>CP137681.1:5538649-5581947 GCA_037976565.1 Mesocentrotus franciscanus | reverse complement strand
GCCTAACTCTAAAATAAAAGTTGAAAACTATTTTTAACCTCTAGAACGTGCTCTCGAATCTTCGAGGCAATTTGAGATTTTATTTTAAGAACAGCAAACGATCCAGCAACAAACAATTATTTTGGAAATTGAGAGTGACCAAAACTAGAAAATAGAAAAGGCCAGTTAAAATGCAAACAGTCAAAGTTTGTTTGGAATGGAATAGCATGAAATGTGCGAAAGCCTCGTAAATCATCACGCCCTCTTTCAAAATAGACGGCTTCACAGATCGAATGACGCGAAAGTTGACGGAACGTTCAAGCAAATATTCGTTCGGGTTTTACAAATCCTTACTTTCATTAAATCGTAACAGGTCTCCTCATGCCCATTCAAACGAAGAGTATTGCAAGTACATTTCAAGCACAAGTTCCAGTCCCATTTCTTCTCTGCGATGACGTCAACACATGACTGGCTACCACCAACATTGGTAAAAAAGAAAATAATCTTCCTTGATTGAAACTGTGGCCAAAAAATTTGAGTCTCCGTTGAGGGTCATGAGGCCCGAACACAAATCCGAATACAGACGCCAAATAAAAAAAGAAAAACAACAAAATCAACAACAAATATCACCTTTTAAAATGGATCGACGTACGCGTTATCCTAAACTGTATTGAGGATGCATCCAACAAGCGGACAGGTGGAGATGTACTTCACAATCATGCCAAAATGATGAACACCGGGGTTCTCTTCCATACAATTTATTTTACTGATAACAAATGGTGTATTTCTATGACAAATTTGTTCTCAGACAATTGAAAGCCAAAATTTCAGGAGTTTATACCAATGAATGAACACAATATTGATAGAAAGATTTATAAAAACAGAATTGGGGTTCGCCATAGAACCCCATTTTGTTGTTTATAAACAGGTTTTAACGTGAAACAGAATTAGTGTACCTTTTAATTAACTTTTGTTTCGTTATTTGGTTCACGTCATTTTTCCTTAGTCCTATCAACATAAAGAGTCAACACCTCACCTGGTTTGTGGCATCCGATAAATGCTTGGTATCTCTCTGACACTGAAGAAAATGAGCAGCTTTTATTGCGTTAAAAACCTGTATTTTACAGCTCGTCATCTGTGTCATACTAGTCGTGCTGACATAGTCATACATATCCCACCAATATTTAATATCGCCGAAGTTGAATATGTTGATCATTAATATAGGTTAAACCAATTATACAAATCATACAATAGAGCCCAACTGCCATCCGCAAGTTTGACCTGTACCTTGCCTTCATATAAATCAGATCCGAGGATGAGACGAATTCCCAAAACTCAGTCAAATTAAAGTTAGATTGGAGGCACAAGCATTGGTCAATCGTTGTGAGTAAAAGTATCTGCAACGTGATACCATGCCAAACAAATACTGCTCTGTACTTAAACTGACACATCCAAAGACACACGGTGCTAGCCTCTGTTTAAGGCTTCATCAAGTTTAATAACGTAAACAATCAAAGTCTGTGCCTGCTAACTACACTGTGGTTGTCTTAAACTCATTGCCGACTTCTGACAACCAAACAAAGCTGAACTCTTCGCATAGGGTAATCAATGGTCGATCGGTGGAAAGGCATTTGTCAATTGATAGCGGAATGTTATACGAAAATGATCTGATAATCAAAGATTTTGTTACGTAATTAGCGATCGCTCGACAATAAATTGTTACATGGTTGGCTTTTTTCCGAAATTGGTCGGAGATCAATGTTCAATGTTATAACAACGGTCGGCAAGCTATACAATTGGTGGAGGAGTATTATTTCTGGTGCAAACAAGCATTAGAAAATTATCACTCACTGTTGGTAATTGTTTTTGTTTAGATGAGGTGAAACTTCATTTATATATTTTTTACTCTGTGTTGTTTCTTACAATTCTTTTACAAGACGAATAAATTGGTTGCATTGAAGAAGATTATTATGAATTGACCATGAACATTATAACCATTGTCATGAAAAAGCAGAGGTGGATTGAGGTTAGTGGCTAGTGCTGGACGTGATAAATGTGAAAGCTGCGAGCAGATGACAAAGAAAAGGCGGTAGGTAATGGAAAAAAAGAAAAGGAAAGGGTCGGTGACTGGTGAGTGGTGATTCCAGGTTTCCTGATAGGCTAATGGTGGTAGATTTTGCACCGAATACCTTCGTCAGGAGTAGACTTTCCTGATTTCTCATCGATTGGCGATATGCTAGCGTCCCCACGGTGACTGGTATCCAATGCGTGCTGGTGGTAGAAGAGCAATTTATTTACCAATGGCCTTGTGCCGCCAATTGGACACCAGTTGGCAACAAATAAAGCGCCGATTACAAAACAACAATAACAAATATGCACAATCACCGAGGCACCTAGTAGGGCAAATAATGGTCAAGATCATGAATAATATTTATTAAATTGGCGATTAGATGTCAACCAGTCACTAACCGTTTGCCGATTGCATAATGATCGAATTTCAACCTCTGGTCTAAAACAATTCATGACCACGTATGTAACCGAATGGCGTTTTTTTCCTGAACCTCTCGACGGTTGATATAATGTCATGGTTACTCACTGAAATGGAGTCTTCGAATTTTCAGCTTTATTTAGTCGATTCAACATCACGGTTTTAATAGGGAAAAGAAAACTTGGAATACGCAAGGCATAACCCAGCTGAGGATCGGGGCTCCACAAAATGGGATGCTGTAAAATTTCCATTCTTATATAAAGATACGTAAGTAAGAAAACCCACGTAATATACAAAGAAAGTTTGAAGTATTTCTTGCAGTGAGAAGCCTGTAGTGTAATTTATTTGAAATAAAAATACAAATTGATGCACTTATGATGTTTCTCCCTAAATGACCTCTTTAAACAATCCTATTGCCTCTAGATGTCTTATTTATTTAAGTACCTTGCAGACTAAGAAAAAGGTACCAATTTGCACCCTTAGAGGTACAGAACTCTGCTACAAAAGCATCACCCTACACTCTAAAAACTGAAATGTTAAATCACCATTTAAAAGGGCCGAGGAGTGACAACTCTTTCAAAATGGTAGATTGATACTTTTAACATGCTGTATTCAACCTTTAAAGTGTTGGATCCAGCATGTTCAGAGTGTTAATCTACCATTTTGAAAGAGTTTTCACTCCTCGGCCCTTTTAAATGGTGATTTAACATTTCAGCTTTTAGAGTGTAAAGTTGGGTTCGGATTTGCACCCTTAGGGTGCAGACATTGACTACAATAGCACCGTCCCATAATGTGCGATTCTGCACCCTACTTTGAGGTGCAATTTTGCGCGTAGATTTTGCGCGTAGCAGAATTGCGCCATATGGGCAACATATGCAAGCGACCCTATTAATTAATTAAAACCATTTGGAAAGAGATCACAACCAATTCGACTTTGATTATGCTTTGCTTCGTCTCACTATTTCTAAAGACAAAAATAAGAAGGATTAATTACTTAGATTCGAACCCCACTATTCTAGAATTACCGTATGCAGACCTTACCGATCAAGCCTACGATGGGTTGGTTGATGAAAGATGGGTTTGCATGATTATCATAACCTTAATCTTAACCCTAACCCAAACCAAATCCCTTATTAAACCCTGTCCCTCACCCTATGGCCTAATTCTTAATCTAAAGTACACTATGTCTTGCTGGTTTAGGTTAAAAAAGGATGTACTGACAATTGATTTATTTCAAATGATATTAAGCTAACTGCTTTTTGTAAATTATATTATGGAAAAGTGAGATCGATTTTATTTTCGAACACGTGCAATTCGACACAAACTGTATGACATATTCAAGTTAAGATTAGTATTTCAATGATGCCGTGATACAGACTACGCCGGGTGCATATTGAGCACCCTCTAACTTCTCGCACTAATACGAGTGCACATTGTACACCGCTTGTTAGATACTGCACTCTAAAAGGAGCAGCTAGATCAGCACCCTCTGCCAAAAACGCGTAGGTGGGTGCAAACCTATACGCTAATTGCACCTTTTTTTCTTAGTGTGTATGTTTACATAAATCTCACGAACTTTAATATGAGTGTGGGTTTAAATTTAAAAAAAAAAGTTAATATGTCGCAGTCACGAGTCTCGACACAGCATTTGTTTATGTCGATAAACAAGACAGTTTCGCTGCATTGCTCCTCTTTACCCAAATGCTAAATACTTTTTCCGGTACAATGCAAACATCAATGCGGTTGGATAAGCATGTGCGCGCCCGTATAATAGGCGAATAGCTGGAATTCTCCTCCGGGAATAGTGAATGGACAGTGCAATATGCAGAATTGCAGACACCACATGCTTGAAGGTCGGCAACAAGAATATTCACCACCTAGTAGTTTTTGTGTACAAAGCATCGTTGATTTCCCATCTACCTTATCCCTAGTCATTGAGTCGATATTTCTTCATTTCATTCATTCATTTCAGTTTATTCAGCGCACCCTGCTGTGCCATGTGCCCTTTGAAATAACCAAGAATTGGGTCCAGTCGCGGATCAAGGATTCACTCTAGATCCAGAAGAGTGCTTTGATTAATGAGCATTTGTATATGAACACAATGCAGTAAATATTATATGAATTCGACAGTCACTGAGCGAATTCATAGTTTACTGGGAGGGAGGGAGGGGGAGGGGAATCAACAGCCTTCCTTGCCGTTGATGATAAGTGGCAATTACCCAAACGCCTCACCTTGTTTGTGGCATCCAACGAACAGTTGGTATGTGAATGTATATGAAGAAATTGTGCTACAGCTTTGATGGTTACAATACTTAATGGCAAACTCTCACAAAAGTCATACTGATCGAGCTGCTATGCACAAATTATCCCACCAGTTGAGCTCCCAGAATCTAAGCTGACGACAGATGTTCGGGAGATAATACCGTTCACCTCAGCATCCGAATTAAATCAACATTACGAAAACCATTTGTACTGCTGTTTAGTCATAGTGTGTCCTAAAATATGTTGCTTTTCTGCAAATCGAGTTCAATATAGTACTTTTTATAATAAACTGGTCAAAAGTCAGTTGAGGAGTATAAAATTAAAGCTTATGTAAAGTGTTGGGGTACGATCACGAGAACCCAAACCCAAACGTCTCACTTAGTTTGTGGCATCCAACAAACAGTTGGTATTTAATAATAATAATAATAATAGTTCGTCCTTATATAGCGCATTTTAGGACCGCAGGCCCTCTCAATGCGCTTTACAGATATATATATATATATATATATATATATATATATATATATTTGGTTGACTCTGTATAAAATGAGCAAATTCCGTGTACACATCCGAAGAACAAAACAATCTAGTTATATGCTGAGACGGTCAAAGCTACTCCATCAATAACGGCACAATTTGAAGACAAATGTTTGATTAATGATAATATACAAACTAATCATAAACAAGCATCCAGTCTACTCCAACTGCCATTTATCAGTTTGACGTGCACCTTGCTTTTAAATTGATTAGGTCCGTAGACGAGACGAATATCCGCTTCATAGCAACACTTTTGACAGAAGTATATAGCACTACCGATAGTCCATACAGTGTTCAATATTCAAAACATTGCGCCATTGTGTTATGTTTGTAAATTTTCCATCCTTATAATATATTGGCAATATCTAAGCTAAATTAAGAACACATACATAATACAGCTCCTAGTCCAAATTACCGATAGAACCAACATAACAAACAGTACATACGAAAATATAGAACGAATATATTTCCCAAGGAAAGTCGATGAGACTGATAAAACAAATATATATAAATTATATGTTTTCTTCGAAAGAGAGACTGTCGGCCGAAGAGACCGATAACCAAAAGAATTAAAAAAAAAAAAAAAAAAACATCCATAAAGAAATGTAAAAAAAGGAGACATTCACTCAACAAGTCAACTAGACCAACACAATAAACGATGTGCATTATAGCGCTTAAGACTTCGGTGGTAAGCGCTTTATAAGCAACTTTGTTACTATTATTATTATTATTATTATTATTATTATGTTTATTTATTGACAAAGATATGTTGCTCGCTAGTGTAATCATCTTCCGACCTGCCGGAGCGTTTTTTGTGTACCGGTAGGTTGTTCTCTGCTAACATGGTTTTAAATATGTCAGCTAATTTGACATAAACCCCTCTACTTTAACAGGTTTGAGCTGAAAAGGTTCTCAATTTCCATATTCATTATACCAGCGGAACCGCAGTATGCCACCGATCATTGAGTCGATCTCTCTTCTTCAATGTAAAACGCTAATAAAATTCTGATTATGAAGAATTCCCTATTTGAATTAGGATCTGGAGCACCATTTCTTTGTTTCAAAATCACGCGGATGCCTCGATGCTCACATTGTCTATCACGATCGACTCACACTCTTGTTTCAATTGTACAGATCATTCCAACTGCTTAAGACCGGATAAAACATATTTCTTCATTTTTCAGACTTCCATTAACACTGATGCCCCTAAAGTTGAAACAAATTGTTTCCATACACATTCCTTTGTTTGATCCCATTAAAGCGAACCAGTAATATATTTTGACCTGGTATAATGATTGCATGGAACTAAAGTTTATAGGAGAAGTTCAATCATGCATGACATTCAATTACGTAACATAGCCTTTTTATTTGGCGCTATAAAAGGCAGCACATAGGCTGTGTTGTTCTTTATGTATATGTTCATGTAGTCACTGTTTTCAGGAATGGCTGTATAATTTTCAACCAGATCTGACACAGAAGTTTTCTAGGCTATGCCTCGTCTGACGTCACACCAATTAGAGCTTTCACTCGGACACAGCAATCCGATATTGCTGATTTTCTTGGAATATCACAGAGTGCATTCTGAAAAAAATCTATAACGTAATCGAATGGAGGGTAACTTATGGCCACGAAAATTCCAAGGACGACCACGCCTGACTACCAGACAAGATGACCGGCAACTGCATAATTGTGGCTGTAGAAACCGTTAGATTCCTGGGAGCCACCTTCGTCGTTTGTGGAGGAGACACCAAGGATCAACGTTCCCGCAACATTTTAATTTGAAGATTGCTTCAGCATGGTTACCTAGCAAGACGAATTAGCAAATCTCCACGCCCAACTGCCCGAAGCAGATTTATCCGACTTCTCTGGGTAAGGGAACAACGATTATTGCAGCTTGGATACTAGCAACATGTGATCTTTACAGATGATGACGATGTTCAACAGCACCTGTAGGGCGCCATATATCTGTTTCGAACATTCAAAGGCGCCCGCTCATTTAATAGTCATGGACTACATATTTGCTTGAAAAATTGGTGAGAACAATTATTATTATAATAATAATATTGGATATTTATATAGCGCACATATCCACCTTGCAAGGTGCTCAAGGCGCTCCAATATTACCAGGCTATGCTAGACTGCCGATTCCGGCGCTCACAGCATTCAAGGAATTCCTTCTTACCTGTACACATTAAGCACGTGGGTGGAGAGTGGCAAATGTAGATTCATGTCTTGCCATAGTACATCAGTGCCGCGGCGGGACTCGAACCGAGGACCCTGTGATCCACAGTCCGACGCAATAACGCAATAACCACTAGGGCCCGGCAATTGCGTGGCGAGAACATTCGCAATTACTGAATCCAAGAAAATAAAAACGCTGGTGGCGGCTCAGTGATGGTATGGACCGGTATTCATAACGGGGTATAAAACGCCATTGGTGCTGCCGGATGGGAACGCAAACGCCGTTGTGTATCGAGACATCCAGGAGATTCATTGCCTTCCACACGCAAGAGGGGTCTATGGAAACAACTTTAAGATGCAAGACGACAACGCTAGATCACAGAGGGCAGCTGATGTGAAAGAATTACATGACGCAGAGGGTTGCAGAAGATGCTTTGGCCTGCTTGCTCCCCTGATATGGACCCTATCGACCATGCCTGAGATGCCTTAGACTGAGTCGTTAATACGGGGACACCATTCCTTAAACAGTGCAAGAGTTACCCGAGGCTCTGACTGAAGAGTGTGAGGCCCTCCCTATTAACAACATCAACAAGCCTGTAGACAGTGCGTCACGACGTCCAAACGCGCTTATCCATGTCAGGTGGAGGCCATACTCGACATTAGTCAAATCAGTGACTGAGTCACATTTAAAATTTCAATGTGAGGTATTCATATGCATAAAATCTCTGCGATTGTGTTTTCCTGTTTAAATTACCAAAGTTGAAAAAAAAAACCTGATTGTATTGTTTTACAACCTCCAAATCCAATTATGTTTCAACCAGAATATACAGTTTGTAAAGGCAAACTGTAGTTTGATTTTCATGTTGATATGTTTGGGATAGATTAATCAATAGAGATCTGAAAAGATATTTGGTGGTATTCCGATTAGGGGTAAACAAAATAATATTCGAACTTGTTTGGACAACAGTTTTTATACAACAGATATAGTTGATTCTTGTTCGAGATAGCATGGCATATGGACGGTCTTGACCGGATAATCAAATCCAAAGATCTACGTTTAAATATTCTTTAGTAGAGTAATACACCTTTTGACAAATCCTAATTATAGATAATTACAATTATCATTATAATTGTTATAAGCAGGTTAATAGATCAAAATCACTATAATGCAGTAAAGGTTATATGTTACCACAGTAACTGAGATAATTCACAGAGCACTGGGAAAGGGAGAGATGAGGTTATATCGACAACCTTCCATGCCTATCTTTTCATGTCTCATTTTCCAAACATTGAGTATATGGGCGTATTTATTCTGTTTCGTGTGTACAGCTTCCTTCCTTATATCATTTCGACGCTATTGATATGACAACACCACACATGTAATACTGCTCCTGGTATATTAACGACAACCCTAGAAAGTGACAAAAAATAAGACACACACATATTACGATCCCCCAAAAAAAAAAAAAAAAAATAAATAAATAAAAATAAATAAATAAATAAAAAATAATAATAATAATAAATAAATTTAAAAAAAAATAAAAATAAATAAATAAAAAAATAAATTAATTAATTAAAAAAAAATAAAAAATGCGCTTACGACGACGAAGGCACATAACATCGTTTGCCAACGGTAGACGCATTTTGAAGAAAAAAAAGGTCAAAATTACCGACTGCACAAACAGAACAACAAATACACGAAATTAAAACGAATACATTTCAAGGACTTATCATTTCAACGAGACTGATAATGCAAATTTATATACAAAACAATTTTAAAACGAGACCGACAGCCCGCGAGACCGACGACTAAGAGATAAATAAAAATGCTTTAGGAAATCTTTAAAAAAAAAAGGGAATACTTTTTTCTTCCAGTTAAGACATTGCATCCGCGATCCCAATTATACTCCTTTGGTATAACTGGTTAACTGGTTAACTGGTATAACTGGTTAACAGGTATGCTATACTAGAATACTACACCATTTGACAAATTCTAAATATATGTAAGTCAAATTTGTATCATAGTTGTTGTTAATAAATCAAAATTACATAGTGCAGTAAAGGTTATAATTATGTCAGCACAGTCACGGAAAGAATTCATAGTACACTGGGAGGGGGTTATATCGACAACCTTCCATGCCTATAGGTATGTGTCTAAGATAAGTGGCAATAACCCAAACGCCATACCTGGTTTGTGGCATCCGACGTATGCTTGGTATTTGTAAGACGATGTGTAAAACGTGCAGCTTAGATGGTGTTAACCATAGCGTATTGAAAGATATAGTTGTGACACGCTAACATACGCGTACGCATGGAGCTCTAAACAGTTTCCTCCCACTTGCAATCTCTATGGGAGGGAACTATTTGAAGCTCCATCAAATAACTGGCCAACCACAAGTAACCTCCATTATCGTCGGTCTTTGTACATAGATAAGCTTTTGTAGGCAAACGTTTTCCATCTTGAAATTTGTTTTTGATGGAAAATTGATTGTATATCCACAAGTTCGCTTTTACGTTTTAATAGGAATGAAGTGTGCAAAGTTAGTGCAGTTTATTTAATTTTTCTAACAATATTACCTGCAAGTATTCTAGGCAGAAATATATGAGGACCTTTGTGGCAGCTCGTCAAATATTAGAACGAGAGAGTATTGTTTTGAAATGCCCACTTTCCAAATTGGCCCTTAATTATTTTTATACAACGCTATGATATAGTGGAATTCGATTTCAAATTAGAGGTGAAGAAAACATTGAAAAGGGAAGATCGTACTGGAAGTATACAAATAGTTTATTCCTATATGTAAAGCGCGTTGAAGGATTAAAACATAAAAGGGCTAGGTTGAAAATACAGGAGGAATCGGAATTCAAAAGGATTCTGGTGGGACTATTTGAGAAAGTAAATTCGTTCATATACAATAATACTTTCAAAATTAAGGCTCAAAACAAAACAAATACATAAATAAATATACCGATCATGAGTAGAAATATAAGGCTTAGAAGATCAATTCGTGAATACAGCAGTAAATGATAGACGCAATATTTAGGAGACTATTGAAGGAAAAAGTAAATAAAGAAAATTAAATTATTGTTCTAAAGAAAGACTAAATCTATGTTCACTTTTGAGCTGGATTGAAGAAGTACAAATGAAAAGTCATTATTCTGGGAAGCTGCTGGAATTTAAAAAAGCGTAATAAAATAATTTTATATTGACAATAAAAAAATAGAATCACACGGCAGGTGATACTGTACACTGAGCACGTTTGTTTTACGAAGATCTCTTTTCACAGAAAGAAGTTATTGAGAATTTTGAGGGCAGTGAATAAAAGTTTCTCTCTTTTTAAAGATATGCCTCAAATAAGCGATAATATTAAAGAACTATGTGAAGGAAATATATCAATATAACAATAGTTGTACAACATAATTTTCCTGTATATTTTGGCTTGTAATATGGAATGACGTTAGGGTAGCATTAAATGAAGCATATATTACGGGTCACAAAATACAAGGGGAAATCAAACTAACAGAGAAGAAAGGGAATATTCATTAACGAACTTTTAAATTGGTCTCACCATGTCAAATATATATCTAAAACCATTTCACGCAATATGTTGGTGTTCTGTCTCACTTGAAATAGCACCTACAATTAAACGTATTATTCATACTGTATAATACTATGTTGCTACCGTATTCGACAAACTGTAATTCAATATGGACAAATTCCAAATCTTTGAACGATGTAATTCTAAAGCTACGGTCACAAAGGTTCGTACGATCGATTCGTTCGTACGAATCTCCCTGTTCGTACGATTTCCAGAGTTCGTAGAGATTCGTATAATTTCTTACGCCCTTCTTACTGGCACGAATGCCGTTTAATTTTTCGTTTTTTTTTTCTCGTAAGAATGCATCGAGTTCTTTTTACGTCAGACTTAAGGCAATCTTACAAATTTTTTTCTCGCAAGTTGGTCGTACGTGTAACTGACGCTATTCTCAAGTCATTCGTATGAAGATCTTACGATTTGTTTTTATATTTTGTCGGGTTGCAAAAAAGCGCTGCATAAATTGCATGAATTGTGTACGTACACCTTACAAGCACCTTACGAACGCCTTATGAACGCCAGGAGTCGTTCGTTCGAAGGTCATACGAATCTCCGTTCGTAAGGCGTTCTTACGAACGCCGTAAGAGCCCTCTATGAACAACTTAAGGCGTTTTTATGATCATCGTAAGAATTTGAGGCTTCTAGAATTGTCTCTCGACCCTACGAAATGTACAAAAATATTGCGTGGTTCTTACGATGTTCTTACGACGTTCGTACGGCCACCTTACGAAAAGAAGGTTTCATACGAAGTTGAAAAAAATCTTGGACAAGACCATCGACCAGTTTGCGAACTTACGAACGGTCTACGAACGGTCTACGAACGCTGGTTTCGTACGGCCTTCTGAAGAAGATTTTACGAAATGGTCTGAAAATCGTTCGTACGGCGTTCGTAGCAAGTCGTAATGGTATTTGTGACCGAGGCTTAAGATATAAAAAAGGCGATACGTAATAGTACTGGTTCTCGTTACAGAGATCACGGCGCCCCTTGTTTTTTTCAATTGAATACCCTCAAAATTTCGAATATTAACTTTTTACAGACTGCACTCTTTATGTTATACCACGGCCAATTGCCTCTTGCTCTAACTGCCCTTTTTAAGAAAAAAAAAGACGTACATTCATAGCCAACAAGACAGTAAAATAAATTTCACCTATCCAATCCCAAAACCGCTACGGAACATAAATCAATTATACATGGTGGCCCGGAATTCCCTGCCTTTGGATCAAATGAATATTCACTCAGAGTTTGCATTCAACGTAGCAGTGAAAAGAATGATATTCTCCCAATATACTGTTTAATCATGAATGTTTATGTCTGCTTTATTAACAATGATATGTGCAATCAACTGTATAACTCCTTCTCATTCCGACCCCCCCTCTCTCTCTGTCTACCTACCATTCTTCTCTTTTCTTTGCTGTACTTTTGCATCACCAGGTACTTCCTAATTTATGTATTTTGCTTGTACATCTACTTAATTGTCAGGGCTCACAAGGGATCAAGCTTTGCTTATCTTGGAGTCCTGGCCAGTTCTGTTTAGAATAAGTTCATATTTCTGTATGTTTGTTTCAATGTATACTTATTTTATTTAGTATTCAGAACTGAAAATATATAAATGTAATGACACATTTCATTTTAAAAATTGTAGACCTATTACGTACCAAATGTAGGTTTTGTGAATAAATTTTGGCTTTCACCCAGTAGATAAAGATAATACTCCTTTTAATTACTAAATCGAGCACGAGATTTTCATCTACCGAGTGCAAGTCAAAAAATTGTTTTAACAATTGAAACTTGTCCCAGGAACCAAAACGTTAAAAAGGGAGTTCAGATTATAAGCTACTTTCTACAGTCTAGGCTGAGAGAATAAAGGAGATTTAAAGTAATATAATTCATACTGACAATGTAGGATATATGAAAGACACAAATTGAGAACAACTGATCCCTCTCACTAAAAGGCCTCTTACCCAAACAGTTCCATAAATTCAACCGATCCTACAGGATTGTTTGAGAGGCAGAGATCCAAACACCTATCATCACAAAATCAGTATTTCAACAGCATTTGTTAACCGAACCTTGTCAAGAATCGCCAAATTGTTCAAACGAAGTATTTCACATTATGTTTCCTTCATAAATGAAGCGACTGTAAAAAAGCAAGAAATAACAACCAAAACCATGTGAAAGACCTGCTTATTCAAATTTAGAAGAACAAATAATTATCCCAAAAATTGTAATTCGATTCAATGTAGTACAGGATTATAAATATTTAAGTGTATTTTCAGTGATTTTAACCATTGCAAATACAAAGACAATGGAATAGGAATAACATTTCTATTTGTATTATGTGTAAGTAATACAAAATAAAGGGAATGGTAATTTCTGTAATCGCAAGCAGTTCATGTATGAATTGACGTTTATAATACCATATATTTTCAAATTCTTCTTCATACTATGATCTAATAACATTGAAATTATTATGACATTTCCCCTCCATTAACGATTATAAACTTTAATTGATAATCTTATAAACATCCTATTTTCTGATTGAAAATGTTTAATGTATATGTTAGGGAAATATAGGTACCGTTACCACTTTAGGGACTTCACAGATGAATTTAAACAACTAATCGTTAAAAACAATGGAGAGAATTCTTATTTTCGCATACATATATAAATCATGCTGAATTTATGTTGTATCTAGAGAGTGGTTATCATCAGTATCATCAGTAAACTGGTTTTATTACTATTTAAATAGAATTATCATCTATTATAAGAGGGGAGGGAGGTATATAAGTATATATAAATACACCGTCATCGGAGCGAAATAAATTCACATGTTGGAATTGTTGTAATTTGAATAAGGAAATATTAACCCTACTTGAGGAAGACATGTAGAAAAAAGCGTTTGAAAAGCGATACACCAACTTCTATGAATAATACAATAATATAAATATTCTAGAATCAGTAATATGAATAAGGAAACATGGATCCTCTCAATAAAAAAACTCATAAATACATCTCATTCAAATATTATGTCAATGAGCCAAATGATGAATGAGGAGCTTAAATCGCCTATTTGAATAAGTTGTCTTCTAGGTTTTTTATTAGTGTCAGTCAATATTTCTCCCTTTTTATGATAATAAAATGTAATAATCATAAAATATTTCATCGGATAAAAATATCTTCCTGTAGCTTAGGTAGAATTAAAAAAAAAAAATAATTATGGGCTCAGCGGCTCATCTAGGCAGCCACATTCGGGGGAGCGTTTTGAAATACACACACAAAAAAAGAAAACTAATGAAGTATAAACAAAGAGATGCATAAGGAGAGATAACAGGTCATATATAGAATTTCTTACTAAAAACGTAAGAACGCACATTAAAGTCAGGGACCTTATTTTCCAGAGTGTAACAAGGACCTATGTCAGGTTATGTTTTATATATGTTTCAATGAGAAACGCGGTGCTTTATATAAAGTTATATAAGTGGTATTCCTATGCAGTTAGTCACGAAAACAGGCTTCACTTAACTTTCTTTAAACGTGGTGACAGCCCCATCCTCCCCCTAAAAAGGGTATATTCCTTGAATTGAAATTCCTCCTCTCATCCTCCTCATCCTTCTTCTTCGTCTTCTTCTTGTTCTTATTTTCTTCTTCTTCTTCTTGTTCTTATTTTCTTCTTCTTCTTCTTGTTCTTATTTTCTTCTTCTTCTTCTTGTCCTTCTTGTTCTTCTTGTTCTTCCTCGTCTTCTTGTTCTTCTGCTTCTTCTTCTGCTTCTTCTTCTGCTTCTATATATTCTTTCTTTACGTGAAATAACAGTGTGTTATTATCAGAATCATACTCGTCAAACATGGCAAACGTGCCGGAAGCAAGCAACAGAAGGTAGGCGAGAGTTATTTGTTAATTGCAGGGCTCACGAGGCGGTCACAGGCCAGGACAAGTGAAAAAAATGACCGCATATGTAATATTTAATATAATATTTTATCAGGTGCAGCGGAGTGGGGGGGGGGGAGGTACCAAAACAGGGGGATATATGGAGGTAAAAAAAGCAACTAAACAGGACAACATCGAAAGCAGAACAACAAAAATGGGACATTGACGTATTGCCCTACATTGTATTTAATACATTATCAAGGATGGTTTGGGTATTATCCGTTATTATTTCCATGCTCGTAAATTGACGATTCTGATTTGTGTACGAACATAGAAATTTTGGAAAATCTTTGCTCGAGGCGCCAAAAAAAAACAACTAATATATTCGAACATATCGCTGCGCGGGTCCGGAGCGACACGAAAGGTGGGGAGGGTCATTTGCCAAGTTTAATGTGATAAATTGGTTGATTAATGTTAATTTATTTCCATATACATCATCACAAATATATAAATTGTTTGCACAATCACATAAAACCATAAATAGAAATAAGGGGTCGTCATAGGCAAAGCTTGAACTGACGTCCCTGCCTTAAGTGTAAACATGTTCATACAATATACAGTGCATAATGAAAGTGCGGTTAGTCAACAACAACAACTAAAATTAAGAGAGAAAGAGAGAGAGAGAGAGAAAGAAAGAAAGTAAAAAAAGTGATGTTTTCATATTGTAAGATGCAAGCATACATGCTTTGAAATAATAGATGTAGGTTCATGTACATGTCAATGCATAAGTACCAGTGTTACAGGTATCGGCATTAATATTACAATTCGTTTTCAAAATAATAAGAAAACAAGTTTAAGGTCTGATCACACATGATCGACAACGACAAAGACAATGAATTGTATCACCAAAGGCCCATCCTACATACAACATTGTTGGGGTTTAACTGATACATATTGTTATCAATATCAGTCAATTCTTACAAGCCTTTTTGTCTGCTCATATTCAAAGCAATTAATTATATATGTATATTGCTAAAAAAATATATATATATTCTTCGTCCGGCTCGAAGGTGTGTGTCAATGGATAGTGAGTTCAAAGTATCTGGTCCAGTGTGTCTTATGGATCTATGGGCCAGGGCTGTTTTGGAGATTGTTCAAATGCGCATTTGTGAAAGTTCGGGTAGGGTATTTATGAATCGACGAATCTCATTGAAACGTGCCATTAAATGTCACTGAAGGTTCTGAGGAACACAATGTTTGCATAAATAGGGTAATCTTGTACGAGTGCAATTCAAAGATCAGAAATATACGTTCTATATTTGATAGATATGATGCATTTGTACACAAACTGTTTTCTTCTCGAACAATAAAATACGATTTTTTTTTCAATTTTGTAGTGGACAATAAGACATATGTAGCAAGATTAAAGCGATATGCATAGTAATTAACGTATTCAAGGAAACATATGGCTATTTTTTTCTTCTTCAGAATTCCAGCTACAAGTGATGTAGAAATGATTGCATAATCCATGTGTACGTTAAATTTAATCACATGTCCACTTCACCGTTTCCCTCCGAAAATTCATTTGAATTGAAGTGCTGTTTAATATAATGAAAGTATCAACTGCTTTTTTCAACTTTAAAGAGGCAATGATCAAACGCCTCACCTGGTTTGTGACATGCGACGAATGCTTGGTATTTTTCTGACTTTGCAGAAAACGTACAGATTTGGTGGTGCGCAACGTCGTAAGTGCAGGTGTACACGTATGTCATACTGACCGAGCTGTTATATGCTTGAACGACCTTCTACCACTTAAGCTCCCCGAAACCAAGTTGTCGACAGATATTCATGATATATAGGTAATCCCAATAAAAGTCATCATCATCATCATCACCAATAGCCAGTTTATTCCAACTTCCAAATGACTTCAAATGTATGGAGCGGCTTTATTTTTGTCATAATCTTCTCTTTCCTTTCCTATATGTATATATATATATATAATAAATGAATAAATATATATGTATATATATATATATATATATAAATATATATATTTATTCATTTATTTCTCATTCATTATTGAACGTATTGTCACGGTTGCTTAGTGGTAGAGCGGCAGTCCTCTATCTCGGGTTAGAAATTCAATAAATGCTATGATGTCCTTTTGGTGAGGCATTACTCCTATTTACTAATTTCATCGCAAAGGACTTAAATTCAGCAGCTGACCGATGAGCATACGCATGCTTTTTACCAGTCAGGTAAAACAAATCAACTTACCTTCAGGATGGAATTATATATATTCATATCACAGATAGGCCTTTTTTTTGGGGGTGGGTGGTTATATGTTTTCCTTACTTCCATTGGTTTCTCTTAAAGATGTTAAAGAGTTAAAAATACTATGTCCCTTTTGCAGCCAACATCAAATTCTGTAGAACTTTGCAGGAATTATGAATATGTCATGTATGTCCTATCTGTGAAATTTAATCGTTAGCAGTGTCCTAATATTCAAATTATGCAAGGAAACCCGTTTACTTGCTAGACTTCACTGTCAGACACTATTGAGTAACTGACTGGCTTTTTTCATCTTTGGTAATAACATAGATAAAATGAGCTGTAAAGGGTACATGAGCATTTGTCTACATCAATGACCCACTTCTTGTAATGGCCAAAATTAAACTGATTGAATCTTTGAGCAGCATAAAACGTACGACCATTCGGTACAATGGTCTGAAAAATCAGACTATTACTTACTGGCTCTATAGCTCCTAAGTCGATTCGACAACTAATAGTCGTTATTTTCCCACTTAAAGACATTTTTAGCCCCTTTTTTTTAAAGGAAGTTTTAAATTAGTATTGTCTTTCAAATGCGCTGGAATTTACCCTTTTCATTTGTTGAGCCTGCAAATGGGACATAGTACCTTTAAAGATGATTTCATTTTTTTAGGAAAAGTTATTTTTTAATGTTCCAACGTTTCCCTACGTTTATGATTAATATGGTGCTAGTGTGGGATTACTCCAAGTAAATGTGCAATTTTTGAGGTCGTGTATATTCCCAACAGAACACAGACTATTTTGACTAAAAGCTGAAACTTTAACAGACTTATGACAATAGTTATCGTTGGTGATTTAAATAGAAATGTCTTTGATTCTAAATAAGGGATACGATCAACTGTTTATTATATGGCCATAAGTTATTACATCTGGTAAGAACATCTTTAGGCTAAGAAAATAATATATCACGTATGTTGACCTTATATTTTAATCTCATTAAAAAAAAATCAACAAACCGGAAGCTGTAACTTTGTCTTAGTGAGGATTAATGATTTGACTTAACACGAATGTTCATAAAAAAGATTAGGCAAGTAGTGACAAAATTGAATGTATAAGAACTTTCAAAACTTTTACGAAAGGATCTTAATTTAAACTGTTTACAAGACATAAGTTACATAATAACAGAATAGGACAAACAAGGTAGAGATCAGGTCGAGTGAGGACCGGCTGCGTTAACGATTGAAAATCCCAGTCGTCTATTGCGTGGGATAATACGACCTATAATAGTCCCATTATGTTGCAAAGCGCTATATACTACGTACCTATTAAATAATAATGACAACGTTGCTTATAAAGCGCTTTCTACCGAAGTCTCTAAGCGCTATAACAAACATAATAGACTGATAAACAATTACATATTAAACAAAACCAAAAATGCAAATAAACCTACGAATTACAATACATATGCAATACACATCAATGTGAACAGAGTAAGTTAGTAATTAAAAGCAATTTTGAATAAATGTGTCTTTAGCACGCTACATTGGACTTGTCATTACACTGGTTATTGTATTCAACTCGGGAATGTTACGACCAGGCACCATTTTGCAAGTGCACGTATGCCATTCCAACGACGTTAAAGGACACGAGACCCACAGTCCAATGACGTATCCACTAGAGCAAGGCACTTCTACATAAATAAGAATCATGATCCGTGATTAAGAACTTGTTTTAATCAGCAAACTCCAAAAGATCCCACTCCCAACCTCACCACTACAATATGTGTCTACTTGCATCGGTGCGACGACATGTATGGCACCCTGATAACTATGGTTGCCCCTTAATTATTGACAGATCCTGTCATCTAAGCAATGTCCTACCCATCAACCTCTTTTGCTGAATAAGCGAGACAGACACGATTCTTTTAATGGCAACTTTATTACCAGAGTGAGCAGAGTCGTTAATGTTTGGCCGAGAAACATTGGCCGATGAGCCCTTTTTAACAACGGGATGCTTCTTCTTGAACTGTTCATACAAAAAAAAACTTGTATGTGCATTACCAACACCCTCTTCCATTAAAAAGCAATCTCCTAGACAAATGGACGACATCTGTGCCTGAGACATTGGCTACTTCCTGGAAAGCATCTCTGCACGATAATGAGTAATACGTAATACGTACTAAACACCAGTGTCATGACCAGTGTAGACTGCTACAATGATAATCGTCAAAACAAAACACATACTGACGTTCAAGCCACCGACAGGAAGAAAGGACCACCAATTAAAGGGATTGGGTAACTTTGTCTTAGATTCTGAAACAAAATCCTGGATTTAGCTCATGCTGCAATCATAATTATAAACCTTTAGGTCAGTAAGGAACCTCATGACTTTTACAAGCCGATCGCCTATCGGATTATCGAGATATTTATGATTGGAAATCGAAATCAAATTTTGCGTTTTCCTAACGGTTTTCATAACACTACAGTCTGTTGGGGAAAATGAGTATGGTAAAACCGGTCACTCAAAGATTTCTACTTTTTGAGGCACTTCATAATCATTTTGAAGCGCAATTTTTTCAGGGCTTCATTATTGCACTAGATCACAGACACTGATAACACGTAGGGCCATGCATCTCAGATTTAACATTGTTAAACGATACCTTTAAAAGCAAAAATGATAACAAAACATACATTGCTCATAACCTATATGGAATTCAAAAAGGGTAAACAAAGTAAATTGGGTGATTGGATAAACAACTCGCTAGTAACCTCTATCGGAGGATCCAGGATCCAGATACGCAGTGCCACAAGTTGAAATACATCATCCAATCGTAAACTGTTGAAGTAACTTGCAATGTCAGCAGGACAAAAAAGCAACAACAATGGAAGAAGAATGGTTTGATGAAATTGACCTACAGATCAGAGATATTTATCATGATAAACGCTTTCTTATACCGACTCATTTCGAGACCTTAAAACCTACTCCTTCCATTGATGTGGAAAACCTACCAATAAATGATCATGCAAAATGCTGTGAAGACTTTGGCTCTCAACCTATAAAGCACCTAACTATAGTGAAACAGTTACACGTAGGCCAGAGAAGAAACATGAAATTCGACGGTGACCTGTCGGAACAATATCCAACTTATTCAGTCCCAGGGTCAAGTATATAGGGCCAAACATGATTTCTGTTGGCCCATTGACTACTGAATCCTCTCATTTCCATAGGCTTAATACAGGAGCCAACCGGTTCCAGAAGGCAACGGGTTAAGGGATCTACAAACATTTCCGGACTGATGGAAGTGTATTTAAGCCACTGAGACCTCTGTCGTTCTGTTGTCCCCCTTCTCCCTTTTTCTTTCTTTATTATTTCCCAATAAGTGAATTGAGCAGTGATAAGTATGTTAGTCAAAGTATACTTTATTTTGGCCTTTACATATTGTTCTCCCCGGTTATCCACAAATAAAATTGTGATTGTTAGTGAAAGGGTATAAAATACCAAACTAACCAGTCGTACTCATTTTGGCCATTATTCTTGGAAACAACATGGTCTCGTAAGGAAACAAATAAGTGGGGCTGGGTTTTTTTTCAGTTAATTCTGCAGCGGAATATAAAATAACGCTGCGACAATTGTGTGAAATGACAATGTCCAAACGTCTCACCTGGTTTGTGACATCCGACGAATATTTGGTGTGTGTATGACCCTGTACCAAAAGAACAGATTCGGTGGTGCGCAACACCGTAATTGCAGCTGTACACGTACGTTATACATGTCGCGCTGCGAAGTTCAAACCAATCATAACAGTTAATCTCTTCTAGAGACATACATTTCTTAATCGCAATATACGCGTAATACTTATAGTTGACAATCATGGTAATCAACTTAGTTACTTTAACTGATATTGGGTCTAAACCAACGCTGCACTCCGTTACACCGACGTTGCAATTCGATTTTGATTTTTGTTCACCTATATGATTAAGCGATTCTGATGAAACATACGGTCCTCGTTTTGTTTATTATTATTAAATTATTTGTTTTTTGTCGATATTATAGGCACAAATAATGAGTTAGATAATCACCCGGCCTCAAGTTTATTCTGTTTTGCATTCGGAGGATTTTGAAGCCAATCAATTGCCAACTGTCGTCCCCCGAGTAACCATCTGAAATAATACTTCTGCCCCAACCTTTGATGCAATGCCTACAAAGTGCTTCCCGGAGTGATGAAGATCAAGCTTCCTATTTAAGATCAGTTATCTTAGAAAGAGGTAAACAAAAACACTCTAAGCCTCGTTGCAGAACACGATCAAACCTGTTAGGTTCTCAAGACGTCAATCGATTACCCTGATTATGTTGGCCTTGAGAGGGTTCGTGAATTAGTAGTTATCTGGTTGCAAAAGTTCGGCAGGTGTGCTGTGACTGGAGCTATGGAATGCTGGGCATTTAGCTTCCAGAATCTACGCTGATAACATATATTCGAGAGATGATACCGAGACATATCCTAGCCATAAGAATAACCAGACAATCTGTTACAACTTCCACTTGAGCAACGGAATTTAAAATATCACTATAAATACAGTTCTTACTGTCGTTTTTTCATAGTGTTTCCTATAATATTTTGGTTTCTGCAAAGGGTTTTTTTATTATAAATTGATCACAGGTCAGGGGTGATTCACTAACTGGAAACGATATCGTTCCTAAGAGAAATTTTTGGGATTGATTTCAATCCCAGCTTAAAATCGATTCTACCTCACAGGTTCACTAAATCGCTTTAAGGCTAGGATCAATCCCAGCGTGAATAATCATTCGCGCATATGAATATTCATGTACGCGATCAATCCAACAAATCAAAAGACTCAAATTTTAGTCACTGGGCATCAATCAATCGATCGCGCGGCCGGTCGACAAAACGATAATTAGCTAGCTATCGTCACTTAATTTGTCAATGACGTTCATTTCTATGTTGATTTCGTTCTAACATTAGAAGAAAGGTGAGTGAAATTTCGTATAAGACATGACAACAAAATCATACATGACTGTTTCATGTAGCAGCAGCAGTCTTGATGTAGAATCCTGGGTGGTATTCTCGAAAGCGGACTAACTTTAGTCTTTAGTGTTTTTTACAATGTTGTTGGCACAAAGTTAGGCCTACCCTATCATAGTATAAATCAAAATTCGATATATCACTTTAACAGTGACTAACAATATCTATCTTCCTCTTGTTTGCTCTAATTTAGCTTCAGTTTGACAGTTTTGTCTTTGACTTTGCCAGAAATTGTTGCTAAGACTTGATCCGGATCACTCTTAGCCTTAATAGCGATTTTAATGCTAGCAATAATCCCAAATGCCTTAGTGAATCAGTTCCTAAAAACGATATTGCTCTTAGGAGTGATATTGAGCCTAAGAGCGATTTTATCTCATTTGGGATCGATTTTAGCTGTTAGTGAATCACCCCCCAGATGTCATATTTCTAGTGCCGGGTGCTGAGTGTCTGTCTAGTCACATCTATTTTGTTGGAAGTAACGAAAGAGGTACGACCGAACATAAGGCGGTTTCAGACATAGGCCAATTATCTAGAAAATGGCTATCTAGATAATAGTTGTCTAAATAATTGGCTGTCTGTCATCAATTATCCCGCGAAAAATCCCGCAAAAAATCCGACAACGAAGCAAGAAAAATCCCGTTAAAGGTTAATGTAAGGTCAACCTCTTACTTAATGACTGGCAGGCATATGTTTTTTTAAAGCGCTATTATAACCTGCGCACAAATATATTAGCGCGCATTAAATTAGACACGTTAATTGCGCATTACTTTTGATTGACCGTGTGATGTCATAATATTTATCTACCCGAACGGCGAATGCGCAATGGCCCATCAATTATCTAGATAATAGTTATCTAGATAATTCGTAGCCTGTCTGTCATCTGTCTGTCACCTACGTAAGTGAATTATCTAGATAGCTTTTATCTAGGTAATTCGAGATGGATCGGGAAAATTGTGTCTGACACCGCCTATAGACGACCGACATCTGTTATTTTGTGGTTTATTGTTTATAGAGGCTAAGCAGTTTTTAAAAAGGCCATTGGCCTCAAGAGCCGGAGGTTTACATTGCGGCATCGTAAATGTTTTGCTGACCGAACTGGCAGTGGAAAAGTTGTTTATTTCGTTCAAGGGTTGGTAATATTTTCAAACTGACTGCCGACGTGTTGCCGACTAATCACTATAGTGCTTGCTGACTTTTATCGGCCGATACTTGGTCGAGAAAATGCCGGCAACTGATCGACAAATGATAAACGATCAGCCGCCGATTGATATCCAAACAATATTCAATGATGATTTCATATGACAATGCTTTTCAGCTAAAGGCTGAATAGCCGTGTTCACAATAAATTCTCAATATCATTTAACCTCACATCGAAGGCCTAAACATTGCATTCACCGACAACAAGCAAGGAATTTTACTTTGGAAAATTTTAACAAATATATATTAAGTTTGTTTGATCATCATAGATCTTTGCCCATGTGCTTTGTGTTTATTTCTTCTCTTCTTACTTTCGCCGCGAATTTATAAGCTTTCAGTCGAAAGAGTCTAACGAAATGAGAGAGTTTCAAATGATATGGCTAAATCAGGTCAGCTTGTGCTAGCCTATTGACAAACGGCGGTCAGTATGCAATATTCAAAACATGGTTGTCACTGATAATCAGGGGAGAATTACCATTTTTGTATGTGAATAAGGCCTAATAATGAATAGCGACAAAAATCTCAGATCACATAATTATTCGCATTTTTTCTTTCACTGCAGTTGTAGTAGGGGCAGTAGTGGTACGCTAGTATACAAAACAAATAGTGGTGGTATTATTATTAGTAGTAGTAGCAGTTGTAGTTGTAGTAGTGGTAGTAGTAGTAGTAGTCATCGTCGTAATAGAAGTAGTTAGTTAAGTAATATAGTAGTGGTTTAATAGTTGCCATTGTTACTGCTAGTCTCGATTACTTAAGAGCCTTCAGGATGCAATTGGAGATGATAATTTTAATAGTTGGAATATAAGCACCATTTTGAGTAATTGATCGCAATCGCCTTTGAAAGAGCAGGAAATATATGCGTGTTTAGAACCCTTGTTGAGTATAGTCTATAGAAGACCCCTAATTTTACCAGTGACCACTACAATAAATGTAAAGACATTGTTATCGACCTGTTCGTGTACAAGGTGTGAAGATGGGGATTGGTATACCATTAATTGAAAGAAAACAATAGTTAGATTATCTAAGCTTCAGTCTGAGTTCTTTGTATTTCCTTTGTTATGATCTGCAGTGAAAAAAATGAAATATATTGATGCTTTCGAAGCTTTTCGATCCCAGGCTGGGGTTCAGTTTATCGTTTGTATCAACAATGTTGTATCATAATTATGAAATTAAAAATATTACGTGACTTTTTATAATGTAAATAAATACGGAATGACAATAGTCATGATGATGAGAAATAATGAAATTTATACAAATCATATGATAACAGAACAGTGAAAGTCAAATTCTTGCTTTATGAAATTTGTGCGTTCTTGGTTTGTTTCCATTTTTCTTGTAGGTGTTTTTTTCCGGTTGTGATCGAAGCAAACAAAGAACAACAAGGAAAATAGGTTATAAAGGGGGACGGAGAAATGAATATTCAAGATCAAGAACAAGAGAGGATGCTAAAATTAATTTGGAAGAAGAGTCAGAACTGAAGAAGGAAAAAGATAACAAAAAAGTATAGGATTCCAAACAAAACAAAAAAGTACACAAATGAAATATATGAAGGGGGAATAAATCCTCACGATCGAGAATGAGAAAGGATTCTTAATAAATGGAAAACTTCGGAAGGGGGATGAGAAAAGAATCCAAAATAAAATATATGCAAATAAGATTTATGACAAAAAAGGGAAGTAGATTCCGTTGAAGGAGATAAAAATAGAAATGGACATCATTTTGGGAATGTTTAGCGGAATAAAGGTATAATGGGCTAAAATAGAAATTATTCCTTCTTTATAATGTCTGAAACTATAATAAGAGAGGACAATAGGAAAGGGTCGGGAAATAAAATTACCTATGATATTGCAATGATGGGGTATACAGTGCAGGGATTCTTACTAGAAGAAAAATACCTCAGTAACTCTGATCATGACTAAGACAAGATGGCACAAGGCCGATAGGGGGGGGGAGGTGTATTAAAAATAATCAGACAAAACATTTTAATTGTTAGCTGATTGAAAAAAAATACAAAAAGTAAGAAAGAAGTTGTGCATTGAAATTGTGATTTAGTAAGTACATGTATGCCTACATGACATGTACATACAAACTAATAACAAACCCAGACCTTTACGTACAGCTTGCTTACTTTCGTCAAAGTTGGGTTGCTAGTAATGGCGACGACTACGATAATGATGATGATGGTAATGATGAAAAACAGATTATGATAGGCATAATTGGACTAAGGATAGAAAAAAGGACTTGATCAGTTTTAGATTTATTTCCGTTTTAATGCTGATGCATATACCAAAAAAAATTGAATTAAGAAATAACAAATACAGTTTAATTATGCTTTGAGATGACAGAATTAAGGTTTACAAAAAATAAAAGGTAAACTAAATTGACTTGAGACAAAGAAACGAAGACAAAGGTAATATAAGTTTTTATCGCAAACAAAGGTAATTACAGTTTTGAATAATAGCATTATAGAACGAGGGTGCTAGTTTTCTCCACATGGTTATAGGAAAGAAAGAAAGTTAAAGCAATTGATTCCGGGAGCGGGGCGTTTACAACCCAAACGCACTCTATCCCCTTCGTCAGGATGGGATGGCATTGTAATGAGAACTACAAGCTATTTCTATCTCTGTTTTATAAGCTTGTTTTTCATCCACAGCCAAGATGACATGTTAGTCCCACTTATTTTGGACGGAAAACTTAAACCCAAATATTCAAAAATAGTCAAATTAAAAGCTATTTTTGTTTAAATAATCCATTAGTTGGCAATGAAGACAGTCAAGATTATGAAATAATTGTTTTTTATTCCATACATATATCACATCTATTTCTTTTGTGCAGACCTATTATTTCCAATCGTGTAGGTGCCAATGATATATGAAATAATACAGATGCCTGGCAACATTTGAATGGATGGATTGTGTATTTGTAATAGGTCATGATCAGGGGTATCTTCAAATAACGGCAGAACTCGTAAGTAACCCTTTTTCACCAATCTGCTAATGGGCAGTCACATAATAAAATCAACCCTTTTGTACGTCCGAACCCCATTTTTCTCCATTTTTACTTCACTTTATGAACCACTCGAGCCATGATAATTTGAGAGCATTACACCTTTGATGGCGTCAAAACAGAGTTTAAAGTTCACCACTATTACACAGCTTGCTCTGTCAGCTCCGTCACGAAACCCGGTGAATACTTTTACATAAATTACGTTATCTATTAATGATGTAGATTGATACTTTACAAAGATTAACAAAATAAAGGAAATCAATCTGAAAGTTGACACGAAAAGTGGCGATCGAACTAGCCGGTGACATGTACTGCTAGAAAGCAAGCCGCACTCTGATATCCGGCGGCCAAGAGCAAGATCTAATTTGCATAAGCTATGCAAATAAGGGCGAGTTTGAGCGTTACATAATTCATATGGAAATGAGATGGAGCGTGGGCACCCAAGTCCATTATCATTGGACAGTTCACGGCAGTGAGCTTGAACGTTGCTACGCTCTCGTTTCGATCGATACGAGTTTCAGAGTAAATATGTTTTCGAAACTGGCCTTTTTACCACAAATCCCTATCATTTCAAGGTGCAACAAAAACATCCACTTTATCAAACGTCTAATCATTTGAATCATTCCAGGTTTATGTTTATTCATGTAATAATGAGTGAAATAAACGGTCAAAAAGTTAGGAGTTCTCTTAAACTGTTTCATCCCGCATATATGCGGGCTCAGGCCACAACGGGTCAAAAGAAAGGAGCGACTAAAGATCATACGAAACAATTAAACCTAATATTTATATAATTAGCAAAATTTATTACCGGGTTTACAGCAAGGTTGCAGTTCGATTACATAGCACTTTTTTGTATTCAAGTCAACCATTCAATTAGCATCTTCATAAGTAGCAATCTGTTCTTACCCATGGATAAGATTTTCCATGTCCCCTGTGGAATAATTAAGTGGAATAACTAAGAGTTGGGCCCAGTCGTGAATCCAAGATTAAAAACAGATCTGAGAGAACACTTTGATCAATACGCATTTGTATTTGTACACAATGCAATAAAAGGTTATATGAATACCACGGCCGATCAGCGAATTCATAGTGCACTAGCGAGGGGGGAGGGAATATTTTGACAGCCTTTCACGCCTAACTTTATACTTTCACGTGAAGTGGCAATAACCCAAAAGCCTCACCTGGTTTATGGCATACGACAAAAATTGGTATTTGGTTGTCTGTGTAGTAAATGAGAAGATTCCGTGTACAAATATCCAAAGAACAATACAATGTAGTCATATTGAGCGTGCTGCCGAGGTCATATTAATTCCAACAATATAGGCACAATTTGACGACAAATTATGTGACAAATGATAATATCCAAACTGATCATAATAAACATACAGTTTAATCAAACTGCCATTTATCAGCTTGATTTGCACCTTGCTTTCATACTGATTAGGTCCGTAGGTGAGACGAATATCTGCTTCATAACGATTGTCTGACAGGAATTTACCATTACCGATAGTCCATACATTGTCCCATTTTCAAAACATTGTAGTTTTTATGTTTTGTTTGTTCTATTCCCTTCATTATGTTATATTAACACTATTTCATACAAGATACAAATATATACATGAACTGCTCTTAATATACCGACATCACTTAAATCCGACAAAACACACTAGCAACACACACGCACACTCAACGCACAGACGCGCAGAACGCACATACAAATATATGGAAGATATGATAATGTAATCATTACAAAAATCATAGATTATATGATGATATTTTAATTAAAAGTAATTACATCGTAGTCCGATAGTTGTATTTCATACTTTCTTTTCTTGTTTTCATAACAGAAAATACTAAATAACATCGTATATACGCTGGGAATATGATCATGTGCCATCAACCATAATATAACGACTGCAAGCGGCCAGCGTAAATAAAATATCAGTGGTTTGTGTGTGATGGGTAGGGGAAGAAGGAAGAATGTTAGACAAATCGGAGTGAGATAGAAAAGGAAAGGAAATCAAGAGGATAGCATCAGTTATGAAGAAGAAAAAAATAGATACGTACAGTAATAATGTAATAATGAATTGAATGTGGAGGGGTAATAACTGATTAGTAATATATATTTCATAATACATGTATAAAAAAGGTCATTGCAATATCTGCTTTCAATCAGCTACTCCTCGGAATAGTATAAGATATGTAAGCATATAGATTTCCAAAACTAAAACATCTCAATCGTTTTGCACTCTTCTTCACAAGCAAACGCCTCACCTGATTTGTGGCATCAGAAGAATGCTTGGTATGGGGTTGACCTAGTAGAAAACGAACAGTTTGATGGTTCGAATCCCATAAGCGCAACTTTGCACTAATTTCATACTGTACGAGGTGGTATAGATTGAAAGTTTCACCTTATCGGTCGCGGCCCTAATTGTGTATATTGAAATTTAATTGTTTAAGATCTTTGTCCTGTATCATCGTTATATGTCAAAGTTGTATGATTTAAACTGAAAATCAGACGAATTTTGCAGACGAATATAAAAAAGCAACTGGTGGTAGAGATATTGAATATTTGAAACAAGATTCAAATGTGTGCTTAATTTAAATTATGAATTCAGAAACACTGTTATCAATTAAAAAAATAATGACTTTCAACATACCGTATAAAGTATAAACTTTGAGACACGTAACGATATTATTAGATGTATTTACATGGTATTACGGAATAAATTGATATTTATATATACAGTTAACAATTTAACTATTCATACCCTCACTAACTTTTTATCATGTATAAGTATGTGAAAAATTGCGTTATCCCTATAAATGGTTCTTGATAATGTGACACATTCAACTAAAGCTTACATCTGACAGTATTCATCAATGGCCCAAATTCAACCAAACAACCTTTTATTCTTGAGTTTCGAAAAACACAAAAAACATCAATTTTACAAGGGGTATGTATGATCCAGTTGTTAACTGTATAAACGTCACCCCCACCTATATCAAAGGATCACCAAATAAGGTTATTCATATAAAAACAGAGAGCACTGCGACAATCAGAGGACAATGTTAACGTACCCTTACGAAGGATTTTATTTGCGATCACTACTTTTATCAATTCTGCCTTATTCTTTGTCTTTAAGATTAAATAGAATAATGGATATGTCAATGCAGTTCATTGAATTAATACAATATAATTCGTTGAACAATGTTAAACGACTCAGCGCTTGCATTCAAAATTTCTTTTTGTAGTCAGGATAATAGGCCTTTATGAATGTTTAGGACGGTATGTAATGCAAAGTTTCTTCATTTTTTTCCACAGGAAATAAAATCTATCCACCTTTCCGTTTCACTTATATTTCCTTTCTACTTTGCAGGGGCAAACAATACAATCCTTTTACTGAGCCTTCAGTTAGGTTATATTTTCCTGTTGAAAATGAGAATTCAACCACAATGTGTTTGTCACTTATATCCCTCCCAATATAGTTAAGTAAAGAAATCGCCTCACCTGGTTTGTGGCATATGTTGAATGCATGGTATGTGCTTGACAATGTAGCATACGTGCAGATTTGATTGTTTGATCTTTAATTGTAAAAGTGCAGATGTCAACATACGTCACACTGATCGCACTGTTATAGTCTAACATGTAGGTCTAATTTAATTCATCACCCAATATGTTTCATTATTATAAATATTATAATACATCAATTTTTAAATACTATTTTTCATGTATATTTTGACACTTTAATAATGTAAACATAGCTGGATGGAAAAACACATTTTTTATCTGTCACTTTTTATTACAACTCACAGTTCAGTTATTTTATATCTTATATTTAAATCATTTGGATGTAATTCTTTGTTACCTGAACAGTCTACTTTGAGTAAATTGGTAATTTGAATAAACAAATAAATAAAGCGCCAGCCAAAATAAGCACAAGAAATGCCTTTTCTATGAATTATATCATGTTGTTGATTAGTCCAGGCAGACACGCTATTGAAGGCTTTTCTTAACTAAACAACATGATACTTGAAGGCTTATTCAATAAAAGATTACTTAATGCCTGAAATATTCCTAAGGAAGGTTTCCCTTTTTTTTCTAATTCTATATCCATTCAAACGTCTCACCTGGTTTGTGGAATCCGAGAAATACTTAGTATTTGGTTGTCAGTGAATCATACGTACAGGTTTGCGGGTTCTGAATTACGTAAGCGCAACCGTACATCGAATTCATACTGACCGTGTTGGCATAATTATTTTAATCAAGCTTCTTCCATTGTGCAAACCATAAAAGCATTAACCAATTGAATTAACGAATGATACTGTATTATGATTAAAACTGAGTGGATTCTCAACTGCCATTTTCAGTTTCACCTCAACAAAACCTGCATATTGATCAGATAGGGAAACCATATGAAGAAAAAAATATAGCTTACTATAAATACTACACAACAAAATATCAAGTGTGATAACGTTATTACTTAGATTATAATATTTTTAAGTGTTTGGACATGTTGTTTGTGCGTGTGCGCCTTAGTGTTTGCTTCTGCTTTACAGGCTGTCAAAAGCAGGTACTATCTATATATTAATACTCAAAGTCGTACTTTTCGTCTCATCCAAAACACCTTTCCTCGACCGTAGCCGCCTTCGCCGTTGCGCGGGAACGGCGACACAATTCCACGACACATGTCTGCCATATTCAGCGTGCCACGTCGACCCAGTGGTCGCGGTCGATGTCGTTAAAAGTGGTTTCGGAGACTTGGGGAGGACGAGCAGACGAGAGCACGATCGGCTTGATCCATGCAAGGAGGTAATTAACCCGCGCGAGTGAGGCAGCAAGGCTTGCACACGCCCTCTGTGTAATCAAAGAGATACACAGCAGATTACGATCAACTCACGAAATGTGGCGTAGTAAATGCATGATGCAACGGGTTGGGCCGTGTTAGGCATCTTGCTATATGATATGCTTTTTAGGCACTGCACAGGCAGGAGCATGCGATATGCGTTAAAATCCATTGAATGCATGCAGCTGTCCACGTCCTAACATTAGGGCCTTTTCGTTTGGCACGTTCACATAGACGACGTCAAAGATATGACGTCATTCCGGCGATTTGCGCATGCGTCGGGTCGTCTCATGTCGTCAGGCCCAATTTGAGGACGCGTTCACCCATGAGTTCAGGTTCGTCAGAAAACTCGAACCCCGTCGTCAAAATGACGTCATCTTGCTATATCGCAGCGTAAATCAGAAGGGAAAGACAGAAAGATAAAGTGATAGAATGATAAAAACAAAGAACAACATAAGAGAAGGTTATAGAATAGATAATGAAAAGATAGAAGAGAAGATGAATGATGTAAAAACAAAGAATAACATAAGGAATGGTAGGAAGAAAATGATAGAACGATAAAAACAAAGAATTACATAAGAAAAGGTGATGAAAGGAAGAAACAAAGAATAACATAAGGAAATACAGAAAGAGAAAATGATAATCAAAAGATAATGAAAAGATAGAAGAAAAGATATTAGGAAGAAACAAAGAATAACATAAGAAAAGACAGAAAGAGAAAATGATAGAATGATAACAATAAACAATAACATAAGGAGAGACAGAAAGAGAAAATGATAAAGCATAGATAATGGAAAGATAGAAGAAAAGATGAAAGATGGAAATTAAAACAAAGAATAACATAAGGAAAGATAGAAAGAGGAAATTAATAGAATAATAAAAACAAACACTAACATAGGAGAAGGTGATAGAAGGAAAAGTAAAGAATAACATATGGAAAGACAGAAAGAGAAAATGATAAAGCATAGAAAATGGAAAGATAGAAGAAAAGATGAAAGATGGAAAAACAAAGAATGGAAAAACAAAGAATAACATAAGGAAAGATAGAAAGAGGAAATTAATAGAATAATAAAAACAAACACTAACAGGAATAAAGAATAACATAAGGAAAGACAGAAAGAGAAAATGATAGAATGGTAAAATCAAACAATTACATAAGGAGAGACAGAAAGAGAAAATGATAAAGAATAGGAAATAGAAAGATGGAAAAACAGATAATAACATAAGAAAAACAGAGAGAGAAAAGGATAGAAGGGAAACAAAGAATAACATGACGAAAGATAGATTATAAAGTAGTGAACAGGACGGGTCGACTGCAGCTAATTCGCATCGTTAGAGGACGGGAACGGCGTCCTCGTCCACACAAACGAAAAGCCCCTATTAGGGACTTTTAGATTCGACGTCGACTTAGTGGACTGCAACGTGTGACGTCCTTATAAGGCACTGTGATGTCCTTTTAAGGCAGTGCCGGGCACGGCCCAGTGCCTTAACACAATGTCACACGCGGCAGTCCACGCTCTCTTCGTCTAAATCTAAAAGTCCCTACTTCCGTCCACGCCGTGACATAAGGGACTTTTAGATTTTACACTATAGAGAATAGAGGTAAGCATAATAAAATATAAAGTAGACCATTTAGTCTAGTCCCGTCCGTTAGTACTCGTGACCCATTTCTGAATTTTCCAACTCGTCAACTCGAGAACGTTAAATAGGTAAATGTTATGCTTTCACTACTTGTTCTTATCTGTCACACATCCAACTATCTTATTTTTAGTGTGTCAATTACGTATATTTAAAATAAATAATTAATTCTCTCATAGATTTCGCAGGTAATATGATTTGGATTTGTCCTTAAAAATAAAGGGGGTTACAAATTTTATTTTCGCTAGCACATATATCTATTCACAACACCCTCCTCCCCGACAACCCCGTGGATTTTCCACGGGTCCTGTTATTAATTCATATAATGTTAGTGTACACACAACTCTCTTGCTTCTCGTTCTGACTTCCTTCTGTGGTGCTATATTTCTATATTTGTATTGCTTTTGCATGTTAATTTGCACAATACTAGGCGGTAAGCAGCCCATCATCATCACCACGAGTTAGTTTTTTTATGCCTTTAACCAGACTCTTAAGTCATTTTAGACAGAGGGCGGGTGTGGGAAATGTGGATGATTTTTATTTCATTTCTTATATCCAGTTTTATTTTAAAGGGGTAGCATTGCCAGTGTAAAAAAAAAGTATTTTTCACAATGGCCCTATTGTCATATAATAAGAATATATAAAATGTGTTTAACCCTTTGAGAGCGAGCCCGCGCACGGCGATTGTTTCCCCTGTGACGGAGCGATTTCGGTTACATCGCCAGTAATGGAAAATTTGGCGGTGCTTTTTACTTTCATTGCTCATTGCGCCTCATTCAGTCATTTTCGTGATTTTTAGTAAATGTAAAAATGAAAGATCAGACTTTTTTTCTTTCTAAAAATATAAGTTTTGTTCATCAATACGAAAAATATGGTCTGTTATTTTTGAGGAAATTGCCATCTTATTTTGCTGAAGCTTTACGTCTTTCCTTTTCAATACACTCACAATACAAATTGCATAAGCACCGCCGCACGCGCAGATCGGTCGGTACCTCCATTCAGTTCCCCATTGTCAATGATTGTCGTCTGCTAAAGCTCGGCCGATTATCAACCGAGCCATAAATCATAGGCCTAAGCCTTCGTTTTACATGGGTTTTCGACACTTTTCTGTCTATATTCATCTATATTCTGACCAACATTATGCCATGCTCTACACTAAATGCCTCTTGTTTTAATGTGCAAATCAAATATAGGACTATTTGGGATATGAATTTTGAGATGAACTTTTTTTATTCTCGAAAACAAAAAAAATATTTACTTTGAATGCTTTCGACTTCGTTTCTCCTAATTTGAAATATTCATTTTGTTTTAGTTTTTGCCTCCCACTTAATTTTGTTTATTTTTTCGTTATCTATGAATCATTTATAACCCTATTTTGATATGAGGTTGCTGTAACAATAAAATAATTAAAATTTATTTAATGTACGCATATTTGATTTGTTTTGTTTGTAATGGAATGAGCTAAATAAATGACATAGATTATAACAAAATCATAATTCATCACAATCATCTCTCTCTCTCTTTATATCTATTTATCTATCTATCTCTGTCTGTCTCTCTCTCTGTCTCTGTCTGTCCCCCTCCCTCTGTGAATACGTCAGGAATTTCGTGAAATTGGAATTGTGCTTCAGTGTGTTTTATTTCTGCATCGCGTTGTTGTTGTTTTTTGAAAGGGTGTGGCTAATAAGGGGTTAATCGCCGTAGTCTTGGTAGCCTTTATTTATCGAAAATAAATGATATTGAAAATATAGTAATTCATTATATGTTACATAACAATAAAGAAAGAAGTGCAAACAACGTGAGAATTCAATTTATTTGCCTTCGTCTCCATCTGTGTTTTCGTCCAACCTATCGTGTCAATACAACTTTGTTAATCCTCTTTTCATGATCAGTTCTGTAGATAGCATGTACATGTATACATGAAATAATGATGATGATGATGATGCTTACAATATCGTAATAAAATATTAATGATAATAAAAAAAATGTTTTCTTCATCTTGCACTCGTTTTTTTATCATTGCCAGAAAACTTGTTTGTATGTTGCCTTGCATTTTTTTTTCAACAATGGTAGCATCTTTACCCAGGAAAAGTCTCATATTCGTGGCTATACCGCCGGAGTTGCTCAAGACAAGAGTGATATTCCGTGGGGAGAGAGAGAGGAAGAGTAAGGGGTCGTTTTTCAGAACATAACATTTGAACGTTTCATATGCCCGCTAAAACCAAGACCCGTTTTAGGTTGATCAAGATATCTTACTCAAACCTGCTCTAAAATGGTTACATGCCCTCGTAAAGGTATATAAGTTAGAGTGGTTGTTTGTATTGTCATGTAGATTGACCTACGTTTATGCCTACATCCTCTTCTTTCAAAACGGTAATCTTCCAGAGTAGTTACTTCTTTACATTCTTTTGTTCCTTTTAGGGTGGGGTCCGGTCCAGGCAGCTGAGATAAGCGTTTCATAATAGAGGAGGTCCATACATGAATAATTCGCTAAATTGGTCAAGTTGATAAAATGAAAAGCGTATTGTCACCTAAATACAAACATGTGAAGTCATTTCTTTTTAGACGACGGGCTTTATAAATAACATATGGAAATATTCAACCTGATTTTTATCCTTATCTATCACTGTTTTTTCCCCCATAAACAAGTCTTGTCAATGGGAAAATGTAAAAATCCATGTCCTCTTTCTTCTTTCCCCTTTCAGTCTATCCCTCTATCTTCTTATCCCTCTATCTTCTTCTCCCTGTCACTCTATTTTCACCCCCTCACTCTCCCTTCTTCTCCCTCTCACGCTATCTTCTTGTCCCTCTCACTTCATCTAGGGTAGGGTAGATAAATATAAATAAGTAATCAGTGTAGAAATCGAACTGATAATACGAATATCTGAAATGCGGAAGGGCAGAACTTGGAAGTAGCGTCACGTCGTCAAGCAAGAATCCTGGCAAGCATATAGAACGGACGCGCGTACGCGTCCGTCTCCAGCTGTACGGGTATTTCGGTATTATTTAATAATCTTATTTACCATTTATCCGCATTTTTTCGTCAAAATAATTAATAGGTCTGGTGAATAGATATTTCGAACAATTAGGGGCCAGGTCATTCTTTTCCAGTTCTTGCCAATTCAGCAATAATTTAGTAATGACCTATTTTCGTTTTCATTTGCTAGATTATCAGGGGCTCTTCAACTATATTTTCAACAAATACACTGCAAAAACCAGAGTGTTAAATTTAACACCAAGGGTGTTAAAATTAACACTTTCTTGGTATCTATATCGTGCAACTCCTCTGGTGTTACTTAACACAATTTTCTGGAATTAGATAATTTCAATTCCACTTTTGGTGTTAATATTTGACAACTCCTACTGGTGTAGATTAACACCAATATCTGGAATCATAACAAATTCAATTCCACTTTTGGTGTTTATATTCTTTTTGATCCATTAGAGATTTTTCTATGTATGTCTAATGGTCCCACATTCCATATTCCCTATTATCGACCATTATCGACCAGGGTAGAGGAACCAGTGGTAAACTAATAATTCATAATCGATGTTGGCAACTGTCCACCAATAGGTATATTCTAATCTCCATTGCATTAACTCCATCACATAGATCATTTGAAGTAAATTCAAGATTAACATGTATGTGGTACAGGCTGGTACACATATATATATAATAAACATGCATGTTGTTTCTTGGTTAGTAATCATATAATCAATATATCTATTGCTAAAACGTTAATATAATTGTAACAAGATCGGACAAATAATCTATTGGTCAATAATTGCCAAAGGAAAATACAAATCACAAAATTGATGTGCATTGTCATAATTTGCTTAACAAATCATGATAAATGTATTTTTCTGTGAACACGTGTAAAGTAATCATTAAGCGCGTACACTTTGTGAAAACTTATTCGACCAATCAACCGCCTTAAACGAAATCACGTGATGATACTTTCAACACCAAGCATAAAACAACACCATGTTACTTAACACCCAGTAATTATTAATGCATGCTTAAATCTGACCGGTGTTAAAAATAACACCAATGGTGTCAGAAAAATTCAATACCATACTGGTGTTAGAAATTTAACACCCTGGTTTTTGCAGTGTATTGAGTTGCCAAGAATGTAGTTAAGTACTATAAAAGTATAAGTTTGCCCCAATGACGCGGCGATCGCCAAAAGGGCATCTTTCTGACGGTCGGAAAAGTAGCGGCTAGCTTCAGTCTTCCATTACACATCTCAGGAAAGCATCTGTTCGTAGACAAGGATGTTGTCATGGAGGTAAATAATCATTGGATCTGTAATGTAACACATATTCATTTCTCCTTCTTCATGTATGATGTGACGTGCGCAAATGCTCGATAATCCACACAAAACGTATCATAACAAGTATGACAGGTACAGTGATGCATGGTTACAAGATCATTGCAAATAAACTTGTATATAGCTGCATTCAAAATGCAACAAAATATCACTGTCCTTTCTCACATTCTGGTGTTTCGCAAACGCGACCAAAAAAATCGAAATCTAAAAACCCACCTCTGGAGCATAGATTTTTGAAACGCCCGCCGAAGTTTAACCGATTTGTTGCAGTGTAAAGAAAACTTCGGTGTGATACCGGTTTTTCGTCAAGGTTTTTTCGTCACGTGACTATCGTCATACTTTCAAATACTTTCAAATACAACTCTGAATTTTTTTTTCTTCATTTATTTGTGTTTCGAATCCTTTGCCTAGAAGTATTTGTTTGTCCATGTTCCAGTGTAGTCCATAAGAAAATAGAGAGGATAGTTTTCTAGGATATACCTAACAACGAACATCTATATACTTCTCTTTGTAAAATATATTTACTTGCGAAATTAATATTTCATAAAATACATATCATAAATGTGAACATGATTTCATTTTCCATTGATCTATCGAATTATTGGATAAAACATATTAGACAATATGGTTCATATTTACTGATCGTAATAATTGCTCATTGTTGTATTAAGTCTGCCCACTCACACCAACACAATCAATTGAAACGTCTCACCTAGTTTGTGGCATTCGATGAATATTTGAAATCTGTTTGACAGTGAAGTATACGTGCAGCTTTGATTGTACAGAATTCAATAAGCGTAAATGTACACTTTGGTCAGACTGTTCGCGCTGGGATACACTTTCATTATAGATCTCCATATCTTGTAATTCGTTTGTTGTCAGCAATATACGTGTTTCTCTCCCTTTTCATCTGTTCCTTTTCATTCGAGTGTTTTATTTTCTTGTTTGCCTTCCAGTTTCAGTTTGTATCCCTGTGATATATTCTGTTCCCCCTGCCTTTGCAAATAATGTATTTGTTTTAATCTCTTGACTCAACAAGTGTTTCTGTATTCCTCTCTCTTTCTCTCTCTCCACCACTTTTCCCAATGACCCCTTTTTCCTTGTTACGTGTCGTGTATGCAATAAATTGTTTGATTTCAAAAACAAAAAAATATATATATATATGAAGAGTTTGGTTCTAGAACTTGCTACCTCCATAAAACTAAGCTCTAAAAAAGAGCGAAATTCTTTAGTCTGCCTGACCTGCATTATTTATTTAGATTTATGTTGAAATATATATTCACGATTCAGGTGAATCGTGTAAACCGTGTAATCCCAAAAACATATCGTGTAATCGTGTTGCGAAGATTTTCGGCGTGTACTGTATAACCCTTAATGTTAATAAAATCAGGTAAGTTTAAATGACAAATGAATATTTGCACCATGTCTTGATAAATTTAGTAAAGTTAAAGCCAAGCGCCTTTCCCTTTTTGTTTAAATCAACATTAAGTTGTATTAATAAAAACAATGACAATAACATTTTCCCCTTCTGGTGTAGAGTACCATGGAAAAAAAAAAATTGGTAAACCCTTTATCTGAGAGATCTGGAGATTTTTACTAGGCGTAACATCATTCAAACAATTACTTATTAGAAACTTACAAATGTTTTATTTTACTTGTTTTGTTTCGTGGGCAATTTGATTAGCCTTATTTGTGGTCCTATTTGTAGTACTATATTTCCAATGTCATATTCGCTCGTCGTCCAGGCTACTGGTTCTAAACAACAATGCATGCTTATGAGGTTCGCCCGAAATAATTCAGGCATCCTGCTAGAGAAGGGAAAATTCAGCGTTTGGGTCTGGTGTGACCAATACATCATTGCTTAGGACAACATTGTTTTTAGCCAGCAACCTTGAAAACTTGGCCAGTGTGCTGTTACACTTTGGTACTCTATCTCAATACACTTAAAACGCCTCACCTGGTTTATGGCATGCAATGAAAGCTTGGTATATTTCTGACAATGAACGAAACGTGCAGGTTTGATTACGTCAAATCTGTAACGGCAACTGTACACTTCGGTCATAATAGGGACTTTTATATCTACGACGAGAGCGTGGACTGACACGGTGACATCCTTTTAAGGTAATGTGACGTCCTTGTAAGGCATTGCCGGGCACGGCCCAGTGCCTTAACACAATAGGGACTTTTAGATTTGCACGTCGACGTAGTGGACTGCAACGTGTGCCATTCTTTCCAGGCACTGGCCCGTGCCCGGCAGTGCCTTAAAGGACGTCACATTACCTTAAAGGATGTCACCGTGGCAGTCCACGTTCTCGTCTTGTAAAATCTAAAAGTCCCTAATGTCACACGCGGCAAATCTATAAGTCCCTAACGATAGCGGTGTTATAAGGAATCTGCCTACACTGCAAAAACCAGAGTGTTAAAATTAACACCAAGGGTGTTCAATTTAACATTTTCTTGGTATCTTTATAGGGCAACTGGAATCAGATAATTTCAATTCCACTTTTAGTGTTAATATTTGACAACTCCTACTGGTGCAGATTAACACCAATATCTGGAATCATAACAAATTCAATTCCACTTTTGGTGTTTATATTCTTGTTGATCCATTAGAGTTGATCCATTAAAGATTTTTCTATGGGTTTCTACATTCCATATTCCCTATTATCGACCATTATCGACCAGGGTAGAAGAACCAGTGTACGTAAACTGATAATTCATAATCGATGTTGGCAACTGTCCACCAATAGATCATTTGAAGTAAATTCAAGATTAACATTAAGTGAGTGTGTGTATTGGGTTTTACAGACGTGTATCAATCAGATATGATTATTTACGTCTGGGGACCGACCTTTAACGTCACCATCCGAAAGACGTGACTCAGTTTCGAACCTGCGTCCTCGGCTGAATCAGTTTGTAACTTCCACTGTTAGCTGGATTACAGGCGCACGCCACAACGCCTAGTTGTGATACAGGCTGGTACACTAATATATAATAAACATGCATGTTGTTTCTTGGTTAGTAATCATATAATCAATATATCTATTGCTAAAACGTTAATGTAATTGTAACAAGATCGGACAAATAATTTATTGGTCAATAAATGCCAAAGGAAAATACAAATCACAAAATTGATGTGCATTGTCATAATTTGCTTAACAAATCATGATAAATGATTTTTCTGTGAACACGTGTAAAGTAATCATTACGCGCGTACACTTTGTGAAAACTTATTTGACCAATCAACCGCCTTAAACGAAATCACGTGATGATACTTTCAACACCATGCATAAAACTACACCATGTTACCTAACACCCAGTTATTATTAATGCATGCTTAAATCTGACCGGTGTTAAAAATAACACCACTGAGACAACACACCTTTATAATCAACACCAATGGTGTCAAAAAGTTCAATACCATACTGGTGTAAGAATTTCTACACCCTGGTTTTTACAGTGTATGCAGTTGGTCCTCGTCAACTAAATAAGGGAACTTTTTGTGACATCTTGAAATGCGAGAAATTAACGATGCGATGATACGGTTTTATAAAATCTAGTGAAAGTCCCGGAAAGACGAACTTTTCAAAGTATCTCTAGCTCTTTCTTTGTACAACTTGAATTTGAAATCTCTTATAAGATTTTAACTCAATTTGAATCTTGAAAATTAATTAAGGTGAATATAAAATTTAAAGTTTTCATAAAATTGACATATGGCAATACATCTTTAAGGGCTTACATTTTTCGCTAATCGGATTATCCGTACATGATGTCATGCTTGCGCGCGTAGCAAAATCAAATTTTGTTTGGACCTTACACAAAAATTTATTAAACCTGAATTATATATATTTTAGGGATTTAAATCAAAGGTTTTAAGATAGTCTTGCTTTAAATCAAAGAGTTTTTTTTTCTTCAAGTTTGTAAACTGTCTTGGACTTAAAAAGTAAATCTTTCGGACTTGAAAATAAGTCAAAGAAATTAAGATGGTAGAAAACTCATTAGTTAGGCTAACACTTAAACCCTAGTCCCTATAGAACTAACGTGTATTCAGGAGAGACCTAGATCTAATCTCATACAAAGTCGAAGTAGGGTTAAAGATTGAACTCCTTAAAGACAGCCAAGTCATACCTTAAACCCCGCCTTAATTGGAAAATGAAGTCGCGGTGACGTCCGGACGTCGTCCGGATGACGTTTACCCACTTCCAATTAAGACGCGTCAATCGGGGTAACGTCCGGACAATATCGAGGTAAATCTCACCTAGACGGGCCAGGGTGATAGCGAGGTGACGTCCGGACGTCGTCCGACGACTTCCTGACAAACGGCCTATTAAGACGCTCGCGGAATGTTACCGGGTAAATTACGTCATCGCCGTGAAAAATATGTACATTTGTTCACGGCGATGACGTAATTACCCGTAATTATGTCATGTACACAGCGCGCGCCAGCTGATCGCGATAAGACAGGTGCGGTTGTTATGGTAACCTACCCGGGTGAGGTTTTTGCAGATTGCTGATTAAGACGGTGCCCAAAAGCCCACCCCGTATTTTACGATCAGACCCCACTGTTTCTCATCCACATATCGCTCGGGTGAGATCGAAAAAGTTCTATTAAGACGGGGCTTTATTTAGTTTCTTGCCTGTTCACTGTCTGTCTGCAGTTTGTCCTCGTTAACAAAATAAGGGGTCTGTTCTCGGCCAACCTTCGCGTGAACGACGTGAACGCGCTGGATTATTGCACATTGCGCTAGTAAAAGAATTGATGGACTGACCTTCATCTTAGGATTTATGATGATTCTTTGAGCGAAAATAGTGTTAAAGTTCAACTGGCATGTCGGACAACAAACATTTTGAGAATAAAATAATACACCATACTCAGTCTGACGTGACAGAATGGGGTTTTGCTCAACAATGGAATTGCTATTTTATTCTACTAGAACTGTGCATGGTCAAATGAACAACTTACTGTTCTTCAATCCATGGCCAAGAAATGTTCATTGAGGGAAATAATGATTAGTTTTATCATAATAAAAATATCAATAATAATATTCAATTCTTGTATAGCGCATATCACATTATATAACGTCCTTATGCGCTTCCAAAGAGATTTGGAAATTGTTACCCTAGCTTTAGCTCCGGCAGCCGTTAGCAGCGCACAGTGCATCTCAAGTAATAAAATCGTATCAGGTACCCATTTTCTCACATGGGTTGACTGTGGCAAATGTAGATCAATGTCTCGCCAAAGGACATTAGTTCCGTGGCAGACTCGAACTGCAGACCTTGTGATTCACAGTCCGGTGGCGTATTCACCCGACCACGACACCTCTACACAATTATTATTCACATAACGTTTAAAAGACACTTTTCCGCCACAACACCATTCTATATTCATTCAAACGCCTCACCTGGTTTATGGCATCCGATGAATGCTTGGTTTTTATTTGACAATGAAGTAACCGTGCATTGGGTGTAAAATGACGTAATCGCAACTGAACATCTTCGCCATACTGACCGCGCTGGTATATTTAAATGCAAACGTTGTATTGTCACTCACCTTAGGACAAATGCTAGTGAGATATGGCCTACGAATTAAACGCTATGAAAAGAAGAAAACAAAAAAGTGGACATCCACAAAACCGGCATACTAATCTCCTCTGATGAGTAGCCAAAGACCATTGTAATGTCAAGGCAATTTCCCCCGTCTCACTTCCGTAGTAAGAAAACGGGCTGGGAATGTTACGTTTGCCAGGTAACACGTAAAGAAATGCCTCCTTTTTTGTTATTAAGGATAAAAGTTAAGGATGAAGAATTTGAAAAGCTTTTCTTTATAAAAGCCTGCTTAGCATTTGGGTTGAGCAGATCAAGATTGAAAACCGTACAAGTAATTAAAGAAGGTTCATTGAAATATTGAAAATAGGTAAATTATATCTCTACAGATTGCTGAGAACCTTAAGAAAATGAGTAAAGTGCTGTTAAGCCCTCAGTAGTGTCATGAATAAACCTTAAATGCACTGTTGATACCCTTTCCAGAACCGACTCACAAAGTGAAATGACGGCGATAAAA
>CP137681.1:5517155-5538149 GCA_037976565.1 Mesocentrotus franciscanus | reverse complement strand
TAATTATTCGTGCTTATATTAATATTGTTTATAATTTACATCCCTAACAATTGTATAAATATATGTTTTACATGCCCGACTTGGTTTTATTTCATTCATATCGTTATATTTTTATTTTTGAAACACATTTTTACGGGGCCGCTGTAGTTATGCACGTTATTTTGATGCATGTTTTTTGTGTATATTATATGAAATATAAATATGATTACAAATACAAATACAAAATATGAGTACAAACACGAATACAAATACAAACACGAATACAAATACGAATAAGAATAAAAAATTAAAATACAAATACAAATACAAACACAAATACAAATACAAATGAAAATGCAAAAACAAATAAAAACTATATTTTTGTATAAAGATACATCTTAATACCAAAACAAATGTGGTCTTTGTTTATAACCAAATTACTTATATGTTCAGGGCAACAACCTCCATTCCCGGGGCGCATTATTCAACCTAAGAGTAAGCATGATGGAAGGGATTACTTTATCACCGGTCTTCTTGTAACAGCTGTCATCTTATTCATCCTTGTTCTGATGTGTATGGCTGTGTTTGTCATCTTCATGAGAAAGTAAGTAAATGTTTACCTTAATATTTTTTTATTCCTGTTTATACTTGTGCAATTACTTTTTACATTATTTTCATTGTTATGTTATATGTTTGCACTTTGTATTTTATTGTATCACGGCTGTGATTGGAATCAGCTCTCAGTTGATGACAGGCATTCAATTGTGTTTAAATAAATTAACTTAAAACGATGTGCTGAGACTTTTATGGGAGGAGGCTTAAACCCCGCCCCTTTTCTTCAGAACGTTTTAACGTACCAATGCCTGGGCAAGCGTTTCCTCACAACCAGGCAATGGAAATGATGTCACATTTTATGTAGCATCTTAAAGAACAGTAATATCATAGTATTTCACCACTTATGTACTCCTCTGTAAGAAAGATCTTTACTAATTTTGTTAGGTCAGATAATTTCGGAAATTATTGTAACAAATTAAGGCAGTTTCTTTCTGTTCTGCGATACTGTATGCATACATAAATGTTTAACCAGTAGACAGAAGTGTTCAGCTGGATTTATTCTTCAATACATGCTCATTATCGCCAATAATATTTTCTCATAGCCTAAGATTCGGTTTTAAAAGAAAAAAATAGATCTATGCATGCAAAATTAAAAATATGAAAGTTCCTCGAAAGTGTGTCTTCCATTAAGGAATCGGAGATTTATAGTTTCCCTTACGTAACGATCCAATCGAAATCCGAATATAAATTTAAATCTCATTCCAACACAATATTTCGAAAATTTCAATTTATAATCAAACAGTCGTGGTTACGATTTAGTAACATCATCGAAAGACACTCTTCAAGATGAAAATGGATCCAGAGGACCTCTTCCTGACGTTCCTGACGGATATGCTAACTACATTGCTGGTGACCAGTCACTCTATGTCGAACCATATCTCAAACAAAATGGAGATCACATTCCAAGCTATGAAGTCTACGAAAAACCAGTTTGAATAAATTATTCTCGATAATTTAAATAGCTTATCAGTATCGGTGTTAGATGCAATGTTCACCAAAAGACGCCTCAGCACTTTTTTCTTGTCCATGTTTGATACTAATGCTGTCATTGTTTTGTTTTGTTTTTTGGTCAACAATGTTTAGACCAACCTGGGGCATGCATTTTCGCCTGATAATCTATGTATTTAATTTAAATTGTTAAAATATTAATGCTATGTTAACTACAAATGTATGACGTTCTTACAAGCAGTTATTCCCCACTCCCTACTAGATTGTATGTATATTCATTGAAAAGTATTATAATTAGCGTTTTTGTTTCATTTTTTTAATTTCTCAAGCAAGAATATAAAAATACAATTTTCTCTCGTGTATCCAATGTTTATTATTGAGATGAATTTAAGACGAGGTTTAACCATTTTCGATTCATATACAATAGGTAGCGGGAGCATACTGTAAGATGGTAAATGTGTTTATTAATAATGTGAATACTTGTCTTTCTTCTATTTTACATGTCCAGGTTATTATCAAAGTGTACGATATTTTGCTCGTTGATTGGTTTTATACACATGGAATCCATTAATACCAAAGAGATATCCTCAATGAAAAAAAAAAAAAACAATACTTCACCTTAAAATTTTAAGATGAAAGCTTTAAAATTTCATATTCTCAAGAAACATAAATCCAGACAAATAAAAAGTTATTATTATTGCTTTACAAACGGGGTAAGGGTATAAATAATGTAGTTTTTAGCTGTATGGATGGACATGGACATATTATTAAAAATGATTGGTTTTGTCCCTGTATTTGTTTCAATGGATTTTTTTGGTAAATGAATCCCAATAAAACTTTAAAAAGAAACAGTGCGATAATAAGTAGGTGACAAATATTTAATGAATTCAATATGACATATATTTTGTTATATATCCGGAACCGATTGGAAATCATTTGTGTACAAAATACCTTTGATTTTTTATCCTGAGTCGCAAAGTATAAATGCATACAATCATTCATCATATAATAATGACGATGAAGTAGAATATAAGGATGATAATAATAATAACTATAATGAAATAATAATGATAACAATAGGCGTAGATTACAATGTCCTCCTTTGCATAATGGTGTAGGAAATGAAACGCAGTACGTTCATGAAAGGTTCATGAAATATAAACAGGGGAAAATAGGAATGCTAACAATCAGAACAACAAAACTGATATTAATAAGAGCAATAATGATAAATGATGAAACTATACACTAATAGTAATGCTACTGAGATTAATAAGAAGAAGAAAAAGAAAAAGGAGAATGAAAGATGACTAAAGAGAAGGTTCATTTATTTTAACTTTGACTGAATTTGGTATTATTGCAATCGTAAACTTACACTGAGTAAGAATATCGCATTTTTTAACCTTGTAAATTAAAGCAAAAGTTATAAAAGCTGATTCAAATTGAAGGAAAAAAACCCACTCAAGATTTAAAAAAAAAAACAATCGTAATACAGCTGATTTTTGATTGACGTCACGATGTGAACAACGGGCCGTTCTGCTGATCTGATTGACGACGCGCGCGATATAGTTTGGGTGCAAATAACATGCATTGAGTACCGTGCCCATCCATAGTTTACCCTCATCAAAATCCCCTGAGTTTTGAGGAGAAAGAAGAAAGAAAAACCTCGGACAGCGACAACAGCAATTGAGATTTAGAAGATATTGACCTACAAGTAGAACTAGAGGATTTTGCCGATGTACGGTGCTATTCTAAATAACCTGCCTGCAGCGCATGCGCAATATACGCTCATGCACAATAGCCAATAGGCAAAGCCAGCTCGGCGATTGAGCTAGCCGTGAATCGCGAACCGGACTGATCTCGGTCTTCTGTCGGTTTTTTTTCTTTCCCCATTTATCTTGTACTACGACATAATTTATTAAATATCATAAATTAATCGGCCTAATCAGACATTTTCGTAATGAATATCTGGAAAATGTTATGAAATTTGTCCCCTATTTTGCTCCAGAAGAGTCGTTAGGTCAGCATGCAAAATTCATTTCGCACTCCTTGATCAGACACATACACGCTAACATGCCTTTAGAATATGAAACATTTGTAGAAAGTATTATTTATTCGGTGTGTCTTATTTAAAGTGCCAACAATTAAAGGATATATCACCACTAACGGTACATATACAAACAACTTTAAACCTATATCTAAAAATTGCAATGGGCATCCAACAGTGTACCGAATGTGTGATGTAGGGTAGTTCACACCGTGACGTCACCGTATCGCATGTGTTTTACCGGCGCCATTTTTCTTTGTGAGTGGGTTCTGGAAAGGGTGTCAACATTGCGTTACATCTATTCCCTACACTAGTGAGGGCTTAGCAAGTACTTTACTCATGTTCTTAAGGTTCTGAGCTATATGTAGAGGTTAAATTTACATATTTTCAAATTTTCAATGAACCTTCTCTTTAAAGATATATAGTACTTATTGGCAGTGCTTCTAAAAGTTAGAGTGACTTGAATATTAAAGAAGTGGCTCATCTTTCGTTGTTTGCCTTTCTATTTGTAACACATTTGTATTATAATCTATACTCAGACCTGCCCTTCATATACCACAAAGGAACTGTTATGAATTAAAATCGAAAAGCAATCACTTGTAGATATTGTGTTGTTAATCTAGAGAGAATGATATTAAAATAAATTACTTAATTTAGCAGAAAGAATTTCTTACGACTTTTATTTCCTGTAAACGATTTCGTAGGCAACCACCCTAAATAAGTTCAGATATTAATTACCATACATACGTCAAAATATTCATTCTTCTTTGCCTTCTCTGAGGTTTACAGATGAAGAATACCCTGCAATCGATTTAAATGAAATATATACGGAATATATAAGAGATATATACAATTCGAGTGTAAGATATATCGAATTCATAAAAAGATGATTATACAGTGCGTTTCAAGAAGTACGTGAAACTTTGAAAGGGTCGGATAAAAACTTCATCCTCTGCGACCTTTAAATTTATTTCCCGGTAAACTATAATTATTATCCTATGTAAACATACAATATGTAATGCTCTGCTTTCACGGAGGACTAAGCACCAATGTTTTATTAAAAACCCGTCGTCGAATTAGCCTTGTGCCATTATGTCTAGAATTATACAAGGAATTTAAACTTTGGCTACCTAAATGCATCAAATTATTATTATTTTCCTAGCAGTTGTTTTCAGATCAATAACTACTGGAAAAGGACTTTTGACTGAAACGATCTTGACTTGAGCCTAAACTTGACCCATGAGGATTTTGACAACATCGTTTGTAGAACTCTCACCCTTATTTTCGTCATCTACCATTCTCATCTTGTCATCCTGTTTGTTTCGTGTTTTGTGTCCATCATGTTTTTTTTTCAAGCACTGCTTCCAAGTAGGTTAGTTTTTTCTCCCATTTCCTTTAACTAAATCTTTTGCATTTGTAGACTAAAACAAAACAAAAACAGTGTCAAAGATATTTGCACGCTAACATTATGATATCATCACGTTTATAATTGTGATAATCTTTTCATTGCTTATATTATTTTGAAAATGAAATAAGTTCGCTCTGTACTACTGTTGCTACTACTACCTGTACTAAAACTTTGGTGCTAATTATGTCGTGGCAGCCCTGTTATAATTTTGGTTGGATTTGACGGGATATAAGTAAAACAAAAAAAGGCAAGATCACACAGATATACATCTTTTTTCTTCTTCGTTTCATTCCTTGAGTAGTTACAAAAATAAGGTTTATTATTTATTGTGTACGCACTTTACCCGCGTTTTAACATTTTATATTGCACATAGAAAATGGTATTTGTAAGATATTCATCATTGGCTAACTTAAAATCTTCAAAACAATTTTGATTAGAAAGGGTATTCATTTTACTCAAAAATACATTTTTTGTTTAATGCATTAATTGTTTCAAATATTCATATCATTATAGCCTCGCTTAAATATTTTGTTGCACAGTAAACTACCGTAATGATTAAATAAAATTGAAAACAAATTCAAATCATTTTCTCAAAATTATACAACTTCATTTTGTTTGTTAACACCTGTCCTGTGGCTACTAAGAGGGACATATTTTTGTTTGTCTTTGGGTTACAGTGATGTGGATAGATTTCTTGCCATCTCACAGACTGGAAAAATAGAGAATTAATTAGTATTTTGAAATACACATGTACTTTAATTTGCCCAGTTTGTGATGAATGATATTCCTCAAACTTGTTTTGCTTCTACATAACCAATATTTTTTTTTAGTACCATCTACTTATCTATAGAGGAGATAAATGACCAAAAACAAGATTTATAGAAATGAACTTCAGGCAAAATGATGCCTACCCGTTCTGAACCAATAAATTGATCAAACTCTATCTCATTATTTTATAGATAAACACAATCGTCTTTTCTCTTTGTTTAGCAATGGCACTTTTGCGCTGTCGACAGTGATCATAGAACAAATAATGAAATCAAGTACCAAGTGAAGCGGGCATTAAACTCATGTACGGACCTGATCGGTATTCAGGCTGGGTCCAGGTCAAGCTTACAAATGGCCGTTAAAATAACCTGATCTCATTGGTCACAGACTTCGCACTTGATCATTAACATGTCGCCAAATGTTTAACACTTCCAATTATGATTGACCATGGCGATACACAAACAATATGACGTCAGTGAGGTCACTAAACACTGCAGGTTACCTTGACCGCTGATAACATACATTTTTCAGAAGCTAGAAATCAAGTGATGCGTTTTATTATATGAATTTAAGACGCTGAGTATTATTTAATAATAATATGGGCTTGAAGGGAGAGGAGCCACATTGTGATTTTACCGCGACTAAATTCCCATCTTTAGGCTCCTACAATTTGATTGGTTTGGAATACCAATGGTTTATGCCATAGAGTGTAATCTCGTTTATTTTGAACATGAATATAAAAAGGATAAATTCGTTGATTGCAATAATTAACGGAATTCAAAATTTAACATGAAAATTAGAATCCAGCATGTAATACTCATTAAATTTAAAATGGAGCTTTTTCGGCTCGTCCTCTGACCTGATTAGTACACAGGCTGGGTAGAGGTCAAAAAGGCTAATGGCAGTTCTGAAAACTTGGACAACGCCAATATAAGACCAACAATTAATGTTGCGTTGTTCCACTGAATGTTATTGTCTCCCCCTCTTTCTCTCTGACGAAACCGCATATACCATGAAGGCATTTAACTTGTGAGGTATTTAAATTGAAGAAATGCAATTTAATAAACATTTAACTATGTTCGAACGGGCGATACGGAGTTCCTTTCCCATCATTGACATAAGTAATTTTATATAAGTTTTCCCTCCCAACTTCCTAAAGTGTTTAACCAATTTAACATTGAGTTCATTCAATTTTGTGCGAAATTGAATGAAGGCATAGTTCATCATTAATAAATTTGATTTTTGTTTTCATTCAATTTGATTTAAGGAGCACGCGATTGAATTTGGCAGCTGAAATTTGAGCATTCAATTTACATGTAGAAATAAGATTTTCAGTCACATTCGGCGAAAAAAGATCACGATTACGCATTAATAAATTGATTGAAACACGTCTTAATTTGAATGCAAAAATAAGGAATTTCCGTTGCCAGAGATTAAATTAGGTGAACAAAGGTTTGAAGTAAAGGATGTAGGCAGGGAGCAGCCACAAATTGAGGGAGCTTGAATGAATGTTGAAGAAATTGGGCAGGGAAAATTTTTAATAAATTGTGATGCAACCTATTGACCTTCCGAGTAAACGGGGAAATAAAACACAGAAGCAATTCAATGATTGATTATAAAACATATCGTATTCCATACATACAATCATATATCAATGAAGACGGAATAATAATACAACCGCAGGAAATACCAAATATACGAGAATTCCTATAGTTTGTATCTCCTACAATTGTTTTTATTGTTCACCTGTCTATTTTTCGTCAACCACCTCATATAAATATATGTATGACATGCTGCTTTTTTCAGTCTTGGGACTTGGAGTAGCTTTTACTTGGTTTCTATTTTCAATTGCGAGATTGGTGATTTAATATGTAGGATAGGGAAAACGATCTGGTCATGGAACTTTTGCCTCACTGGGCTTTCACCATCTACCGTCGACAGTAATATGAATCACAATAATAAGGTGCATAATCGATGAATAAATAAGGATGGATGACTGGATGCTAGTCTTAGTTACTTGCTTATTCGCGTTTTTTACATTTTAATCACAGAAAAAGGTATACAAGAACATGAGGAAAGAGTGATTGTCATAGGATGAATTCATCTAATTGGAAATGCTCTTTCCAAGTTCATCGACAGTCCTGACCAGTATATCTAATAGATAAAGAAATGAATATGATAGTATAAAGTTGAGTTTATCTGTCTTCGATCGCCCTCAAACATTTTTCTTTAGTCTTGAATGGACTTGAAGGTGGTGGAATATATTTAATATCACACCGCGTTCACTATGACTGCAGTGTGGAGCTGCACATTTGAGTTACACACCCCCGAACCTACTCCTCAATTTCAGAATTACCAATGTCGAATGCCACAAACCAGGTGAGGCGTTTGAAAGTACGTCTTCTTGATGTTCAGGAATCTTTTATGAGTAGTAAAACTTGTCTTGAATGACTGTCTCTTAAGGAGTTTCTTTACACAAATGTAAAAATTCGACTTAGCTTCTTCAATATTCTCCACACGATTTTAAAGTAATATTGCAGATGGCCAAAAAAAGCCAATGGTGACTACTTTGACTTAAAGTGACTCGGTAACTTTGCCTCAGATTCTGAAACAAAATCCTGGATTTAGCTCATGCTGCAATCATTTTTTTTTTTTTCTTTGCCTCGTCAGAGGATTTATTAGATATACATTCAAAAATACAATAATACAAATCAAACTTACATAATCACAAAAGCATCATTATTTGCATAACAAAGAATTGAAACTAAAACTAAGTCTTGCTTTGCAAAGCATTTGAATCATCATTAACATTAGTATTATACTGATATTTTTCCCTCTTTTTCTCCCTTTTTTTCTTCTTTTATTTTATTTTAAATAACACGTAACAGCTCTTTTGGTAAAAACTTGTGCTCTCTGGTCATATTTGTATTTGACTGAATTTCCAATCTTTTTATAATTTCTCTTTGGAAAATTTGTTTGAAAACAACAGTTCTTTTGTCTATTCCAGTCATGTTCCGATCGACAATCAATTTATAAATGGTCCAAAAAGCTATAGTTAGGAATAAAGTACAATGATTTTCACAATCTATTTTGAGCAAGTGTTGGATACTGAACTTCAATATCTTTACTTGGTATATTTCTTGTAATATTTCTTTCAGATGTTTAACTCTTTGCCCGCCACGTACACAATCCCCCCTGTGCCACATTGTTTTTAGGGTGCCACCTTAGGAGGGGTTCTGCATGGACTATGCTTATTCAACTCGCAATAACTTTTGATTGGTGTACTGTAATGAAAAACTTTGTGTAGCAATATTGTATAGAAATTAATAGTCTTGCCAATGGTATCATTTTTGTAATGTCGGCTGTTGGAACAGGGTCCATCACAAGTTCTCGTACCTGATCAGCAGTGAAGAAGTCCCGTCTCCTCCTAATAGGGGCCATCCTAGCTCATCAGAATATTTGCAAAAGCAGTTTCAAAAACTCAATTTTTCTCGGAAAATGTCAATGTAAACAATGTCTGCGAAAGCGGTGCAATGAAGTGTGATGTGTATACAATGCGAAGCACGCGTTACTATTGTGTGTGTGTGCGTACAATAGAATTAAATGCGTTCCGTGTGTATTGTGAATGAAATGTGACTTGAGTCGAAGTTGGCAGCCCGCTGTATGTTCCGCTAGCCGAACGTAGCGGGCAAAGAGTTAATAAAGGGCTTATTTATTTTGCATTCGATAAATGCGTGATTTATATCCTCCTTTATATTACATTTTGGGCATACATCGTCATTAGATATTCCCCATTTGAAAAGATTACTTTTTACTGGCAATAGATTATACAGTAATTTCAAGTTAAACTCTCAAATTTGTTTTCTCTAATGTGTGCAAGATTACGCTTGAATACAGTAGACCAATCAATATCTACATCAAGTTTCTTTTCCCAATAAAGGCAACACGTGTTAGTTAATACAGTTCTTGAAGGAATGAGTTTATAAAAACGATTGCTACTCATATCAGTAACATGTTTTACCCTATTTGCAACCAACATATAAGGAATTTTGTTTTCATTTTCTTGTCTAGTATAATCATGAATAAATTCTTCTTTTAAACTATTGACCCATACAAGTGGTATCGCTCGTTTAAGTCTTGCGTAGTCAAACAGAGCATTGCATTTTCGTTTGAAGTGCACCTGCGATTTAATGTATTCTGTTGACCGAAAGCCATCTTTCGTAAAAAGGTCTCCTAGATATACTAAACCACTGTCATACCAGCCTTTATAAAAGAGCGACTGATTATCATACACCACATGTTTATTGTGCCAGATAATCTGATCTGAAACTTTCACTGGTTCATTTATAGCTACACAAACATCTTTCACTGTAGTGCAGTATCTAATCATTTCCCATGCCTTTAGGATTTCTATGTAAAATGACGGAATTTTCTTTTGAACTAGAATATCATTAAGATTGGTTATACTATAAGAGCAGTTCAACAATAAATTGATGCCTCCCAACAAGTTGAACCAATAAGAAAACAATGTTTTCCACGCTCCATTACTCTCATTGAAAAATCTACCCAGCCATTTCAGTCGGAAACTGAACAATTGCCTTTGTATGTCAAGTATTTTTATACCACCTTTACTGTAGTCTTCCATTAGAGAAACCCTTTTGATTTTTTCTGTTTTCCCATTCCATATAAATTTGAATATAATGCCTTCTATCACCTTCAAAAATTTGGAGGGATGGAATCAACCATGATCAAGTAAGTGATTTGGCTAAGTGCTAGACTTTTCAGTACCGTGACTCTTCCAAAAATGGTTAAGCTTCTTTTGTGCAGCTATCAAGAATTTTTTTTAATTTTATCAACTTCTGTTCCCAGTCCATCTTTAGAGCTTCATTATTATCAAAATATATATAATGACCTAAATATCTTATAGGCTTGTGTGTCCATTTCAGATCATGTCTCTCTAAGTTCCAACTTCTACCAATGTCTCCTAACCATATCATGACTGACTTTTCTTTATTTATTCTTGGACCTGCTACATCTCCAAACTGATTCAGTTCATATAAAATTCCCTTCAATGAAGTTTCATCCGGAACAAAAATAATGTATCGTCGGCATATTGCAATAACTTAAGGTTAAAGTCATACCCAACCATTTCTATCGGTTTAATATTATTATTTTTTCACTTTGTTTGCCATGAGTTCGGCAGCTAAGATAAACAGCAGTGACGACAACGGACATCCTTGTCGTATGCCTCTTTCAACATCAAAACTTTTAGAAATCCAACCATTAACCAATACCGAACTTGAAATATTTTTGTATAAGACAGAGATCCATTTGCGAAATGACTCACCAAAATTAAACTTTTCTAAACATGAGTTAAGAAATTGTATATCTAAGACATCGAATGCTTTAGTAAAATCTGCTAGCATAATTGCTCCAGTTTGGCCATTTTTAATAAAATATTCAATGATGTCTTTTGTCAACCTAACATTACTGGCTGCCAGACGACCTTTTATATAACCTGTCTGATTTCCATGTACAATCTCTCCAATGACTTTCTGTACCCTTGCAGCTAAAACCGCTGCCATTATTTTATAGTCATAGTTAAGCAAAGTGATTGGTCTCCAGTTTTTAAATCGTGAGAATCACCTTTCTTAAACAACAATGTAATGAGACCTTTCTGTTGTGTGTTCGACATCATTCCTGTTACATAACACTCATTCAAAGCTTCAACAACCAATGTTTTTATCTGTGACCAAAACACCTGATAGAATTCAATAGAGATTCCGTCTGATCCCGGTGTCTTATTTTTCTGCATTGCAAATACTGCACGTTTACATTCCTCTTCGGTAATTAATCCATCACACAGTTCTTTGTTTTCGTTAGATAATTGATTAATATTTTGAAAACCAATATAATTGCTCATATTCTTGGTATCATGTTTTTCTTTTTTATACAAATTTGAATAATACTTTACAACTTCTTCCATAATCTCTTAATTGTTGCTAACAATTTTACTATCATTTCCACGTTTTAATTGTGAAATTTCCTTTTTCTTTGCATTACTCTTTTCTAAACCCAAAAGATACTTCGTACTTCTCTCTCCTTCTTCCATCCATCTAATACGAGCTCTGATTCCCGCTCCTCTAGATTCATGTCTATAGATCTTCTTCATAATTATAACCTCTAGGTCAGTCAGGAATCCCAGGACTTTTACAAGCCAATCGCATGTCTGACTATCAAGATATTTATGATTAGAAATCGAAATTGAATTTTTCGTTTTCCTAACGGTTTTTATAACACTACAATCTATTGGGAAAAATGAGTATGGTTAAACTTTTTTGAGGCACTTTATGAATATTTTGTAGCGGAATTTTGTTAGGGCTGCAATATTACATCATATCACAGACACTGATAACACGTAGGGCCATGCATCTCAGATTTAATATTGTTAAACGATGCCTTTAATGTATTTCGTTATGCAAGAGGCAATTGCTATTCCCTTCTTTCCTCGAAATAAGAATAAATAAAGGCAATGATTATTGTAAAGACTATGCAACTTACCTAGTCGAAAAAAGGCAATACAAGAAATAAATTAAATTATCAGTAATAACGTTGACCTATGATACTTATGTTCCTACCCTTAATGATTGTATTTTTACGCTCACGCCTTATAAACCTGACATTAAGGTATGCAGCTAATTTAAAGTGTTTTAACCTTAGGTATCCCCTTGTAGCCTTGGGAGATAATCTGAATAATAAGCGCTTGCCAAAGTAATAAGTCTATATCATGGTTTCCATCCCAATACTACAAATAGTGAGTAAATCGTTATAAAAGTAAGAGATCAAGATATTGCTATTAATTAGCATAAACCAACAATTTGCAAATAAATACTAAATGAAAAATTAACAAGGTGCTTGTTGCGTGTGCTTATCTGACCTATATGAAAAATCTCAGGAAAATGGTACTACCAAAATCACGGAAATTCAGTGAGGCCAGCTAATAAGTAACTTTGGTTTTCGATTTTTAAAAACTCTCAATGGTTCATCGCAACAACAATGTCGGTCTCACTTGTTGTCGGTCAAATGGGTTGTCTCGCTCCCCAGAGTCACCAATCAGCTATATACAGATCATGTGTTGACGAGTAAACTTTGTTATGGTCTATGTCTGTTTGTGTTGGCCAGCTACGAAGCTGGTTTGCGGCTCACACACGGACCTTATCAATATTCAGGCGGTGTACACATAATAATTTACCAATGGAAGTTACACTAGGTGGGTTAGTATTATTTGCATAGATTGATATATCATAATCAATTATTAATGTACAAACAGTGCATAATGTTTACCGCAATTTAGCTTAAGTGATCGATATCGTATGTCCATTGAAAACATTGTACTAGAAGTTTCAGATGTTAAGGAACTATTGAGGCGTTTTGAACAATATATTTCCGTTTTACATATATACTTTCCAGACAGATTAAGAGAAAACGTATATAAATACAAATGGAGTAAGAAATACACCTGACTAGTGCCCAAGGATAGCCAAAAGGAAATGAGTTACTATCTCAATAAATAGTCAATTTATTAAACCTAAACCGTAATTCAATGTGTTTGTTCTCCAAAATTATTTTTAAAATAGTATTTTCTTCTGAAATTAGAAATTAAAATGACGTATTTACTTATTGTTTTCTGTAAAGCGTATAAATTAAAAAAAAAAAAAGGTTCGGAATATATCACAAAAATACAGGTGATGCGGGTGTGCGGCTCGTCGTCGTACCTGATCAGTATTCAGGCCTCGTAGATATCAAACTTGGTGATGGAATTTGGAGTTGATGACGTTTTCAAGGTATATTTTCACTTTTAATTTTGGTTTATGGCGATCATCTATCATCAAATGGTCTAAGGGAGCTCAAGATGTAAAATGTTTTGAAATATAGCCGAACGTTCAGTATGACAATCGTGGTGAGTGCTCCTTTTGGATGCGAAGCACGAATTAGATGGTTTCTTTTTACATTCAAATAGTGTCAGATGCCACAAACCAGGTGAGGTGATTTAATGTCAAGTGAGGAAAAAGTTCATTACTTATTGATATATCCCATCGGTAATGTTTTCACATTGATATTTGTTCATGTAACTATTTTAACTTGAGTTGATTCCGTTTATTGTGAGGTACAAATAATGGGGAAGGTCTCACAAAAATATAAGATCATTTTTACGTGTTTTCGTTTTTCTTTTGTATTACCTGAAATTCGTATAATATCCTTACGTTGCACAACTATGACTAAGGGCCTTCACCAAAACTATACACGAATCTCTTTCTTAATAATAGTGTATAGCCAAATAATTTTAAAACTGTTTATTGCACTGGTATCATCCGATACATGAGCTTAAGAAATGGATGGGGTCGATTCAACCCCCCACACCCAATAAGAATATTGTTGTGCTAATCTTGGGAAAACTCTCACTTCGCATTCAGACAGCGAGATGGGGGCGCGTAACATTGGAGCATTGCGTTCCCCGAAAAAACCTAATATTCATGAAACTTAATAAGCAAATGGTCTGATGCAAATATAGGATTCACCACCCCCCCCCCTCCACTTCAGCTCCGATGTGAATAAACGCCAATAGTCAGAAGGAGTTTGTGTATATATATCACTTTAAAAAAGACATTTGGTACGTCGAGAATTTGTGACATAATAAACATTTTTTGTGGCACGGTCTTTTTAGGCCGTCACATGGACTTAATATTTAATATATATATATGTATATATATATATATATGTCAGTAAATATAATAACATATTATTGATAATTTGATGATTTGTTTATTCCAGTCCACAAATATGGACATATGTTTTCTAACAGCAATGATAGGCAATGCAAGAAATCAGGAAATAAATAAATGTGTAAACTACTATCAATCTAGGAAATATCGTCTGTTCACAGAACCAAGGGATGTAACTTTGCATGGTCTACTCATAATTTGCATTCATCTACTCAAACTTCTTTCCTCATTGAAATATTATTTTGCTACTACTATGTTGTTTTTTCTTCATTTCTTTGTTCTATTCTTAATCATTATCATCCTAATCATTTAAGGTAATTTTGTGGTGTTTTTTGTGAGAACATTTTATTTCCTCTACTGCTGTTATCAAATAAAGACGTAAGGTAGGTCGCAAGTACGTTATCTATCAAATGGTGTTGGATTTAAAGCATGACACTTCTTCGTTACCATATGTTATGTTAAATATATATACACATTATATATATATATATATATATATATATATATATATATATATAAATGTAACGCATTAAATATTAAGAAGAAAAAAGTGCGCGCGTGTGTGTGGGTGTGCGTGTGTAGTAATCTGCTGGTGACGAGATTTCGTTGAATATGGCACTCCTTACAATAAGACTCATGGGTCTAAATGTATTTAAGAATGTTGACGCTTCCAAGACGAATTTAAAAATTGCATTGCACAAACTAGTTGAAACGTTTAACTAACAAAATAATAACAGTTATTTGACACATGTATACCATGCGCCTGACCGGAAGATCGGCAGCCTGATCGCCAGCTGGTGTACAGAACTCTTGAGATAATCTACATTTATATGTTTTTATTGTCACCGCCGCTTATTAAGATTTACATCAATGGATTGATCGCGACCACAGGATTCTTCTGGATTTGAATTTCTGTTTATATAAGATTTAAATTCCTGTTTATCTAAGACTTAAGTTGAATAACATGTAGAAATATCACATGTTGAACTGTTTTATGTAATCTGCATATTCATTTTTGTCGCGCCTTGATCAAAAGTTTCGGATACGTGCGCATTATAAATTATTATTAGTAGTAGTAGTAGTAGTAGTATTAATATTATTATTATGTCTTCAGCTGTTCAAAAGAATACGAAAACATGGTTTTGATATAAATGTTGTGCTTTTATTAGATCAGTGTCTTTCCCATCCACCACCTACCAGTTGTATTACTGTGGAATTTACCTCTTTTTATGCCGCTCAATTTTTACCAACCAGTGTGTTTACAATAGAATTCCTGTTTATCTCTAAATTTCCAGCGTAAAACGACTACATATAAGAAATGAAAAAAACATGTTTTTATTAAGCAATTCTAACTTTCTCAAATGAAATAAAACTTTAGAAATGAATTATGAGAAAACAATGAATGGCTAATATCTCTTATATTGGTTCAATGAATACTGGGCGTCTTGGAACCAATGTTGGTCTGGTTGGTACTTGGACCTAAAATATATATATATATATATATATATATAATTATATGCCACAATGATGAAGATATAAATCAGAATATCCCGAACATTTGTCTACAACTTCGTTTGTAAATTTTCATGAAATTCTATTACCACCACATTAATTATGATCCTCGTGTCTAGTTTTGCTGACTAACTTTGACACAACATACCTGCACATTTACTCCATAATCATCCAAATTCAAAGTATATATTAGATACCACAAACCAGGTTAGCGGTTTGTCTGATTTTTGTTGTTATATATCCATTTTGATTCGATTTGATTTGATTTTTTTTCCCACTTAAATATCCACAAATTAAAATGATATATATATAAAACCATGCATTATTACAGTATATAATAGTACAAATGAATTATACAAGTAGCCAAATACCGATAAGTATGTACGTAATAACATAAGTTTACAGAGTACCTTTAAGTTTGAGAATAAGACAACATATTTGTAATTGCTTGATTTGACTGTGAGGGCAAAAAAGGGAATCTCAGAAAAGCTGGGCTTGTTGAGTGAGATTCCCACTATAAATTAAGTACTAGACCATTGTCAGCGTGCATCAAATCCTGCACATGTCTGCCCCCATTAAAACGCCATAGCAACACAGAAGGATGCGCGATGGGCCAGTGGTAGAGCAGTGACATCGTAACCAGGAGGTCCCGGGATCAAAATCAGGTCGATGTGCTGTTGCCCTTTGGTAAGGCACTAATGCATTGCCTATAGTCACTCAGAGAGGTTGCTTACTCAGAAGTAAACACATGCTTTCTTAGCAGTCAGCTAAAACAATATAACAAACCGACAACTGGACATATTTCAAACCATACACGGAAACGTTCGTTGATAAAGTTTACGTACGACTTAGTAAAATAATTGATTAATACAACATTGAATATTGAGCCATAAAAGGAATAACTCATGTGACCGTATTACAAAATGCAATATAATATTACTACTTGTGTTACGCTTATTCAATAGTGCGCTTTGTAAAAATGGGTTCAAGAATGTAGCCAATGAGAAACGTCGAATGGATCACGTGTGCGTGCATTAAATTTTACGCGCACGGGCAGTGCATTTTGGTGATAACTGGCGTGCAAAAAGGGTGCAACAATAAGGCATAATGCACGTTGCGTGTAAATCAATGCATGTTCACGAGAAGTCGCACCATGCACTGCACAGTCTGTTTACGAAGCCACTGCTGCCGTGATCGTCTGTGTGCACACGTTATTTCTTATGAAGGTTGCATGTTTACATTGTTATCGCCTTGTTAAGTAAGATTGTCGACCCGTTTTATAAAACAAATAATACACAAGTTTTCGTTCGTGACGTTACAGCGATGCAGCGCTATTCGGGTATTCACAATGGTAAAAAATACACTCGGCTACGCCTCGTGAACTTTATTGCACCGTAGTGAATACCCTCATGCGCTGCATCGACCATAACGCACTCACACCTGTGTATTATTTGTATATAAATATTTCACATATATATTACTAAGAATTTTAATAGAGAAGATGGGTGAAGAGCACAACTCCATTTACTTGTACGCTAGGACAATAAGTTCATCAGCTCAGTATCGCTTTAAAGGGGGATGATTACTTTGGTGAAATGTCGTTGAATTCACCATCACGATCCCTATGACCAAAGTGACAAGGTGCACTTACGAGGTTTGACACCACCAAATCTACTTGTTCGATTCAATGCAATCAAATACTAGGCATATATCGGATGCCACAAACCAGGTGAGGCGTTTTAAGAAGAAAAAAGGATTATACAATGAATTCATATGAACCAGACTAGATTTGGATCTTTTTCAATACAGTGTACACGTGATGAAAAAATCAAGGGGTGATGAGAGGTTGATTTGAACATTAGCAATGCACAAGCACACACAAATAGTAACGATCGTTCACAAAGGGAGCAAAATATCACACTTTTGCTTGCCCTTATTTCACTTTGCCTGTTAAAAATCAACTACTTTATTAAATACAACAAATGCATTTGAAATTACCGATTCAATGTGTTCCAAAATATTAAAGGAGAATTTTTATAATGTAACCTTTACATTGTTTATCTACTTTAATTTATTATGTCCCGTGTCATTCAACTAAGATGCGTATGCAAAGAATGAACCAAATCATATTATCAATATAAGAACTAAATTCATTTCTGAACTATGCGTTTTTAGGAATGTAAAGGAGCAGTCCAATTTCGTGTCACATTGCAACAATTGCTGCATGTTCATACAAACTCCAACCAAATTTGATGCCACAAACCAGCTGGTACAACGAACAAAATATCAGACTGAGAAACACAAGACAAGGACCCTTTCTTTGGATTCATATATTTTGATTATAGTTAATTAACGAAATCAGTCTCTAAACAGAGCTTGTATAAAAGTGTTAAAACAGTGATTATTTAAATATATAAATCAATGGCTGTTCTCCCATTCATTATACAGCTGTAGGATTCTAAAGATTTTTAATGACTGAATTTAATACAACTTTTAAACAAAGAATGGCAAATATTCAAATAATGCTGCTTACTGATATGGATTGGGAATACAAAACATAGCAATACAAGCAGGATGACAGAGGTGACGATTGAACATACATAGTTATCACCTCCGAATCAACACGTATGGTATAATGTCATACAAATCCCAATCCAACAGTAAGATGCCACAAACCAGGTAAGGCGTTTGGCTGGATGTTTGTCTCTTCACATTTGTTTGGTGTCGCAGTTCCGCCCGGAATACAATTTAATGAATAACAAATGATAACGTTCTATTTATCATTAAATATAAAGTTGAGTTCTGGTCATGTGATTGCATTGTGAAAGAAACGTTGTGGAATTGATCAGAAAAGGTGGATCATCTAGCATGTAAGTATTGGTGTGTACTGCAAGGCTCTGGAATCATCAAAAATGATAATAAATTCGGCCCAGTCTTGGTAAAGTTACAAGCACAGTACACATAAAGATGTATATGGGACTACACGAACATGTAGCATGAAAATCCGTCCCGATTGTTATGATGTTACATGCCATATTTAGAATATGAAGGCATTTGAAGAGCCACACTTTTCAGGGAACGTTTTTTCTCTGATGTTCTTCCACACTTGTATAATACAATGATAACGCTCACAAATTCTATTCACCTCTTCCCAAAACGCAAGCTTGTCTTTAAAGTTATCATATCCATATCCAATGGTAATCCCGATAATACGCTTAGTATTATGTAAATGATATTTGTCATTAAGGAATTAATGAAACAATTAAATAAACACGTCAGACTCAACATGAAGACCAACCAAAAAATACTTTAAAGAAGACAGACCGGGTCAGACCTTTGACTAAACTAAACGCGGTGTCATCCTTGGGTTTTTTTTGGTTCTTGCTAGTGCATGTTTAATTACTGAATCTGATATGTACACTAATTTTTTTTGTTAAGTCGACAACTATCTATCCAACGAAAAGAGTGGAAATAAATAAACAAATATGCTGCAGTAAATTTTCCTCTGAAGCGTCTTTTATATATTTTATGTTTACCTCTTCAAAAAGAGAAAGGGTGCGAGAGAGAATAGTTTAAATGGTGTGGAAGTGTTAATCATGTTTCTTAAATTTCCCAAGTTCATTACCCTCAAAAATGAATTTGTCACTGCATTATATCGCCTGAGATAATCCCAAATTGAAATCTACAAGTTTTGGAGCAATTTTCCTCCTTGTTAGAGAACGTGAACTAACGACGGAAAATCACTTTTTAATCAATCATTATGACCTTCCTTACAGGTTCAATACCTTGCAGTGCCCCGTACATTCCCGCACACTCACACATCGAAAATCCTTATCTCAACTACAACTTTGGTGCCAGGGTGACTGTGACGTGCAATGCCAGTGCTGATACCTTCAACCTTCAGTGTCATAACAAAGGCCTTTGGAGTGGACCAGTCGTATCCTGCCCAGAACCGACCGCACTGCGTAAGATAACATTCAAATCCATATTCGTTTTGGGATCACTTTGGCCCTATTTAGATTGGAAACTAAACAATGCATCGAAACCACTAACCCTCTGTCCTATAGTACGATGTGTGATTATGTTCGTCCTATGACGAAACATTTTGAACAGACTGTTTCGCTCTGTTCATAAACACGTGTCCATATTCCAAAGTCATTACCCTAATGAATCAGTTAGCTGCCAAACCACTGCAAACTCGCACTGCTAGTAAAGCTATGGAGTCACTAATTGCCTAAGTGTAGTGCTAAGTTGGTTGCATTCGTGACTGGTTCATATGATCTTAAGTCCATTTAATTTGTTATTGTGGCTTTTTAAATTAGCATACAAAATCATTCACATTGAGGGAACATACACACAACAAATATTGTTCATGTCTTCGTACAGTTGCGGAGTAAGTATAATTTTAATAGCTCTTTTTTTTCGACTCTAGCTCTTCCGACGAAATGTAGTGCTCCTTCAGTCCCGAGATATTCATCGCTTGAAGCCCTTCGTCTGAATTATAACCATGGTGACAGTGTGACAGTCAGATGTGACAATAACACCATTCAACCGTTTAATCTTCGTTGTCAGACCACTGGGTTGTGGAGTGGACCAATGCAGTCGTGCCCGCATCCCCCCGCAGGTATCTAGGATACATCAGTATAAATATTAAATGATGCATACATACAGGACTAAAAAATAAATCTCCAATAAGAGTCAATTTTGCAAGTTATCAAAATTTCCAACACTTAAGATCATGAACATTGACAAAGACTGAAATATATGAATTAATGATCTGCATTTATAGTATAGAGGTTTATCAAGAAGTGAACAACATAACTGCATTAAAATATATTACATAAACTGGTGTCTAATGTTTTCCCCTACCTGAATTCGACTGGCTTTAATAGCAAGATACGAGCCCAAAATCAATGCTTCATGATGGTAGACGGAGA
>CP137681.1:5237855-5516655 GCA_037976565.1 Mesocentrotus franciscanus | reverse complement strand
TCATTCTGGTATATTCTATTATAACCACGCAATCAAATTATGGGCATGTATTTGTATCAAAGTCCTTGTCTAGATATTAATCAATTTGTGATACTTCAATTCCCGGGTACAAAATGATTTTACCTGCATGGAACAGACTGCGATTTCATTGATATATATCGTCATTGTGAATAATCGATAAAAATACCTGCTCAGGAGCTAGAAATAATGATCATATTCCAATGTCACGGACAACGATATTTGCAAGATACTAAAAGATGTGTTAAGTGTTGTATTACTTCACATTCTCTTTCCAACATTATTGTTGTTTGTGCTATACTAAGCTTACCAACAAAATTTAGAGTTTAATTTGTATTGTTTTTGTTCTACTACTGCTGCTGTTTTCACTACTGTCTGTCTAATTATTAATATTCTTATGCTGTCTAAGCGATTTTCGCAATACCTGGAGGTAGACAAACAAACACATAGTATTAGGTGATTTCCTTCTTGCTTTTAACCTCACCCTTTATTAAATTATGTTACATTTTCCAATCAGCTCCACCTCAATGCAGTGCTCCTGCTATTCCAAGACATTCTACCATTGAATTATACCGAATGACCTACAACTCTGATGATAACGTGATTGTAACTTGTGATGCAAGCAACGATCGTTTTACCCTTCAGTGTAACAACAGGGGATTGTGGAGTGGACCGGAAATGTCTTGCCCGGAACCAGACACACGTGAGATATTATGTTATTTTCTGACTAATCTTGTAATGTGCTCGGTTTACCTTAACCAAAACAAAATAATATTCATGATAATTAGTAGATTTTTACTATTTGTACCATACTCATTATCTCTTTATAATATTGCATGTGTATGTATGTATGTATTTATATAGTTATCCAGAAACTTTTTCTGGTACATAGTTTATTTGCTCCCTTTTCTTTACCTCTTTATCATGTTTCAAATATACTTCTCCACTCTTCAATATATTATACATCTTTTGTTGTTGTCAAAAACTTGTAAATGGTGCCTAATATACAGCTCACCAATGCCCCTACAGGCTCACGTATATAATTATCTGTACAGTTGTTGTTGATGGTGGTAGTAGTCAAAAAAGATGATACCATGCATCCAATGTTATCGTTTTATGTTATCACTCAACAAAATTTTACTCTTATCTCCCGTTTAAGTCCACAGGTATACTCAAATGACATTGCAAGTTTATATATCTTTGTTGTACCAACTATCATTTCACTTGATTTTCTTAACAGCTCCAGAGAAGTGCAGTGCCCCTTACGTTCCAAGATATGCATCCATTCAAGACCTGCAACTGAATTATGACTACGGTGACAGCATTACTGTGACATGTGACAATAGCACTGCTCAGTTTAACCTTCAGTGTCACACGAAAGGTAGATGGAGAGGCCAGGTAGTGTCTTGTCCCGAACTTACCCCAGGTTAGACTTTCAATTTTTATATGATTTCATTTGATTTGATTTCAATCATGTTTTTCTGAAACATATCCCACGCCCCCTCTTCCGAAGTCTACTGGCGTTTGCAAGATAGAAGCCTCGAATCAATAATGCTCAAATTCCAATGACACGTGCAATAATATTTGCAAGGTACTTAAAAAATGTGTAAAGTGCTATATTACTTCACATTCTCTTTCTGATATTATTGTTGTTTGTGCTATACTAAGTTTACCAATACTTTTAATAGTTGAATTTTTACTGTTTTAGTTCTATTACTGCTGCTGTTTTCACTACTGTCTGTCTATGTTCTAATGTTCTTATGCTACTGAAGCGATTTTCGCATTCCCAGGAGGCAGAAAAAACAAAATAGTATTAGGTGATTTCCTTCTTGCTTTTAACCTAACTTTTTATTGAAATTTGTTACATTTTCCGAGCAGCTCTACCTCAATGCAGTGCTCCAGCTATTCCAAGACATTCTACCATTGAATTATACCGAATGACCTACAACTCTGGTGATAACGTGATTGTAACTTGTGATGCAAGCAACGATCGGTTTACCCTTCAGTGTAACAACAGGGGATTGTGGAGTGGACCGGAAATGTCTTGTCCAGAACCAGACACACGTGAGATATTATGTTATTATCTGACTAATCTTGACATGTGCTCGGTTTACCTTCAAAAACAATTCATATTCATGATAATAAGTAGATTTGTACTATTTGTCAAGCGGAAACTATAATATGTCCCATCCGCGTTCCCTCTTTATAATGCTGCATGTCTATGTATACATTTATTTACATAGCTCTCTAGAAACTTGTTCTGGTATAGAGTATCTTTTCACCCTAATCCCTACCTCTCTATAATGTTTGAAATATTATTCTCCATTCTCATTCTTCCACTCCTCAATATCAAAAACATCGTTTGTTGTTGCCTACAATGCTTACCTGTTCCAGAAACACATTCCTTTTTTTCCCTCTTAGCTGTTGTTATTGATAGCATTTTACTTGATTTTCTTAATAGCTCCAGAGAAGTGCAGTGCCCCTTACGTTCCAAGATATGCATCCATTCAAGACCTGCAACTGAATTATGACTATGGTGACAGCATTTCTGTGACATGTGACAATAGCAATGCTCAGTTTACCCTTCAGTGTCACATGAAAGGTCGATGGAGAGGCCAGGTAGTGTCTTGTCCCGAACTTACTCCAGGTAAGACTTGCAATTTGATTTTTATTTAATTTCATTTCATTTTGATTCATGTTATTTGACCTCCTCTGAAGTAGATTGGCGTTCGCAAGATACAAGCCCAAATCAATGGTCTTGATGGTGGAGGGAGAATAAATGTGAATTTAAAACGGAGTTTGACCAACACCAATACAATTACACAAACTGCAAGATCTATCTATTACAAAGTGACGTTTTTACCATATTAAAAATGAAATGTTATTGCTCGCTTATAAATACCTGTCATGAAAAGTGTCCGTACGTGTGTACATGGCCATTGACGTGTACCAGGATGTTGAAAATGAATCTTCTTTAAAAAATATAAAAATACCATACCAAAAAGAACATCTTTATAGAAAGAAACAAAAATATGTTTGTATTTGCGTGGGAACTGTACAGATTATGCTTCATTTGGGTATATTCTTCTATAACCACACAATCACCATGGGCATGTATTTGTATCAAAGTCCTTGTCTAGATATTAATCAATTTGTGATACTTCGTTCATGGGTACGAAAATGATTTTACCTGCATGGAACAGACTGCGATTTCATTGATATATCGTCATTGTGAATAATCGATAAGAATACCTGCTCAGGAGCTGGAAATAATGATCATATTCCAATGTCACGGACAACGATATTTACAAGGTACTTAAAAGATGTGTTAAGTGTTGTATTACTTCACATTCTCTTTCCAATATTATTGTTGTTTGTGCTATACTAAGCTTACCAACAAAATTTAGAGTTGAATTTGCATTGTTTTTGTTCTATAAACTGCTGCTGTTTTCACTACTGTCTGTCTATTTATTAATACTATTATGCTGTCTAAGCGATTTTCGCAATACCTTGAGGTAGACAAACAAACACATAGTATTAGGTTATTTCCTTCTTGCTTTTAACCTCACCCTTTAATAAATTATGTTACATTTTCCAATCAGCTCCACCTCAATGCAGTGCTCCAGCTATTCCAAGACATTCTACCATTGAATTATACCGAATGACCTACAACTCAGGTGATGACGTGGTTGTAACTTGTGATGCAAGCAACGATCGCTTTACCCTTCAGTGTAACAACAGGGGATTGTGGAGTGGACCGGAAATGTCTTGCCCAGAACCAGACACACGTGAGATATCATGTTATTATCTGACTAATCTTGAAATGTGCTCGGTTTACCTTTAAAAACAATTCATATTCATAATAATACGTAGATTAGTACTATTTGTCAAGCGGAAACTATAATATGTACCATCCGCGTTCTCTCTTTATAATACTGCATGCGTATGTATACATTTATTTACATAGCTCTCTAGAAACTTGTTCTGGTATATAGTTTATTTTCACCCTATTCCCTACCTCTCTATAATGTTTGAAATATAATTCTCCATTCTCATTCTTCCACTCCTCAATATCAAAAACATCGTTTGTTGTTGCCTACAATGCTTACCTGTTCCAGAAACACATTCCTTTTTTCCCCCTCTTAGCTGTTGTTATTGATAGCATTTTACTTGATTTTCTTAATAGCTCCAGAGAAGTGCAGTGCCCCTTACGTTCCAAGATATGCATCCATTCAAGACCTGCAACTGAATTATGACTATGGTGACAGCATTTCTGTGACATGTGACAATAGCAATGCTCAGTTTACCCTTCAGTGTCACATGAAAGGTCGATGGAGAGGCCAGGTAGTGTCTTGTCCCGAACTTACTCCAGGTAAGACTTGCAATTTGATTTTATTTAATTTCATTTCATTTCGATTCATGTTATTTGACCTCCTCTGAAGTAGATTGGCGTTTGCAAGATACAAGCCCAAATCAATGGTCTTGATGGTGGAGGGAGAATAAATGTGAATTTAAAACGGAGTTTGACCAACACCAATACAATTACACAAACTGCAAGATCTATCTATTACAAAGTGACGTTTTTACCATATTAAAAATGAAATGTTATTGCTCGCTTATAAATACCTGTCATGAAAAGTGTCCGTACGTGTGTACATGGCCATTGACGTGTACCAGGATGTTGAAAATGAATCTTCTTTAAAAAATATAAAAATACCATACCAAAAAGAACATCTTTATAGAAAGAAACAAAATATGTTTGTATTTGCGTGGGAACTGTACAGATTATGCTTCATTTGGGTATATTCTTCTATAACCACACAATCACCATGGGCATGTATTTGTATCAAAGTCCTTGTCTAGATATTAATCAATTTGTGATACTTCGTTCATGGGTACGAAAATGATTTTACCTGCATGGAACAGACTGCGATTTCATTGATATATCGTCATTGTGAATAATCGATAAGAATACCTGCTCAGGAGCTGGAAATAATGATCATATTCCAATGTCACGGACAACGATATTTACAAGGTACTTAAAAGATGTGTTAAGTGTTGTATTACTTCACATTCTCTTTCCAATATTATTGTTGTTTGTGCTATACTAAGCTTACCAACAAAATTTAGAGTTGAATTTGCATTGTTTTTGTTCTATAAACTGCTGCTGTTTTCACTACTGTCTGTCTATTTATTAATACTATTATGCTGTCTAAGCGATTTTCGCAATACCTTGAGGTAGACAAACAAACACATAGTATTAGGTTATTTCCTTCTTGCTTTTAACCTCACCCTTTAATAAATTATGTTACATTTTCCAATCAGCTCCACCTCAATGCAGTGCTCCAGCTATTCCAAGACATTCTACCATTGAATTATACCGAATGACCTACAACTCAGGTGATGACGTGGTTGTAACTTGTGATGCAAGCAACGATCGCTTTACCCTTCAGTGTAACAACAGGGGATTGTGGAGTGGACCGGAAATGTCTTGCCCAGAACCAGACACACGTGAGATATCATGTTATTATCTGACTAATCTTGAAATGTGCTCGGTTTACCTTTAAAAATAATTCATATTCATAATAATACGTAGATTAGTACTATTTGTCAAGCGGAAACTATAATATGTACCATCCGCGTTCTCTCTTTATAATACTGCATGCGTATGTATACATTTATTTACATAGCTCTCTAGAAACTTGTTCTGGTATATAGTTTATTTTCACCCTATTCCCTACCTCTCTATAATGTTTGAAATATAATTCTCCATTCTCATTCTTCCACTCCTCAATATCAAAAACATCGTTTGTTGTTGCCTACAATGCTTACCTGTTCCAGAAACACATTCCTTTTTTCCCCCTCTTAGCTGTTGTTTTTGATAGCATTTTACTTGATTTTCTTAATAGCTCCAGAGAAGTGCAGTGCCCCTTACGTTCCAAGATATGCATCCATTCAAGACCTGCAACTGAATTATGACTATGGTGACAGCATTTCTGTGACATGTGACAATAGCAATGCTCAGTTTACCCTTCAGTGTCACATGAAAGGTCGATGGAGAGGCCAGGTAGTGTCTTGTCCCGAACTTACTCCAGGTAAGACTTGCAATTTGATTTTATTTAATTTCATTTCATTTCGATTCATGTTATTTGACCTCCTCTGAAGTAGATTGGCGTTCGCAAGATACAAGCCCAAATCAATGGTCTTGATGGTGGAGGGAGAATAAATGTGAATTTAAAACGGAGTTTGACCAACACCAATACAATTACACAAACTGCAAGATCTATCTATTACAAAGTGACGTTTTTACCATATTAAAAATGAAATGTTATTGCTCGCTTATAAATACCTGTCATGAAAAGTGTCCGTACGTGTGTACATGGCCATTGACGTGTACCAGGATGTTGAAAATGAATCTTCTTTAAAAAATATAAAAATACCATACCAAAAAGAACATCTTTATAGAAAGAAACAAAATATGTTTGTATTTGCGTGGGAACTGTACAGATTATGCTTCATTTGGGTATATTCTTCTATAACCACACAATCACCATGGGCATGTATTTGTATCAAAGTCCTTGTCTAGATATTAATCAATTTGTGATACTTCGTTCATGGGTACGACAATGATTTTACCTGCATGGAACAGACTGCGATTTCATTGATATATCGTCATTGTGAATAATCGATAAGAATACCTGCTCAGGAGCTGGAAATAATGATCATATTCCAATGTCACGGACAACGATATTTACAAGGTACTTAAAAGATGTGTTAAGTGTTGTATTACTTCACATTCTCTTTCCAATATTATTGTTGTTTGTGCTATACTAAGCTTACCAACAAAATTTAGAGTTAAATTTGCATTGTTTTTGTTCTATAAACTGCTGCTGTTTTCACTACTGTCTGTCTATTTATTAATACTATTATGCTGTCTAAGCGATTTTCGCAATACCTTGAGGTAGACAAACAAACACATAGTATTAGGTGATTTCCTTCTTGCTTTTAACCTCACCCTTTAATAAATTATGTTACATTTTCCAATCAGCTCCACCTCAATGCAGTGCTCCAGCTATTCCAAGACATTCTACCATTGAATTATACCGAATGACCTACAACTCAGGTGATGACGTGGTTGTAACTTGTGATGCAAGCAACGATCGCTTTACCCTTCAGTGTAACAACAGGGGATTGTGGAGTGGACCGGAAATGTCTTGCCCAGAACCAGACACACGTGAGATATCATGTTATTATCTGACTAATCTTGTAATGTGCTCGGTTTACCATTTAAAAAAATATCATGTTCATGATAATAAGTAGATTTGTACTATTTGTCAAGCGGGAACTATCATCTGTACCATCAGCATTCTCTTTATAATACTGCATGTGTATGTATATATAAATTCATATAGTTCTCTAGAACTTTGTTCTGGTATATAGTTCTTTCTTCCTATTCCCTCCCTCTCTATCATGTTTGAAATATAATTCTCCATTCTCATTCTTCAACTCCAATATCTTAGACATCGTTTGTTGTTGCCTACAATGTTTATCTTGTCCAGAAACACGTTCCTTTTGTTTTTTCTTTCCTCTTAGCTTTTTGTTATTGAAATCATTTTACTTGATTTTATTAACAGCTCCATAGAAGTGCAGTGCCCTTACGTTCCAAGATATGCATCCATTCAAGACCTGCAACTAAATTATGATTATGGTGACATCATTACGGTGACATGTGACAATAGCACTGCTCATCTTTATACTCAACTGCACAACTTTGATAGGTATTTTGGACACAAGCGGGGTCCAAATGACAATTAGCGTCTAAAAATCACAATAGAATGAAAGGCTTCTTGTAACTTCCTGTGATAATTTCCTTGGATGAGCTTGACAATAACAATACTTATACTTTAATTAACAAATAACGAATATAGCGTGTAAAGGATAAAAAGAGTTATTTACATACTGAGATGTTAAAATGTAAGGTTTTAGTTGTTTCAGTTTTGTCCTGTTCTTGTTCTTTTTCCCAAATGCTGTAAATACGACAGCTCCATCACAATGCAGTGCACCTCATATTCCGAGATTTTCCTCGATTGACAGTCATCATTTGAACTACAACTACAATGACAGAGTGACTGTGACATGTGACACAAACAATGATCAATTTACATTGAGGTGTCAGGCAAGCGGATTATGGGATGGCCCTGATATATCTTGTGCAGCACAGCCAGTACCACCAATAACAGCTCCATGTAAGTAATTATATTTTTGGAACATCGGAAATTATTTCTTTCTCATACAGCTCCCAGCACGCAACGGTTATAGCGGGCTAAACAGGCCAATATTCCTCCAACTATACGACTATACGACTATACGACGATACGTATATCCAGCCATCCAATCAAAACGCAGAAAACTGTACATCTATAAAAACTATACAACTATACGACTATACGACTATGTTGTCACATTTTACATCATGTCGAAGTTTTATTTGTTTTCATGGCCGTGGATTTTATTATTTATTGTGGTAAGTACACTTCATTGATCATCAATTCATTAAAAAACATTCAGTTTAGACTTAGGAGCTAAGGAGTAAAGAACTAAGTATAAAACTGTTGGCTCGAATTCACAAAGGCGATTTAAATTTAACCCACGGTTAACTGTGGGTTAAAGGAACAAAACCTTCATCCTAAGTTACCTTTATTTTAAAGTTTAAACGATTTGAATAAGATTAGTGAAAAATTGAGCAAAATCAGGCAAGGTATAAGGAAGTTAAAGCTAAAGAAATAATTTGTCACCAGAGGGCGATATTTAATATGATGACATCATTTGTGGACAACTCTCCATGCCTTCTGATCATGGCATTTCATGTTTTTCCTTCTTTCTTGTGATTGAGATAATCTACTCCACAAGTTTTTTATTTAGCTTTAATTTCCTTATACCTTGCCTGATTTTTGTTCAATTTTTCACTTATCTTATTCAAATGGTTTAAACTTTACAATAAAGGTAACTTAGGATAAAGGGTTTTGGTTCCCTTTAAATTTCAACCTCCATTGTGAATTGCAAAATGATAACCAATGGTCTAATCCATGGTTTAAAGCAGGTTTAAACCATGGGTTAGATGTAAACCTCATTTGTGAGTTCGCGCCAATGTTTCTGAATGAATTGATGATGCATGTAGTGTACCAGGTGTACCACAATGAATAACAAAATCCAATGATAAAACTTCGACAGGATGTAAACCCAAAAGTTCAAACACGTGTCCTCCTTTATGCAGAAGAAAAAGTAATTCGAGGTCAAATGTGCATGCAAACATGCGCTTATTCCAGCCAAAGCCGCCCAGCCGCCGGCGCTTATCTCGCAGCGGTAATCCCTCCTTGGTTAACACCATACGTCTGTCCGATGGCTGGATAGACGTATAGTTGTATAATTGTACGAATATTGGCCTTTTTAGCCCGCCATAAACGGGGATTGTTTCCATCATCATCATTATCTTCATTATCCTCACCACTAGCATCACCATAACCATGGCATAAATGAGTTCCTGAGAAATATAAATGTATAACATGAAGAAAAACTCAGATGAGTACACATCTTGCGCTTATTCCCTTACTATAATCAATGGTATTTAGAATAACATCTTTTCAGAGAACATGATATTTTGTCAAACAAAAATAATAACTACATATAACTCTCAATCTTGTCTCACCACATTTACTGTTTTGCAGTGTCGTTTCTTTCTTTCTTTCTGTTTACGTCTCTTCGATTTCTTGCCAAAATTATAAGAAGAATCACTTTTATATCATTGCCCTCAACATATGTAAGGAATCAACCGTGAGAAGTAGGATTGGTAGATTTAAAATTACTTTTCACCATCAATTAATATATTTTATTTTGTATTACTCGTATGTTTTGCTGTCCTAATTTATGAAACGCTTGAATTACCAGTACAATGTACAATACCTATTGTAAATATTTTGAACACAAATATTGGTTCTGTGTGAGTAATAACAATTGCCTTTAGAAGAGTCGTAAATGTATTCGTGAGAGGGACTTAAATCACCATATTTCACACATTAATTTTTGTTAGAACGACAGAAATTTGAATATCCCAAATAATTCCTAAAACATTAACCAACGCTTACCATTAATAAAGTAAATCGTGACCTCCGTAAGATTATTTGACTTTATCCTCTCCACAGTTCCTCATCCACCTGCCTCCTGCAGTGCACCAGCAGTGCCCTCTGATTCAACCATTCAGAATCTTCGTCTCTCATACAAAGACGGTGACAGGATGAATGTGACATGTAACGTGGGTCCTGATTGGTTCGATGTGTCATGTGACGATGGAATATGGATAGGCCAAAATATAGTGTGCCCTGACCCTCCCAAAGGTATGCTTAACATACTTTTACAAAAATCACAACGGAATAAAAACTACCCGTCGTATAGTAATTTCATACGATAAAGATGTGGAGGTGTCGTGGTATAGAGCTTCATTCACGTGACTCTCAATCGAAAGGTTGAGGGATCGAATCCCATCCCGCTCTATTAACGTCCTTTGAACACATTGATGCATATTTGTCTCTCCCCGAAAAAATAGGTGCCTGACAATTACTTAAACAATACAAATTTCAAGAATAAGACTGAATTATGTTTTATTTTTAATAACATTGATTGTTAATAAAACTGTATGCATATAACTACACTAAAATGACACGAGAATGCGAGGTAATTTGATAATTTTCTTTCAATAACATTTCAAGATTTTAACCGCCCTTCAAACTATCTTATTCTTTCTTTTGAGAGTGAGTGTGGGGGATTGTGAATGTCGTACCATCCATGAGCAAGGTAACTTCGTTTACGAACGAAAAGTAGTTTCCACTTTCAGTCATTAAAGATTTGCGCTTTATTAGCAACTACAGAGGGTTCCATGAATGATTACTGTGCTGTAATTACTGTACCGTCTTCGAAGAAGTCTTTGGATTTGCATATTCTACAACTTTCCTTTTTTGTATAAGAATACCATATTTGCAATAAATCAGTATGTTCTAATTTGAAAATACTTCATTTGCAGAATGCAATCCACCGATTATCTCTGTCGACTCATCCATTGGAGATGTTAAGCCTCGCTACAAATTTGGTGACCAAGTGAACATCTCATGTAACGACGACTCTGATTCTTTCATTTGGGAATGTCACAGAGATGGCTTATGGCGTGGGAATTCCGTCCAGTGTTCTAATAATCCTGAACCCCCAGGTAATTATGCACTTAAAAATATCCGATATAACGGGAAAATGTGGTGCCAGACTATGCTAAAATCTGGTACAACATCATATACAATATTATGAAGTAAACAAATTATCCTCTTAATGTTTAGTATTAATAAATGTAACTCATGTAGTAACTGAGCCTTTCACATGTAATAGCAAGCAATATAACAAAAATGTCCCTCCACCTGTATACATTTATAGGTGACTTTCCACCAGCTCTTATGTTACAAAATATTTTGCTTATTTGAGAGACCGAATAAAACACTGACTGAATACAAGAGCCACATCATTTCAAACATATTAAAATGGAAAAGAAATGAAAGTTGAAAAGGGAGAAAGAATACTGCTTAACAAATTAAGCTCTTCTCTTTGCAAATGATAAATATGTGTGCAACGATTTATCTATATGGGATTGTATTGTTACTGCCTTTTATTTACCTCCTTATAGTTTAATCCGTGTATTTCTTTCTTGCAAACTTGTTTTTATGATCATTTATCTTGTTATCTTTTCAATTTGTTAAACATATTTTACGGGGACGCTGTAATCATGCACGGGATTCTGCTGCATGTTCGCTTTTAGTAAATGTCTGAAACACAAAAATAAATAAAAACAAAAATATAAATACAAATGCAAAGACGAATGCAAATACGAATCATAATTTTAATTCTAAGTTTTAATACAAAAATATTTCTTGATTATGCGGCTTTTGCTTATAAACAAATGACGTATATTTACAGGGCGACCATATCCACCAGTGGATTGCCAAGTACCACCTATTTGTACGTATAAAAGAAGGGATTACTTTATCACCGGTCTTCTTGTAACAGCTGTCATTTTATTCATTCTTGTTCTGATGTGTATGGCGGTGTTTTACATCTTCATGAGAAAGTAAGTAATTTTTTCAATAATATTCCTACACTGTCTATATTTGTACAATTACTCTGTATTATAATTTTTTTCTTTCAATTTATTCATATTTTTTGTTATTGTATCACGGCCGTGATAAGCATCAACTCTCAGTTGATGGCAGGCATTTCACCGTGTTTAAATTAATTACTCACTTCTACTAAACTAAGCTCAATGTGCTGAGACTTATGTAAGGAGGCTGAAACCCAGCCACTTCTCCTCACAATTTTTGTTAACTCCCTATATTTGGGTGTTTCCTCACAATCAAGGAATGAAGTGGTTTCGTTATTTTTGATACATTTTAGGTAGCATCGTAGAAGAAGACAAAAATGTAAACGTATAACACCATTAATGTACTCCGCTGTAAGAAGAAAATCCTCACTAACCTTGGTAGGTCAGATAATTTGGGAGATAATGTTGACATATTCAGGCAATTTGTTTCTGTGAGATTGTATAAATATATATTTTAAAAGTAGCTGCAACCAAAAGAAGTGTTTGACTTGAACAAATCTGAAATTCTACTTTGGGGCCCTTAATTTTTTGTTTGTATATTAATGATTTATGTAATGTTAGAGTATCAAATGACTTCAATATTTTACTATAGGCAGATGACACTGCTATATTCTGTAACAGTAAGGAAGTAAATGACTTAGAAAGAGCTTCAAAATCAATGTCTAATTTCAATTTGGATATACTTAAACAAACTTATGTTAAATACAGATAAAACAAAGGTGATGATATTTGGTCCCAAGAATAAATCATGCAACCAGGTGTTGAATATATATTAAAAAAACGAAAGAATATAGTTTGTTAAACATTTCAAATACTTAGGAATTACCTTGGACACAAAACTTAATTTGTCGATGAATGTAAAAAAACAATGTGAATAAAATAACTCGAGCAATTAGGATCCTTTCGTCAAACAGTATATCTCCCGTAAAAAAACATGATCAAATTATATTAATCTCTCATTTTGCCACACATTGAATATTGCTGTATCATATGGGGATTGCGTTATAAAGTAGTTATAGAACAATTACAAAAATTTCAAAATAAGTTTATAAAAATGATATTTAATTTGTCTAATAGAACAACGGTTAGACCATTTTTATTCAGTTTAAAGTGGCAAACAATTGAAGAAAGAATAAAGTATCAATTTTGCATTATAGGTTTTAAAATATTGAATAGCCCAACACCTGAATATCTCAATCGTTTGTTATTAATAAGGCCAATGATATATACCACCAGGTATGCAAAGAATAGTAATTTAGTTGTTCCCCAGGTATTTAACAATTATCGAAAACGCAGTTTTTATACCAAGGTCCTTATCTATTCAACAAACTACCTTTAAATATTCAATCAAGTAGTTCATTGCCTCTATTTAAAATAGTTTGCCGATCTTTATCTCACACTCTTTAGAATCCAAACATGTAAACAAAAATTGATAAATTTTAGCTGCCTTATTGATTCCGTCCATTGGGAGGGAGGGGGGGGGGGTTCGTTTAACCTCCCACAATTTTTGTTTCCTTTTCTTTTTCTTTCTTAATATTTAGTTGTTGTTTTGTTTTCCCAAATCTAGTTCATTCATTTGTTTTTCTGCTAGACTTTTTTTTAGAATAATGAATAAATGGGCTCTATACCTTGGTTATTGTTGTTGTTATTTTAAATAATTTTGTAATGTATTCGTTTAGATTGTCCATTTTATCCATGTCTCGCATAATGAACCGCGCATTTTTAGCTCACCTAATGTAAGTGAAATCCGAATAGTAATTTAAATGTTATTTTAATACAATATTTGTTATAATATCATTTTATAATCTACAGTCGTGGCTACGATTTAGTAACATCATCAAAAGACACTCTTCAAGATGAGAAGGGATCCAGAGGACCTCTTCCCGATGTTCCTGACGGATATGCTAACTACATTGCTGGTGACAAGTCACTCTATGTTGAACCATATCTCAAACAAAATGGAGATCCCATACCAAGCTATGAAGTCTACGAAAAACCAATTTGAATAAATTACTACCAGTTTTAGATTCGGTGTTTACTTTACATAGGGAAACTCCACTCTTGTTGATTGTCCTTCTTTTGTACTAATGCTGTTATCAGTAAGGCATGCACCTTTGCACAATGTTCTGAGAATTACATGTTTAATTGTTATAACTTTTGATTAATTATTATCTTCAAATTTATGAAGTCATTACACGCAGTCATTCCCCTTTCCTTACAAATTTACATGTATATTCAATAAATAAAATTTGCATACCCTTTTTCCCTTCTCCTTTCTCATAATGCATTACTTATTGTCGTGGATCCACTACTGAATATTATTTTAAAATTACAATGAAATGTACGATTTTAACCTTTACGTTTATTTGTTCAAGTAAGAAAACGAAAATACCATTTTCTCTCGTTTAATCCAATGTTTAATATTGAAATACGTTTAAGACGAGGTTAAACCATTTTTGCTTCATGTACATTAAGATGAAAAGTGTATTTATTCATAATGCGAATAATTTTCTTTTATGAACATGTCCAGGTAAATATCAAATAGTGCGATATTTTGTTAATTGACTGATATAATATAAATGGAAACCATTAATACCAAAAGAGATAACCTCAATGAAAAACAATACAAAACAATACTTCCCGGTCTTTCTTTTTATTTTACTTTCAATCCATTTCCCAACAAATCTTTAGTTATACAAATATGTATCTTTCACTAAGAAACAGCTTAATTCATTTTTCGCAGCCCTTGTAAAATTGATGATTTTTTTTCGTAACTCAAGAATACAAAATGTACTGGTAAAATGGACGCTTTTGTTGAATACTTTTAGATAAAATGTTTAATATGTCTTATTCTCAAGAAACATAAATTGGAAAAAAAATTATTCATTTGCTAATTTTGTTTTACTAACTTCGTAAGGGTATACACAATCTGTACCCCTCCTCGTTTTAACTTACATTGCAAAGACGCATTGTATTACATTTTTGGAAATAGATGTAAATTAAACTCAATTAAACGTGAACAAAGTGTAAAAATAAGTAGGCGACAAATTTTAGGAAATGTAATAGTTATATATATATACAGAACCGATTGGAAATATTTTGCATACACAGTGCCCTGGAATTTGTTTAATGAATAGTGAAGCATAAATGTATACATACATCACATGATAATGATGATAAAGGTGGTGATAAACATAATGCTGATGGTAATGATAATAATAATAACACTAATGATAATAAAATAAATAATAATAACATAGGCGTATACATCTCACTTCCCTCCTTTGTATAATGATCGGTAGGAAATGAAATGCAGTACGTTTATGAATGGTTGAATAAACACTCTTAAAGGGGGTAAACAGGGAATAATTCTAACAATTATAATAACAATAATACCCCAAAAAAAAGGGTTTCGATAAATGGTAACAATACCAACTAATAGTAATGTCAATAATGATAATAACAATATTAATAATAATAATTACAACATTATGATAATAATATTATTAATGATAATGAAAATCATAGTGATATTACTGCAACTACTACTACTTATACTTCTGATAATACTAATAATAATGGACGATGAATAACGATGATGATATTAGGATATATAACATTTTTATTCCAGTGTATGTAAGAGCTAAAGGAACTTGATTATTAAGAAAGTTGTTTATCTTTCGATGTGTGTCATTCTTTTCTTTTCGTTACACCGGTATATATTATATATTTATACTCAGACGTACAATTCATATGCCACCCCCCAAAAACATGTTATTATGTACAGAAGACAAACAGTCACTTTGTGATATTTAGTTGTCACTCTATAGAGAATGATATACAATAAATTACGTTCATTAGCATAAATGATTTCATACGACTTTTATTTCCTGTGAACGATTTATTATGTCACCACCCTCAAAACGTTCAGATAATACTTATTATTCACAATATAACAGTTTCATCCTTCTTTGAGCAACAATTGAAAATAAAATGGTTTCGAAAATAATATCGCTAGTGATATTCGTTTATCTCGCAATGTGGTCAATAAGGAATCTAAAAGATCTCGACGTTTCGTGCGCCGCTGCAACACTTCGTCAGGTGATAAAAAGTAATGTAAGCAAGCGTGTTTTATACTCTACGGGAGGACCGGCGCGACGGTCAATAATTCGATCGATAATCGAAACAATAACGCACAAGGCCTATTACATTAGTTTTTATCATTAGTTTTTATCACCTGACGAAGTGTTGCAGCGGCGCACGAAACGACGAGATCTTTTAGATTCCTTATTGACCACATTGCGAGACAAACGAATATCACTAGCGATATCATTTTCGATACTACATACGCAATGAGTAATATATTTAGCATAAAATGGTTTCCTTTCATTATCATTATTACTTATCTAGTGGGGAGATGAATAAACAAAATACAAATAATACACTTCAGTGAGGGTGTTAGTAAGACTTATCCACTTAGGCTGTACTTTTGGAGCAGTTTGAACTGTGTACAAGGTACCCGGAGTGGATAGTTTTACTCATGTAAGAATATGTGTTAAAGTAATATTTGTTTTTGAAAATGGTGACTAGCATTTTTGTTTAAATAAATAAACTGAATCTCGTATGCAATAAATGTATTGATTAATAACAATTTTCGGTGTAAGCTAAGCGACATACTCCGAGGTACGCACTCCCACACGCACACACACACACACACACACACATGCCAAACACATTGCCGCTCATCTAAAAGCGCTAACGGCCGCTACAGCTTGAGGTAAAATAATGCATGTCCGTTTTTAACCAATCATGTTTGTTCAAATCTACCGCATCATTTTATAAGAAAATAAAATCGTCTTTTTTATCGGTTGCTGTTTCGCACTGCATATAATAATCATAGAACATTCAGTGGATTCAAGTACCAAATGAAGCGGGCATTAAACTCGTCGACGGACCTGATCTTTATTCTGGCCTGGTACAGGTCAAACTTACAAATGGCAGTTGGAATAACCTGATTACAATGTTCAACAATTTCGCTTTTAAAAACATATCTCTCCAAATTTAAACAATGGCAATTGTGAGATGGTGGACCATGGCAACACACAAAACATAAGACAGGGTAGAGTTGTTCTTAGGAATACCACTTAACAAACACTGCCTCACATCAGATAAGAACACTTATCCGATGTTGTCAGATGCTAGAAACCAGGTGAGGCGTTTCACTATACCAATTTAAAATTATGATTATTATTTAATCTTGATATGGGCTTGATGGGAGAGGAGCCACACGGTAGTTCAACTGTGACCAAATTCCCATCCTATATAAGGCACTTAAAATTTGGAGAAAAAATGAATGGAAATATGCGTGGTTTATGCTGTAGCGTGAAATCCCCTCAATGTTGAGGTGACTTTAAAGAAGATGGAATAATTAATTCCAATTATTAACATAATCAATGAGTGAACATGGAAATTAAATTCCGGCATTTAATACTCATTCAATTTAAAAACTAGGTTTTGATTTGGCTCGTCCGCGGACCTGATCAGTACACAGGCTGAGTAAAGGACAAAAAGGTAAAAGGCAGTTCTGAAAACTTCGAAAACGCCAAAATAAGACCAATATTAAATGTTGCGTTGATCTACTGAATGTTGTTGACCTGCTAGCAGCCCTCCCAATCTCTCTCCCTCTCTTTCTCTCTCTCTCATTTCTCATCTCTTTCTCAATCTGGCGTAACCACATAATTCCATGATGGCATTTAACTTGTGAGGTCTTTAAATTAAAAATAAAATATTCATTATGCATTTATATGTGTAAGAACGTGCAATACGGGACCCTTCCCCACATTAACATAAATATAGGTTTTCACTCCCAACTTCCTAAATTAGCAACCAAGTTAACATTGAGTTCATTCAATTTCGTGCGAAATCGAATGAATGCGTAGTTCATCATTCAAAATGTAATTTTGCTCTTTCAATTAATTATTAGGAACATGCGGCTATCTACGGTAGCCGGAATGTGAGCTTTCAATTTATGTCTCAAAATCAACCTTATACCCTTCCACCTAGTCATACTTGGCGAAATAAAATTACTATTACGCATTTCGAATTTAATTGAAGCATACTCTAATTTGAATGTGAAACACGGGGTTTTCGAGACACAACATGACATTATGTGTACAAAGGTTCAAGCATGGGAAGTAAAATCATGTTTTGGACGAATTCGGCAGGAAAACTTAAACGTATTGGCATTCCGAGTAAACTGGGAAAAAGCAAAGAAGAAACATACAGAATATTGTATAGTATCAAAATTAAACGTATGATATTTCCCACAAGCACACACGCATGCATATGCTATTACATCTTAACCCTAATAAGGCCGGGGGGGCATCATGCCCCCTCCGCGATTTGTCTGATTGTTCGGAAACGCATACGGATGACGCCCCACCGCTTCATGACTTTATTCCTTCGAATCTTGCGCATATTTAAAAACAATTTTTTTGAAAATCGGACTTACCGTTACAAAGTCACGTGACCTTTTGTCTTTACATGTCGGCCCGAAAATCGCTCATTTTCGTGATTTGTTTACAAAACAAATGGAAATCTCATTTTTCCCATTAAGAGATAAAACATTGGTTATTTGGTCTTGTTGAAAGTTTAGGTGTTTGTTTTGGGGGTCAAAATAGTTGAATTATACTTAGAAATGAAATAAAACAACTAAAACAATAAAATACATAATTAAAAAAACAATGAAATACATAAGAAATTAACAAAACAAGAGACAACATAAGGAATAACCTGGCTCTTCCAAATTGTTTTGAAGTTTTATTATTCCAAATGGTCTAAAAATATATATTTAGTGGAAAAAAAGTTTAAATATGAAGAATATATGATTTATGGGTAAAAATGTGAATTTTTGGACCTTATTTGCATAATTTACCATAAATATGCAAATGAGTAATTTTTTCAAAAAATTGAAATTACTATAGTATTCTATACACTTCACTTGACATGCATGCACATTTTCGCGGCGATCGGCCGTTTCACGGCCGAGATCTTGGGGAGATAATGCCCCGGCCGTATTAAGAACTCAAATAGCCCGGCCTTATTAGGGTTAAAGACGAATAAAAAACTAAACAACCGCAGAAGATACAAAATATACGAACATTCCTATATTTTGTATTTACTACGGTTGTTTTATTATTTATTTTTTGCCTGTGAATTTTTCGTCAACCACCGCATAAATATGTATACACACATGTATACATTTTGCAATGCTTTTTTTCAGTCTGGGGACTTCAAGTACAATCTACTCTGTATCTATTTTCATCTATTTTAAATTTTAAGTTTAATGGGTAGGTTAGGGGAACCAGTCTGGTAATGGAACTTTTTCCTCATTGGGCTTTGACCATCTACCGTCGACATTCATATGAATTACAATAATGAGGTGCGTGATCGATAAATAAATAAGGATATATGACTGGATGTTAGTCGTGTATTTGAGCGTAACTGGACTTTGCCAAATTTCGAGAATTCATTTTGTACGCTAGGCATAAGTTAGCTTCATTCGCTACTACATGTGACAGGGTCTTAATCGTTTAAAAAAAATCCGTACATAGCTATTCGCTCCTTGCCATGAATGTTTTTTTCTTCCTTTTTTGTAATTTATGTCCACAAAAATGTTGTACGTACGCCAACAAACAGAAAGCACGCAACATGTACGCTCTGTAAACAAGTAGTTGAAGGTTGCACGCGACTAATTCGCCCTCTCGCTATGCATTCGAGACATGCGGAACAAAGGCGATATGATATTTAACAGATTAAAGGTATTCACAAAAATCGATTAACTGTACTTCGTTCATTTTAAGAAGGTAGACAATCTACTTGGCTAAACAAACATTGTCTTTGTATACTTTAAAATGATTTACTTTATCTTCGTATATTTTATCAGTTTCAGTTTGCAAATCAGCCAGATTTGTCTTAGTCGCAATGGTCGCTTTACAGGCTGCACAAATGATTGTTTGAAGGAAACTGCCCGAATAAGGTACCCCATTAAGGTGATTTGTATAATGTTGCCACTGCTATAAGCATTAAAACAGATTCCACCGAAATATTCAAAAGTATGAATGTTTGATTAGTGTCTATTCAACACGCAAACGAAAGACAAATTATGTCCATCCCAAGCGAGGCACTGCCTAGTAACTGTGCAGGTCCTAAACGGTTGAATTCCGTGCGTTGCGTGATCTTACCTTTCCATTACAGTACCAATAGCGTTCACATTGCGTTTTCCATGTTGTAATCAATTAATCTGATGATAAAAGGACAGTTTACGCATGCTTTATGGGAATTGGGTCACTCAAACTTTTTTTGTAAACTAAAACATGTTAATTTCTTCTTGAAATGGGGAAAGCAAGATATACATTTCATTTACAGTCTAAAAACGTTGTCACATGTGATTTTCTGTCTTGTAACAAATGAATATCTCACTCTCTTTAAAGAAAAAATATAATAACAAATGATAACGAAAATATAACTGAAATGCGCTTTAAGCGTATAAATAGTTCGTTAAAATGTTATTTTTTAATTTCGCGGAACTAGTAGAGGATTTTGTTTGACTGGGGCAGCACGATCGGTATAACGTTAGTGTACGATTGCACTTACTGGGTTACTTATCACTAAATATATACGTTTACTTCAACGTCAAAAAAATACCATACATACGTTGAATGCCACAAACCAGGTGAGGCTTTTGAACAGACAGCTAATCTTGGTGTTTTTTTTTTTTTAGGGGGCATGTTAGGAAGTTCCCATATAGATTGACCAATCGATAAAAATAAAGTATCCGACGATACTAGACAGATGTATATATATTAGCAGTTTCTCATATTTCGTTAATTGCATTGTCAATACGTTTGTGTTTGTTAAGTCATTAAATTTCACTTGTTGTGCAAGGATCTGGTATCTTAGTTCTTGATCGTGATATTTCGACGCAACAGTTACAGACATTCATTGAAAATTGAAATAGTTGAAGAAGGTCTTGCCCCTATACCAATGCCTTCTTATGAGTCATACTAGAATGTATTTTATATTATAGTCAGTAATTTCGGGGACCTAATACAGTAATAGCATAGGACAGCAATTTTTAATTCTCAATATACAGCATAAAATTCAATTAAATACCGATTGCAGTGCTGTTCATCGGTAATGATTCCTGACTGATGAAATGGGGTAAAACGATCCGCTTGGTTGCTGTGTTTCCTCTGTTCTATAGCTTTCTGTATATTTTCTGGTCATGGGCGCCATCGTTCCTATATACACAGGCTAATAAATCCGTTAGACAGTTTTTTATGTCGCTTAAAGGGCGATGCTCGATTGCGACCGAACATGGTTGAGGCGAATGGTCGGCAGTCAGGAGAGGTAGTACATCAACGCCCGACGTTCTTACGACGGTCGGCGATCTTATGGTGCGCGGGTGGGGGATAAATCCCTGGCATTAACACAATACAAAAATTAGATATCTAAGTAATTATTTATATTTTTATTTATTTATATTATATTATATATTTTTATATCATTTGATATGATTTATGTGTTAAACTCCGCGTCTTTTCTTTGTGATCTTAAAAATAAAGGTTGTATGTTCTTTTAAATTAACTATGTGACATGTGACTATGCTGCCACGAGCCAAATCTCATCACAACGGTCGTAATCACTGAAATAAAACGGCGATATTCGGCAAGAAGCATAGTGAACCTTCAGCCTGAGTCATACGAAGCATTGGTTGCCGATTTCTAACACTAAAAAAGGAGAAACAAAAAAAGGAGAATGGCATCGAGTTGTTCCATGCTGTTAATGCCCTAATGATGTTAATGATAGAACATCACAGGATAACACGATACAAGTAGATTAAGAAACATGATAATCAATTAAATTTTCATTATTTCGAGTGTTCTTTTTGTCGATTCATTCTTTAGTGTAGCTAAAACAGAGCTAAATTTCTTGCTTGTTGTCGGTGAATGCAATGTTTAGTACTTCGATATGAGGTTAAATGGTATCGAGAATCCGTTGTCAACATGCCCCATTCACCCTTTGACTGAAGAACATTGTCTAATAAAACTATTATTGAGCATTTTTCGTAGATTAATAGGCGGCTGATTGTTTATCATTTGTAGATCAGTTGCCTCATTTTCTCAAACACATATCGACCGATAATAGTCGGAAACACTGGGGAATAGTTGTCAATACGTCGGCAGTCAGTTTTAAACTATCAACTTCCCTTGGGAAACCAAACATAACTTTCAACGACCAGTTTAGTCAGCAACAGATTGTCCATGCTGCAGCATAAACCTTCAGCTGTTGACGCTAATTGCCGACCACTAAAAACCATTTTTTAAAGACTGCGTGACCTCTCTGCGACCTCTGAACCCCAAAAAAAAATAGACTAGTGGAGGGCGGTCGTCTGCGACCGGTCGCATCTTTAATGTTACATTTTTTTAAAGCGATAATACTAGACTCTCAGCAACCTGCCCTATACATAAGCTTTAATGCTATACTCCTCGTCCAGCTTGTTATCAATATATAAAAACTACGTTGTATAGAACTCGATTTGCAGAAAAGTAAAATATTAAAGGAAACACTATGATTAAGCAGCAATTAGAACGGTATTTTATAGTGTTGTTTGATTTCGGAAGCTCAAGTAGTAGTTGGAAATAATTGTCTGGTTATTATTATGCTTAGGATATGTATCGGTATTATCTCTCGAACATCTGTCGTCAGTTTAGATTCTGAAAGCTCAAGTGGTAAGATAATTTTGTACATAACAGCTCGATCAGTATGACCTGGATGAGAGATTGCAATTACGTAGTTTAACCATCAAAGCTATGGCATGTTTTCTTAATATGCAACCAACTATCAAATATTTGTCGGATGCCACAAACCAGGTGAGATGGTCGAGAAAAAAGAAACCAATCTAAAAACAACACAAACAAAAACACCATGAACACAAACGTCTTTTTTTATCTTAATTATTTTATTTGTCAAAAGATAATATTTGTCAAGAACCTTTTATTTTCTTTTTCATAAACATAATGAGAACATAATTCTACAAATTATGTACATAATTGATAATACGCTGATATATACTTCTTGGGAACCTACTGAAAATAGTAATTCATAAACTGTCCACATAAAGTGTATATAAAACCCCAAAAAGTATTCCTCTTGCTTGCAAATATAAAGAGCTCTTTTTTAATGCATTGAGAGAATTTTAAGCAATTTTTTGTCACGTTCTCGGTCAAAATGGAATATGAATTAATTTGCTTTGGCGTTTTTTACTGAAAACTATTAAAAGAAAGATTTTTCAACAAAACAAAGTTAACACAATATATAATTTTTTTTCTTCAGTTTGTATGTATGTTGCTGTATTCTTTGTTATGCTGGTGTACATTTGGTTTTCTTTAGGCACAACCGGTTACCACCCCCTCCCCTCCGACCCTTGGATCAACCAATGTCTCTATGACTTGCATATACCCTGTTCTTTAGTTGAAACGCAAGAGGTGATGGTAGTATGTGGGAACTAAATTCGTCGTATTATCTTATTTTGAAATTGTCTTCGTCCTCTTGTCTCTTTCTCTCTATCTCTGTATATTTACATATCCATATGCAATATATATATATATATATATGTGCAATTTTAGGCGTTTAGAATACCAAGCGTCGAAAATCGTGAAATAATGATGAGAGGAGGCTCTTTTATGAAATTGGAGAAATAGCGGTGGGTATATGCCCGACACTATCCAGTTCATCCGCCCATAGTAATTTGTGTATAATCCTCAAATATATATGCTGTTTTTTCATGTTTTGCGAATTGTGTATTGCCTTTGCTGCCCATGTCATAATAATAATATAATAATAAAACGGTGTTTATAAACCTTATATTTTCCTGCATTCCATTGCTTCAGTTACGAAACACCTGCCGATCTTCTGCAACCAGGTCAACACTGATTCATGGCCAACTTAATCATACAGGTTAATCGATGTTCCGTCTTGAGAACCTCACAGATTGGTTTATACGGCAATTGTTTGACCTTGTTCTGCTAAAGGCTTGATGTGTTTGGTTCTACCTCTCTCTTAGATAAGTGATCTTAGAAGGCAAGCTTGAATTTCATCACTTTCAAAAAACCCAAATGCATGATGTTAAAACAAATAATTTTAAGAATGACGTAAATACAAATAGAACGAGGACCGCAAGTTCCGCTGAATCGCTTAATTTTTTAGAGGTTAAACAAAGATCAATATCAAAATTCAGTGTAAGTGCAACGTAATGATTTTGGAGTAAATGGTATAGACCAAATATCGGTTGAAGTAAACTATTTAAAGTTGATCACCATTGTCCATTATGAGTATTACACGTACATTGCGAGAACAAATTGTCAGCTTGGTTTGGAGAGATTAACTGTTAGGTTGGTTTGAACTTAGCAGCGAGACCAGTATGGCATACATATACAGCTGCAGTTACGGTGTTGCGCACTACCGAAGCTGTTCGTCTGGTTCAGTGTCATACGAATACCACGTATTCGTCGAATGTCACAAACAAGGTGAAACGTTTGATTATTGTCTTCTCAGTGTTACAAATGTCTCGCATTGTTAATCTAAATGCCGCTGTAGAATTCACACAATTTAAAAGCACCAGTCCCACTTATTTGCTTTTTCATTAGACCATGTGCTTTCCTGGAACAATGACCAAAACGAGTATGACTGGTTAGTTTGGTATTTTATTCCCTATCTTTAACACGCCTAATTAAATGTTGTGATAACTCGAGAGAAACATTGGTAAAGGCCAGTTGAATGAATAATTATCAATGATATAATTTAATTTGATTACTCGATTCACTTATTGGGAAATGATAAACTGGCTCTAGATTAAATAAAGAGAGGGAAAGAAGGGGGAGAACCAGATAACAACAAAAGTCTCCGGAAGTTAAATACACTTACATTAGTCCGTACACGCCTGTAGATCCTCTAACAAAGACCATGCTTTGTCTTCTTGACCATCATACTGAAGAAGATGGATACTTTTCTGACATGTCACCGTCGTATATCACTTTTCTTGTCTGACCTACGTTTAACTGTTTCACTATAGTACGGGGTTTGGTAGACCACCAGGTCTTGGGAGGATTTTCCTCAGCAATGGTAGGAGTTAGTGTGTTATTCTGTATAGCTGGGTTCATCTGATAGGTTGGTTCAACCGCCATCTCTCTCAGATTTCTCTGTGCACTCCTGCAAGCTTTTTGGTAGGTTCTTTTAACTGCTAGATCATCTGGTTCGGAAAAGAGTCAGTAAAAAGGGTGTTTCTTTGGAGTACATCTTTGATTTGTGGGCCATTGCCATCAAACCATTATTTCTTCTTTTCATTCTGCCACTGGGTCTCATTGTCGTACAAAGATGTAGTCCAGGAAGTGCCAATGTTTGGAGCGTAGATGTCGACAAACTGTCTAGGAGATTGCTTTCTATTTGAAAAAAGTTTCTGTCCACACTTCAATGAATAGTATTCCGTTGCTACAATTGCATAATCCATATCGGCCAATGTCTTTAGCCTAACATTTAAGTCTCAGCCTACTCTGGCAATTAAGTGAACCATTGTGAGAATCCTGTCTGCCTCGCGTATTCCGCCAAAGAGGTTTGTGTGTAGAAGGAAGGTTTGATGACAGGATCCGCTAATAAATTAGGGGCATACAAACTGATGAGGGTGCCATACTGGTCGTCGCACAGATGCAAACCGAGACACATGATAGTGGTGAGATTGGGATTGGAGAATATCGGAGTTTGCTAGTTTTATAGAGTTCTTAATTTCGGATAATGGTTGACTGTATACTTGTATGATGAACACGTTTAATATTTTTCATCGAGTGATATAAATCAATTTGGCTCTATGGTAATTTCTCCCATTTTCAGACTAGTAGAGGATTCATCCTGTTCTTTGTTCTTTTTGGGAACCTTCCTCGCAAAATGCACCTCTCTGACCTTTGTTATATAACAACCGAGTCAAGTTCTCTTGCTACAAGAGTTCTAAATTTGTGCAGACAGTCGGTTTTGTATAAATCCTGCACTCTACATGCTGTATGTAGTTTCCAGCAACTATGTCAAATAGTTCTGTTTTCTTCTACCCTTTCTCTTGTACCTCACCGCTTGGATGATATCCCCTTGGTGGCGGCTAGACAACCAGATGATAAGGAGACAAGCTTATTAGGTCAGTCGTCATCTTGTCGATACCGTGACTTTAAACAACATAATAAACAGTAAATTGAAGTATTTGTCTCGGAACAAATATGTATTTACAATTCTGTTAAATATACTAAGGAATTGTCTAGTTTCAGGGATTTCACAAGCCAAAGATAAGTCCATCACAGTTTTCGTAAAAAATGTCCAGGAGAGTGCATTCTATTAGAAGAAGGTGAACACGTGGACATTATTTGAGCTATGATGTAAACCTGAGATTTGTTTGTTGTTGTTGTTGGGGGGGGGGGCGAGGGGGTGGAATAAATATAAGATGCGAAATATAAAACAATGGGAACATAAGTTATATATGTGTATGCTGTATAAGAGCGTTCTTGCCTTTTAATATAATGTAAAATATAAGCTTAAGAGGTGAAAGAAGTAAAATGTGACGTCACACCTATTACTTGTCTTTTCTCTCAAATGAATTGTTTTTTTCAACTAAGATTATGATTGATCGCATAAAGAGCTCTTTGCCAATACAGGCATAATAACTTTCCTAGGAGGGATAAGGTACTGAATCAGTATTCATGTTACGATTGAAGTTAGGATACCAAAGACCACTTATGAGAACATTGCATTGATTTTAAATTGTAATGGATCAGACTTTCAGATGACAACTACAAAAATACATTTTGTATTATCATCATTCTTATGATTTGCGTCGGCTTGGGTATTTGTCGAACATCTGTCAGCAGCGTTTATATGAGACACTCAACTTGTGGAATGATATTGATTATTCCAGCTCGCGGAGTATGACTTGAGTAAAGAACTGCAAATACGTAGTTTAACAATCGAAGCTGTGGGACGTTTTCTTCATATACAACCAATTACCAAGCATTTGTCGGATGCCACAAACCAGGTGAGGCGTTTAACTTGAAATATAAATATTCTCATCGATGCAAAATGTGATGATTAATCATAATGGTATCAATATAAACGCCACATATGAAATAAATGTATAAAAATAACTAATGGTAACTCAAATATTGATAATATCAACTAAACTAAAGAAAGTCTATGAAAAACTAAATATTGCGTAGCCTGTGAAATCACTGCAAAAAATTATCCAGGGTTATATATGCCACCACAAACTTACAATAAACAAAACATATATTTTTACCCACGATAGCTTGGCTAGTCCGGATCAAAATGCACACAAAGACTTAATGATTTGCAGTTTTCGGACCCATTAATTTATAAACAGGGATAACCAGTGTAGTGTAAAGATGGATACGATAATAATGGGAGCGGGGATTCTTTTCCCTTCTTAATAAGTAGTTCATAAAGCAAGAAATTCAAACATTTATAGATTGCCTAGTGCTATGAGCAGCTACTTCATTTTTACACTAACTGCCATTCAAAGACAATAGCCTTTTCCAATACTTTACAGAGAACCCAAAACATTATGCATCTACCCCATCCCGGAGATTGGATGAAAGTGGGTGACAGTGAATGGCATATATCATGGTGCATTCGACCACTACATACCCTCTTAATAGTTCGTATTTCAAATAATCAGCATAGTTCCTCTTCATACCAGATTCTGAGGGTTGTATTCTGCGAGCTAGATATGTATTTGTCTTGCCCTTTCGTTCTTCCTTTCTGCGCTACTCTGCACATCTCTATCAGAGCAGTTTGACAAAACAAACAAAACTCCTTTTCGAACACTCGATTTCTTTGTAGACATTTATCAAGTTGATGGTAAATTGTAATTTCCAATCACGTAGATTCAACGGGAATGAGAAATATGGGATCGCTGTTGAAACTGGCACTTCGTAATAACCATGTTTGCTATTTCGACTTAATAATAACACTCATAATAATAACATTAATAGTAGCATGTTTATTTACATAGTGACTCACAATTGGTTTTATAGCGTTTTACATGGAGTAAAGGTGGGGAAATCTGTTAAATAAATACGTCTTCAAGTGCTTCTTAAAGAGTATGAAATCATTGCGCCCACCGGTCCAGAATCATTGTCGATCTTCTCTGCATCTTTTTTTCTTCCTGAGACGATTTCCATTTTGAATTTCTATCGACTTTCATAATATTGCAACCAGTTTCCTCACCCAATTCTTATGTAGCCAACATTTTTAAAGTTTAACTCGGAACTCCTTGACTCTGATAATGTTCTATATTTTACAAGGTTTCCATTGTAACGTTTCACTGGTACATCTCGAATATCTGTCGCCAGTTTGGTCATTGTAAGCTGCAAGGACAGTTTTGTTTAAAGCAGCACGACCAGTATAACGGAGGTAGACATTTTGCGTTTACGATATTGTGCACCACCGAAGATGCACGTTTGCTACCTGGTCAGACACATACCAAACATACGTCAGATGTTACATACCAGGTCAGAGGTTTGAACATCCGCACAAGATATATTTGCTCAACGTTTTTGTTGTTGTTTTTTGTTTTTTGTTTTACTTTTACAATGTAATTTCTTTGACAAAGTACTAAATATGTCAAGAACACATCGCTTTATCCAGGAATTTAGAAATGCAATAGGTGGGAGATCATGCCGTGTGTATTTTGCTATTGTTATTTGTGTTAACTGCATTACATTTGCGATTTGCATAGACAATTTAAATGTAGTAAGCTTCCACGTTAGGAAACGTTTCAATGTTACAGTATGCGTTGTATTATTGTTAATGTATTTAGCCACTACGGACCCAGGCTTTGAAAATAAGGGGTGCTAAACAGCATGGAGGAGGCGAAATAATAAGAAGGCATATTGTCGTCTTGTTTTTTTATGGAGACTATAGGCTCACAGGTATCTTTTTTTTTTAAAGGCTGACTTTTTGTGCACAAGTATCCATATTTTGTAAGTAATTTGCAAGCGAGTAAAACGTGCCCTAGTCCCCAAAACAAAGAAACACCAACAAAAACGACTCTTTATACTAATGAAATCTACTGATGGTCATTATAAATCCATGCATAGCCTCTTTTGCCATTTTGGTGATAAATTCGATTTGTATAACTTATGAGGTGACCATTTTCCATATACATGAAATGATGATATCCAGCATGCTGTAAACCAGTATCCATCACGCAACTGTCGCCTTGAATGTATGAGTAGAATGTAGACTGTCGCATGAGAAGGATATTTTATTGCCCGGTTATAAACTTCCGACGACCGAGTAAAGCGACTGAGCAGAAAATGATGTGTGTTATGCTTATAGTTTTGGTGGTGTCAGCTTTTGACCTGTCTTTCAAGGTTACTTTATCGTTATAGCAAAGAAGAGATGATACCTTGTCCGAGCTTATTCCTACACCATTCATTTGGCGTAGAGCCTAAAACATTGGAGTGGCGGAGATAATAAAAACTTAAAACGTAAAGTGCCTAAGAACTACAGGAACACAATTTCACAACTAGGTTATACACCCCCTTCTATTTTATATTCAAGCGACGCCCATGGTTTCGCGAGGTCGCGTATTTTTTTGTAGATGGAACTCATCATTGATAACACAGGCAAATCAGAGTCTGATTTTAATATCCACCCGCTCTTTAGCTTTTAAGAAATCATTGAGACATTTGTTGGGTGGGAGGGGGGGGGCAAGTTGCAATGTTTTCAAAAGGTCCACTCCTTTAAGCATTGTCAAAGGAGAGGATTCCGCGTCCCTTTTGTTCTTCAAAGGAAACGCTATAACGCATGTAATTAACTCCTTTAAAACTAATTGGAATCTTTAGTACAATATTCTACAGTTCCGGTCGAAGCGAATGGGCGTAGCGACAAAGCGCTGATAATATATTTTATTTTTTTAATAGTGTGACTAGATTTTTGTTACGATATTTCGGGGCCCAAGGAGAGTAATTTAGGCTTCATTCAATTTCTTTCTTTTTAATTGTCAAATTTCAAGGGACGTTTTTTTTTTCCTTCCGGTGACTGGCCCTGCTTGCATGCAGTAAACATGTTGACGTCTTTCACGCAATAATGAAAACAAAATCATGGTGACGTATATATGTAACCAATATTAAAGGGGACTGCTGGGAATATGAAAGGAGGTAATGTGTTAACCGGATATTTATTGAATCCTAAATATCTGTAGTTCTATTTGCGAGGGTATATCGTTAACAAATTCAGCCATTTACCAATTTGATATGTCCAAGAGATTAAACTTAAATTGATATAAATTAACACATAGTCTAGTTAGCAAAATATTTTTCGTTAAAAGATCGTATAAATTGTAAGTGTAAAACTGGATTTGTAGTGACGTTTCAAGTGTCATCAGCATATCATAATTTTGCACTAAATGATGGTTAAAGCATGTTTTAAATTCAGGGACAATTCAAGGGATGTTAGAACTATTAACAAAGAAAGGAAACTGCCTTTGCTTAACAAATCATGAATGCAAATCCTATTTTACTGAAGTCCCGTTACCTGATAAAGGCGGAGGCTTTGAAGCAAAAACACTTTCCTTCGCCATCTTCTCTTTGATACGGAACTCCTCCCTCTTGTCTAATTTTGTAGCTTGCGTTTAAGCATTTGTTATATAATTTTTCCTAAGTTTCTGAATATTTTTCTTTTCTGTATAGAAAATTTACACAGTGGGCGTGGCAGAATAAATTAATGTTATTTTGGGGTGATCCCATGCATACAGCACATTACTAATAAGTGGAAGAGAACATTGCAACATTTTTTTGTTATATTGTCAAGAGAAACAAAGGAAAACTCAGGAACAAAAATTACAGGACCACCGCTCTGCCACTGAGCCATCGAACCTATAAGTTTAATAGTGAATGAGAAATAAATGAATTAATGTAAAGGAAGGAGAAGAAAATGAGAAATGGGAAAGTCGCTGCACACACAGTTAAAGTCATTTGAAAGTTGGAATAAGCTGGATATTGAATATTATTATAGGGATTACCTGCATATTTTGAACATCTGTCGTCAGCTTGGTCTCGGGGAGCTAATGTAGTGGGATGCATTTGAATTTAGCAGCTCATACAGTATGACAGGGGTGTACCGATGCACTTACGACGTTGCGCACCACCGAAGATGCACGTTTTCTACACTGTCAAGGAAATATAAAACATTCGTCGCATGTCACAAACCAGGTGAGGCGTTTGATTATTACCTTTTTAAGTTTGAACAAAAAACGATTGTTACTTTCATTATATTCGACAGTAATTCAATTAAATTAATTGTTCGAGTTGGCTTTGCCAAGGGAAAACGGACAACTGGGCATGTGATTATGTGTAAGATAATCGACCGTTAAATTTTAAGAGAAGAGAGTGCACAAACATGCATTATGCCCATCATAATTTTCCAATCGTAAATTCAATGGTTGGATAATGGTCAAATAAAGAGTTATAATCTCATTAAAAAATCGCAATGTTAAGATTTTAATATGGAAAGCGTTAAAAAGCACACCGTTTTTATTTTGTTTACGGTGAGCAAATATGTGATAAGTAGGTAATACAAAAGCGGTTATCCAGGGAGTGGAAAGGAGGCACAGTGCTCATACTTATTCCAGTAGTATTCCAAACTGCCTGTAGTGACTTGACCTAAGAAGAACTTTACATTCATAAATATTATTGTTTTGACTTTATTGTGTGGCTAAAAGTATTGCCTTGTCACACATTTCTATAGTGACACCTGTAACATTACTTGAGTGCCACACATACTTTCTCTGGCAAGCACATTCTAAACCCTATTGTATTGGGGTATGCAGTTATTCTTGCAAGCACATTCCTCACCCTATGCGTTGGGATGTGCAACCACCTAATATACTGGTATAGCATAAGCACAATATTACACTTGCTTTTGCCACACCTATTTTCATTACTCCTCCTAAGCTGTTCTTATAGAGTACACGTCTTTTAGAGAGAGTAGACACCAAGGCTAATGCAGCTTCATCATAATTCATGTCTTATTTCTTCGCTCGATTCTCTACTCGGTTTTAAGGCTTTATTACTTTATTGAGATTACGAGTTTCTTCTCCCTTACTTCATCCGCAAAGAAGCAACATTACTTTGTATATAGTCTACATATTCTTTCTACGGGTTCTGCGCAATATTTGAACGACTACATATAATTCGCCTTGTAAATATATTCTGGTGCCGGTTTCAACAGGTGTTACTACAAGGCAAGGTAGGAAAGAGACCACTTTATATTTCTTTTATTTTAGGTGATCAATTCCTAAATGCCCATATCTACTCTGATAAGGGTTCCTTTTACTTTGGCAACTGACTCCCTTTCATGTCTAAGGAGTGCTTTTTCCCCTTACGATAAGTGCCTTTTCGTAAATCTAATAATCTTAATATAATATAATGCGTGCATTAATTTTGTTTAAATGTCAAAAGTTCTATCACGAATAAAATAAGATCCCTTGTTAATTTGGTAATAATCCCATTTTTCTTCATACATGTATATATCTTTTTTTTCTTTCTTTTTATCAAATGCACTTTGAGATAAGTGTCTATTGTTATTTCTTGTTTCCAGTGTCACCTACAAAAGTGCCCTTTCGAGGCTATCTAAAAATATATTTCTTGTTGATATTTATATGATATAACCAAAATCAAATCATATTTTTGCACAAAATGATGCTCTGCAGCTGATAGAAAAAAAATTAGTATAGTAAGAATTCAAAGAATTATAGTCATGTAAAAGAACGAAAGATACTGCTATAGGAAAGAAAGAAAAATCATGTAAGCCAAGCCTAGTTTCTTAAGTCCTGTAACCTGAAAAATAGCCAAGGCTTCCAAAGCACACACATTACTTCGTCATCTTCTTCTTGAAGCGGGACCCGAAATACGGGAGCACCGCTCTGCCACTGATCCATCATGCCTGAAAGCGAAATATGTTAATAATAGTTTAAGAAATGGAAGTAAACGGAAGGTCAACAATATGACCCCCTAAAAAATGGTTACATACACGTAAAGTCATTTAGAAGTTGAAGTGAGCTGAATATTTATCATGATTATTGGTATTACCAGTATATTGTGAACCTCTGTCGTCAGCTTGGTTTCGGGGAGCTAATGTGGTGGGATGTCTTTCAATATAGCAGCTCGTACAGTATGACGTGGATATACAGCTGTACGTAAGACGTTGCGCACCACCGAAACTGCACGTTTTATACAGTGTCTACCAAATATCAAGGATTCGTCGTATATCACAAACGAGGTGAGGCGTTTTATTATTGCCTCTTCAAAGCTGAAAAAACAGTTGTTTCTTTCATGAAATTCGACAGTTATTCAATGAAAATTAATTTTCCGAATTGGCTTAGCCAAGGGAAACAGAAAAGTGGACATGTGATTGTGTGTGCGACAATCGAAGGTGAATTGGGGTGCAAGGTCACGCATCATGCTAACCATAAGTTACCAATTATAAGTACGATAGTAATTAGCCTTTTCACCATTAAGGTCGCTTTATATATTTCGAGCTCCGAGCAAACGGGTGAAAATAAGACAAACAAGTTCTGACCAAAGAACGCAAAATGAAGTTAAATGAAATTTAAAAGCGCCCTTTTTTGGTTAATCTAATACTTGGTGTATGGAAATGGTTGATACATGGACAAACATAAAATTGTAATAGGAAAGACGTGTCACAAATGTTAAAATGTTGATAATGCAATGTTAAAACTATATGTGATAAGTAGGTATTTAAAAAGCGGTTCACCAGGGGGTGGGGTTAGGAAGGAGGCACAGTGCTCATACTTTTTTAAGTAGCCCCCAAAGTGTCAACTTTTATTATGATAAGGGGTCTTTTTACATTGCTAATGCCTCCCTTTCATTTCTAAGGAATGCTCTTTCCCCTTTTCTCAGTGCCACGTACACACGTGCCCTTTCTACGATTATTTAAAGAGTTCTATCTAGCATCAGATAATCGGAACACCGTTTTGTAGTAACTGGTACTGTGTTGCTGCCAAAACAATGCTAATGAAGGTGGGGGCAAGGACACATTTCAATCGAATGCCACCAACGGCAACATTTTTTTTTAAATATTGTAGTGCTCATTTCATATAGTATAACGCGGAGTTAACATTCGGTAAATTGGATTTTCCTCCATACACAAAGCGGAATCGTCAATTTACGATAATAGAAACGATTAATTATCGATAATTGTGACAACAATTTGCTACAAAGATATTATACTTGATTTGGTTATTCATTACTACATGCCCTATCCATGTGCCGAGTTTCAGAATTCATAGTCACTTCGTGTATGCCACAATACGGGGGATGGGGATTAAACGGTCTCTCTAGGGCTAGAACCCATGCCCTTTTGAAATTTACAGAGTGCGGAGGTATTCATTTCCCTTTGAAATTGAATATTGGATAATAGATTACAAGAACTGAAAGCCGCATTAACAACTATCAGTCATGTTAAGGGTATTGTTACCAAATGACTACAACAATATGTTTTGCAACGGTAACTCTCCTCTCCTCCGGAACAGCAGCTTATGATAGCTCATAATAACTTCCAGCGTCCGGGAATGATTTTTTTAATTTTCTGTAAATTCCCAGTAAGTACAAGGCTATCCTCATTCATTCTGTTTACAGAGTGAGGTTTAAACGCCAAATAAAACAAATTGTTATTTTGTATAGTAATATCTGATCAGTCGCATTCCTACCTCACGGATCACCAATTTTGCACGCACGCTTCAGCCGCCATCAAACGGCTCTTCAGACCACCACACACAACCACAAAAGTATGATACGGAAGCTGTATTGCACGTAAATCACGTAAAGAGAGGTCAATGTCTTACTTGTCTTGGTCTGTAACTGCCTCGCGAGCCCCAGGCTACCATATTACTCTTGCCTGACGTATAATGGTAGCTTCCGTGCTTTGTCACGTTTGGAACGCACTGCTATTCCATGAAAAGAAAGAACATTTCGAAGCAGAAGAAGGAGAAGAAATAAAGAAAAATAAGAAGGAGGAGGAGGATGACGATAAGAGGACCATTTCAATGCAAAAAACATAACTTTGTATTGGATTGGGAGGGGAGTGGGGGCTGTCAGCACGTTCAGTGAAAGTTCGGTGAAGCCTGCTTTCGAGATCAACTGAATATATGGCCTACTTATATATATACCAAAAAAAAAAATGTCCCCCTTGAAAAACGTTCCTCATTGAAACCTTTATAAAAACGTAACCTAACATAGGCCCATGTTACACTCCGGAAAAGAAGGCCCCTGACTTTGGTTACCGGTATCCTTATGTTTTTTTGTTATGAAATTCCTTAATTGAGGTTATATCTCTTCTTATGTATGTCTTGGTTTATTTGTAGCAGATACCATCTTTTCAAACCGCGATGTAAATAATGAACAAACCGAGGGCCTCTTTTAAACGCTTTTGTTATGGCCACCTTTTGAGGCTCGTCCCGTCTTTAGTTTGTAACAGGGGTCATAATGACCACCTGCTGATAAAGAACACATTTCATGTCTGATAATAACAATACTTCAAACATCTTACTGGATCAGAAGCTGCCTTTTCTGAGTTCATGCGTTCCACCAAGGCTGCTCGTTCTATACATTGTCACGCAAACAGCAAGCTCATGTCTGATGCCACAAACCAGGTGAGACGGTTAAAATAAGACATATGCAAGGGCACAGATAGCAACCGTGGAAACTATTTCATACTTTTGTTTTAAGAACACGTTTTCCAAATTATGATCGGTCAGTGCTTAAAGATTGTACGGAGGTGGCTGCCTGGCTGAACCGCTGCGCGCATAGAAAATTGTTTGAAAAATCCAACCCAAACTACATGAAGATTATTCCATGAAATCAAATATTTTATGATTTTTACACTTAACATGATGTCAATAATACAGTAATATTGCCTGACACTGATAAATACCACAGAAGACAACTTATTCAAATGGCTTATTTAAGCTCCTCATTCAACATTCGACTCACTTATATTAAATTTGAATTCAATGTACATATTAATATTTTATTGGAGAGGCTAAATGTTTCCTTATTCATATTACTGATTCAATAATATTTATGTTATTATATTGTGATAGAAGTGGGAGTATCTGTTTTCAAACGCTAAGTTTTTCATGTCATCCTCAAGTAGGCTTAATATTTCCTTATTCAATTTACAACAATTCATACATTTAACTTAAGAACGCTTTGATTGCGGTGTACGTGTATATAGTTAAGTATTCCCCTCCCCTCTCATAAATGAAGAATTAACATTTTATTAAAATAGTAAAGAGTAAATCCAAATTTACAAAGGAACCAGAACTGATGATAAACCCACTCTAAATAAATATGGAATAAAATCTTATATGTATAATGTATGCTAAACAAATTATGCAAAAGTGTTTTTTAACGATTAGTTAATATCATAATCATTTTTTAGGTCCCTAAAGTGTTAAAGATTTCTATATTTTCCGAATATATGATATAAATTTTAAATAAAAGTGTAGTTTCTTTACTGTTCTTGTATGTCAGAGTGTCAAGTCTACTTAAATATCCATCAACGCCGAACAAAAAGTACTGACAGTGCATTTTATTTTACTCCTGTAAATCAAACGCTGGAATAACTTCCTGCCACAAATCTTAACTTTAACAAAAGGATATATGTGTGGAAATGTTTACGTTTCTTCTTGTCAAAATTTAATATAACTTATCTGCATGCAGCTAAGGCAAACTGAAAAAAAGTTTTATTTTTTATTTTAGCAATCAAGATTGTAAAACGTGGTTTGAAAAAGATATCTCCATTTTCTTTTTTTAATTCATAACAAGATAACTACTAAGAATATTTGTCTTCAACTAATACTCTTTCTGTAGATCTCCTACAAAAAACCTGTATTCTACTAGCTGACATCCAACATTTTTTTCTTAAAAAAAATGATAATAAAACAATTATAATAATCCTCATTTTTTTCAGAATCTTGGCAAGCCTTGTAGTATCTTAATCATATCAGTTGAGCTGATGCCAAGACTTTTAAAATATGGCAACGATCTTACATTGCCATTGGAATCAACAATATGAATCAATTTGTATATATTTTATGACTCTAAACTTTCATTAAACAAATACATATATGTCTAACATTTTATTATTAAATAAGATTTGTTCCCTATTGTTCCTATTATTTTGTTTCCGATTTGTTTAAACTGTCGAGTTATTGCCACACCTTCAAAGAATCCATATAAAAATGTGGTGCCTTTAATACCAGATTTTAAACATCGTAATTACAAGAGAAAACAATCTTCCACCAACCGATCTAAATATATAATGAAAACAAACTATCCAGCCAATCTTTTTCACCACGCAAACAAATCATTTCATCCGCATTACTCGTTGAATCTTAACGAAGAGTTTAAGCCTTTGAAACCATTGTCCTTATATTATTTAAACACATACAAATTCAAATAAAGGCTCCCCCACTTCGGAAAATACTCAATCCTACTCGGTTACTAAAGAAGGAACGTAATTCTAGTTCTATAGTCATAATATTTTTTTGTAATTGTATTCCCATGACTGGCAGGTCTCCTTGTTTCCATCACCCCAATCTTGTTCGTAAATAATTTTGCTCTAATTTGTTTCATTATTCATTTCGTCCATTATCGTATTATCCAGTGAACAAAAATACTACCTAGGATTGTTACTTCTTTAATCATTTTAACTAGTGCTGGAATATAATGCTTCATCCAACAGATAGTTTACCTTTAAAATACTCGTCTTGTCTTTATTAACGTTATGTCTACTTATGTTCCAAAGCATTCCCACACTCATTTCTACCCGCCTACAAACTTAACATCCATTGCAGAACTTTACCATCAGCCGCATAAATAACTTGTCTTATTTAATTTTTCTCCCAGCAGATTGAATCCTTTAAAGCTAGTATCCTTCCTGATCGCGTTCGCCAAAATATCAATACCAAATAGAAATAAATAAGGCGACAGAGGGTCACCTTGGCGCACCCCACTTTTTTGACCCCCGTTTATAATAATAGTATTTACTTGTGTATATAATACGTTAACCAATTTGCAAACACGAAGTCCTGAATCAAAACCACTTCAGAATTTTGAAGAAAAAAAGAATAATGCGAAACAGAATCAAAAGCCTTTACAAATTATGTTGATCTGAGAAACTTGTTAGTTTTGCATGAATTCGAATGAAATACAACAACGACAATCAATCTCACAGCTTCCTCTAGATTTCTGTCTTTCTTACATCCTACCTAGTCAGTATGAATTATTTACTTTAGAGCTTTCTTTAGTCTCTTAGCCTAGACTTTTGAAAATAGCGTATAATATGCATTCTTCTTTTAATGTTAGGCTTCCTGAGACAAGTTTCGATTTTTTTAAACAATGTGTTGGCATGCACCCAGTAGATAAAGATCGCGTGCTTGATTTTTGTATTGGAAACCATCCTGATTTCTATGTACTGGATGCAAGCCATACATTTTTTTACACAATCGATATTTAGTAGTGTTATAGGTCTATAATTTGTTTTAATGAAATCAATCTTTCTCTTTCTTTTCTCTTAGTGTGATTACCCCGTGTTTTTGTGACCGTAAATATATGCTTCATGTCATGTTTCTATAACGTTACATGCCACAATATACAGTAAAATTCAGTTGCAAAACTACCGTTTCCGGGAGCGTTTTTACACTTTATCTCTTAAGAGCCTCATACATCTGTCTTTTTTTATATTTTCTTCACAGAGTTCTCTACTATTATCTTATAGATTTGGCATATATGAAAAAAGAATGAGAAATTAATAATTTTTGTAAATATAGACCTTCATATCATAAACGATTTAAGTGTCGAATGTCACATTTCGTTTAATTCTATTTCTATTGTCATTATATATTTATTTCATTACGATTTTTTTGTTGGAATCCAGCAGCTGTACAGAATAATCACTTTTAATGTCTACGTTCGTCTTTCCATGAAACAATCGTGTAATTTTCTTTATTGACTGTTATCAATCAATAGACTCTCAAATATTACTCCTATCATTTACTGCGACATTCACTTTTTGATTTTTTAAGGCTTGTATTTACATTCATAAATGTTCTATTTATTAATTTTTTTGTTTTGGTTTTAGCTTTAATTTAAAAAAAATATTATTGTATATGGACGAATTTACTTTTTTTAAATAGTCCCACCAGACGGATTTACTTTCGAATTCCGATAACTCCTGTAGTTTCAACCTAGCTATTTCCCTTTTAGGCATGATCTACTGTATGATCTCTAGTTCCAGTTCGGAGAGTGGATATTTATAAGGAATACTCTCTATTAATAATTTTAAGAAACTGCCACGAAGGTCTTCATATCTATCCGCTAAGAATACTTGAGTATATTACCCTTCAAGAAGTTAAAGAACTGCTATGATCTTGGAATTAATGCGAATGGCAGATGTAACATTTTGTTTTGTAGTTTGAAACTATATATCATACATACATACATTTATATATTTATATATATATATATATATATATACATACATACACACACATATAAATATATATATATATATATATATATATATATATATATATATAATTATATATATGTACAAAAATAATAATGTTAACATCATTCTCCAAAATACATATTTTTCAATGTCTCTATATGAATGTACGTAATACACACTTTCTTCGACCGGGTATAAACCCTGAAATTCGCCTTAAATAACCCCGCCGTGCAGACTAAATGCCGTCATCAGGTTTATGGTGAATCTTTAACATGTTTCTACATACTACTGTGGTAAGTTGCCCCTGGCAGCTTATATTGATAGGGAAATTAAATGACCAACACAATCACTTTGCACACTTAAGACCGATTTCACCTAGAAACGAACTATGGCTTACACCTTCTAAGCTAGACGTTTGTCACAATGTCTTACAAAAACCAAGCATTAGTCATACAAGGTGAGTCGTTTTAATCATTTCGAATCAAATATAGAGACCACTTTTAATATCAGTCAGATGAATAAATAGGTTATAAATACGATCACTCTAGTCTATATGTTTGTAATGCGAAGGCATTACGTCATATTGCTGCTACTACTTTTGAATGGGCATTGTCTAATTTTTGATGAATTGTTGTTGTTCCTGATTAAACTGATATATAATTAGGATTCGTCAAAAGTTGTATTATTCTACCATGGAATACATGTGAACATAGACCTGAATAATTGAGTAAAGGGCCAAGCCCCTGTATATGCCACGCTATGTTTGAAAAAGGATCAAATCAAAAGAGAAAGGTATGAGACATTTGCAGACAGAGGTATCATACGGTATTTAAACAGTCTGTTTAGCATTTGAAATTGTTCTTGCTTAAGCTACAAATTGACCTAGTCAAAGGTCCATGGCTAAGATAGTAATTTGTGTGGAACGTCGACATTAGGCCCTTGGGGGGTCTAACATTTACATTACTGTAAAACTAACTAAAAAAAAACACTGAAGTTTGCTCATACTGATGTTTTGATGAGTAGTGCGCACGCGCGACTCGTCGATGTTCTGAATGCGTTAGCTCGGAAGCGAGGAGAGTCATGTGAAAAAAAATAGGTGTGTTACCGAAGTTTGCTTTTTACACTGCAAAAAGTCGGCGAAACTTCGGCAGGCGTTTAACAAACTTTATTTCGATCTGTGTTCTTGACGTGTGTGCCGGATTGTGAGAAAAATCGACAAATTTTGTGTTGCAGCGTAAATGCAGCTAATGAGGCAACCTCGTGACTTAAACAAATGTGGTAGTTAAGTATACTTGAACAGACGTGTATTCACTTTGTCTGTTGCAGCTAGGAACTGAAATGGAGAACTCAACTGCTCTTTTCAAAGATCGTTGACATAATGTGGTGCCCCTGATTTAATGAATATTGAAATTCTGAACCATTTCTGCTCACACCAGTTAAACCAAAGGGGTTTATTGCTAATCAGCTGAACAAATTAGGATCGTGTTTGTAAAGTATTAAAGGGATAGTTGAGTTTTGGTATAGAGGGCGCTACACAAACTAATTGTTTTGTGAAATAATGAAAAAGGTGATTGTCAAATTTGAAAGAGCATACAATTTAAATGACAAAATCATCTTTGTTTGATCACAATCGGTTCAGAGACGGCTGTTATAACCATAAATATAAACATTTCTTATTTGTGTGGGGCCCCACAAATATTCGATAATTTTCAATCAGCCGTTGAAAAAACGACCAATGCCAATGTTGGCTTTTTGTTGGCTTTTTCGTGTTGGTTATAATACGCACAGCCAACCGACCCGTGTATTGAGATTTTTAATTGATGCTATAACTCGAAAATAACGGTCACCGTATTTTTGTTTAGTGGAGCTGAATTGGTATGATCGGATTTAATTTAAATTTCATACATTTTGGGGGCTAAAATCACCTTCATAGCAATTTTAGGTCCTAAAAGGGCACTAGACCTGTCATAAATAAGAATAAGAGCAATAACCGTGCACTTTGGAGGCATTCGCGGTCTTAAAAAAGAACTCAACTATTCCTTTAACTGAAAAAACTTCCCCCGCAGTTCGGAAGATGAATGGACTAGCAAGCAACGTACATTTGTCATTAAGAAAGGTCATCATTAAGATATAATGTAACTCTTTGTTATGTTGGTCTCGTTGAGTTACTAAGGGAAGGATTTTCCTTTTTTTATATTTCGTTATACATTTTTTTTCTCGATGTTGTCGGTCTCGTTTTGGGAAAAGAAATCTAATATATTTATTTGCCTATCAGTTTTGTTGACCTTTTATCTCACTGAAATGTATTCGTTTTATACTTGATCATGTATTTTTTTTTCAGTTGGTCCTGTCGGTAATGTGGATCATTTGTTTAAATGCGTGTGTATTCGGCTAACGGCGTTATGTGCTTTCGTCCTCGGTGGAGGATTTGTGAGGAAATCGTTGTGTGTGTGTGTGTGTGTGTGTATTATGTTTGTGTTCTTATCATGTAAAAAATATTTTCAACATAATATAAGGATGGAAACTGTACACACAAAATACAAGAAACTCGCCCATATACTTAAAAAATGATTTTGAAAATTGGATCATTTATGGACTATATGTAGTGGTAAAAAATCTCTGTCAAAAATATTGCTATGAAGCAGATTTGTCTCCTCTACGGACCTAATCAATCATAAAGCAAGGTGAACGTCAAACTGGTAAATTGCAGTTGGAGTAGACTGTATCATTATTATGATTGGTTGGGATAACTTCATTTATCACATATTTGTCGTCAAATTGTGCCGATGTTGATGGGATTACTATGACCTTGGCAGCACGCTTAGGATGACTAGAGTGTCTTGTTCTTCGGATATTTCTACACGGAATCTGCTTATTCAATACAGAGTCAACTAAATACCAAATGTTCGTCGGATGCCACAAACCAGGTGAGGCGTTTGGCTTATCGCCCTTTCTCGTGAATATACAACGTTAGGCATGGAAGGCTATAGATAAAACCCCACCCCCTCCCAGTGCACTATGAATTCGTTCAGGGATTATGGTATTCACATAACCCTTTATGTTATTATGTAAAAATAGAAACGAATATCAACCAAAGTGTTTTTGCAGATATGTTTTAAATCCTCGATCCGTGACTAAGCCCAACTCTTAGTTATTCCACAAGGCACGAAGCAGTGTTGGGTGTGCTGATTAATTATGTATGGACGTGAATGTCATATAATGAAGAAATATCGAATCGATTATTAATGACATGGGATAGGGTAGAGGGGAAATCGACTATAATTTGTATTAGCTAGTGTACATGGACTGTTAACGACCCTTCAAGCATGTTACGTCTGCATATTTTTCATGGACACAATGGTTACATTATAATTATCAAATATATATATCCTTAAATAAAAAAAATACCAAAAGAAAAAAAAGGATGATTATATTTTTGTTTTAGAGACGGCATCCATTTAACAAATAGTTTCGCTTTACCCGATTAGAAATTCCCAAATTCATTACAGAAAATTTGATATGCATCAATCTGGCACTAGTCAAGTTCCATGTAAACATGTGCATTCAGGTACACTTTTGCGGAGGGAATTGATGACTCTTGCACGAATATAAATCAAAAGATTGAAGAGAGCTTAACCCTAATAAGGTCGGGGCCATTATGCCCCCCCCCCCCTCCGCGATTTTTCTAAATATTCGGGAACGCATGCGGATGTCGCCCCGCCGCTCGCTGACTTTTTTTCTTTTGAGTCTTGCGCATCTTTTAAAACCCCTTTTTTTTAATCGGACATACAGTTACAGAGTCACGTGACCTTTTGTCTGTGCATGTCAGCCCGAATATCGCTCATGTTCGTGATTTGTGTACAAAACATGTGGAAATGTCATTTTTCCTAAAAAGAGATAAAACATTGGTTATTGGGTCTTGTTTGAAGTTTAGGTGTTTGGTTTGGGAGTCAAAATAGTTGAATTGTAGTTGGAAATGAAATAAAACAACAAAAACAATAAAATACATAAGTTAAAAAACAATGAAATACATAACAAATTATCAAAACAAGATATAACATAAGGAATAACCTAGCTCTTCCAAATGTTTTTCGTCGTACTATTGTATCAAATGGTCTAATGAATACATGTAGTGAAAAAAGAATGCTTAAATATAAAGAATATATGATTTATGAGTAAAAAGGTGAATGTTATGGCCTTATTTGCATAAATACCATAAATATGCAAATGAGTGAAATTTTCCAAATTATTAAATTTACCATAGTATGTTATACACTTCACTTGACATGCGTGCAAATTTTCGTGGCGATCGGCCGTTTCACGGCCGATATCTTGGGGGGAGGGGGGCCCGGCCGTAATAAGACCTCAAATAGCCCGGCCTTTTTAGGGTTAAATATAAATAAACGTTGAAGCTCATGGGTCAAATTTGCTATCATGTGCATATATTAAAATCCTTCGCTACATAACTAACCAGTGTGCCAACTCACTCACAGATGGCATCTCGCCAATTTAAGAAATTGTAGTTCTACAATTATAGATTTAAAGACGCTAGATTGATGGATAAGAAACAACAGTGATTGATAACATCAACTATTTTTATTGAAAAATGAATAAGTAATAATAAGCTAATGATACAAAAGTAATACCAAAGTAAACTTAAACAATTATCAATAATAAAATATTTAGAAATTTACAGCTGCAGGCCATACATTGACAACTGTTTATGCATAACGTATATTTCTAAATAGTTGGCTCTTGTATGGAGCTAACGTCAGTCAGACTCGACACTCCTGGTGCACCGCAATTTTTTTTTTTTTATTGGGGACAGATATTGCAGAAAAATATAACTATTATAACAACTGTTTCCTATAAAAGCACATTACAAACAAATTCATTCTCTATGTTATCCATATGCATGTATGTACTACTCACTTTCTTAGACCGGGTATAAACACTAAACTTCACTTGAAACAACCCCATCGTGCAGACTAAAAGCCTTCCTCATGCCTATGGTGAATCATTAACATGTTTCTACTCACTACAGTGGTTGAGTGACCTGGCAGCTAATGTTGGTAGGAAAATTAAATGAACAGCACCATTACTTCGCTCGCTTGAAACCGATTTCACATAAAATTGAACTTGTTTATTCGCATTCAATTTTCCATCAAAAGCAAATTTCAAAATGCTAAAAAAAAAAACTTATATATTTTCAAAAAGTGACGAAAATGTATGTTGCTTCGTATTAGTCAGTTATTTTCCAATAAGTTCCTCCCTTAGAGGTTGCAAGTGAGAGATAATAAATGACCGCTCTCGCGTAAGCCTACATTTGCGTGTCACATCTAAATATTTCAATACGCTATGGTTAACACCATCTAACATTCACGTTCGCCACAACGTCTTACAAATAGCAAGCATACGTTGAATGCTACAGACCAGTTGAGGCATTTAAAACATCCTGAAGCAAAGATGGTGAACATAATAAAAAATAGTCGGATTAATACATTGGGTGTTATACAATCACTCTTTATTGTGTAATGCGAAAACTTTGCGTCATTTTATTGTTACTACTTTTGTTGTAATAAAAATTAATAGGCGTTGTCTATTTGTCTTCCCTTTCGGAGGATTATTGTTGTTCCTGTAGTTTATTTTTGATTTAATAATATTTTGTTATAATTAATTAATTATAATTATGTTTCCTTATGCATTTCTTCTCTTGTTTTTTGGTCTCGCGGGCTGTCGGTCTTTTTCGGGGAGAAATTTTATATATTTATTTGCTTTATCAGCCTTTTGGATGAAATGTATTCGTTCTATATTTTCTCACCTATCTTTTGTTCTGTTGGTGCCGTAGTTAATGTTAATCTTTTTTTAACGCGGGTGTCGTTTATATCGGCCATATGTACCTCAGTCCTCGTTATTTTTATTTTATTTTATTTTATATTTTTTTTTTTGGGGGGGGGGAATCGTTATGTTTTTGTTTGTGTGTGTGTGTGTGTTTGCTTATGTTTTATCGGTCTATAGGGATATCGGTATACTAGGAGCAGTATTATGTATGTGTTCTTATCATTTCAGACATATTGTAAGTATACTATAAGGAAGGAAACTGTACCCACACACTACAAGAAAAAATGCCCGTATACATACAATGTTTTAAAAACGGGCCAATGTATGGACTATCAGTATAGGTATTCATTTCTGTCAAAAGTGTTGCTATGAAGCAGATAGTCGTCTCACCTACGGACCTAATCACAATGAAAGAAAGATACAGGTCAAGCTGGTAATGGCAGTTGGGTTAGACTTAATGTTTTTTTATGATTGGCTTGGATATTATCAATTATTACATATTTGTCGTCAAAATTTGCCAATGTAAATGGGATTACTATGAACTAGACAGCACGTTCACTATGACTAGAATGTCTTTTTTTCCATCGGATGTGTACACGGAATCTGCTCATTTAATACAAAGTCAAACAAATATCAACTGTTCGTCGGATGTCACAAACCAGGTGAGGCGTTTGGGTTATTTCCCCTTCTCGTGAACATATACATTACGCATGGAAGGTTTCCGATATAACCCGCCCCCCCCCCCGCCCCTTTATCCATTTATTTCGCTCTGTGACTGCAATCACATTGAACCCTTTACTTAATCATGGATTAGTACAAATGCATATCAACCAAGTGCTCTTGCGGATCTGCTGTAAATCCTGAATCCGCGACTGGGCCCAACCCTTATTTAATCTACAGGGCACAAGGCACTGTTGTGTGTGCTGAATGTGTGGCCGTGAATGTCATTAAATGAAGAAATATCGCTTCGAGTATTAATGTCTTGGGTGGGATAGAGGGGAAATAAACAATAGATTATACTCCCGCAAAATATACCAGGTGGTGGATATGGACAGTTGCCGAACCTTCAATCATGTAAAGTCTGCAACCATTCTTATGCGAAATAAAAACAATTTAAAGACGTAGTCAAGTAAGTAACATTGTAATTATGAATGATATAAATGATTGAATAAACCAATAAAGAGAAATACAAGAAGAAACGATCATTAAATTATTGTTTTACTGATGACGTATATTTAAGATCAATTAGAATCAAAATGAAATTTACTCAAATAAACATGTGTCCCTTCATTGAGACATGTTTATGCATGAAGTATATTCCTTAATAGAGGGTTCTTGTCCTGGCGCTCTGTAATTATTAATTGCGGACAGATATATCAAATCATAGGTCCACATAAATAGAATAATGATAAAACCTGTTTCCTTCAAAGCATTCTCCCTTTAACTGACAACAGCGTTTACAGTTTTATCAATAACCCAGTCACTGGAGTCAATAACAGTTCTGCACGTTGCAGTGTCCATTCTCCAATCCCGTAGTAGCATTCCAGCTATTCGGTTTTTTACGGGCGCGCACATCCTAATCTAACCGCATGAAAGTTTGCATTGCCCCGGGCAAGCATTACGAACTTTGTTGAAGAGGAGCAATGCAAATAAAATGCCTTGTTCAAGTACATCAAAAATGTTTTGTCGAGATTCGTACCCACGACCTATTAACTTTCAGTAAAGTGATTAAACCACGTCATTCCAATCGATGTGAACGAGAGCCGGGTTTTATCACTAAAGCTTGGTCAGTTGATATTAAACAACTTGGCCTTGAGACGGGGGATGGTAATATTGATTCATGGATTTGAACATGAAATATTCTGGCTTTAAGACAAAATTCCTTTATGAATACCAGAAGACATGTTTCATTTCGTTTTTTTTTTTTATTTTAGCACGGTGCCATACTTCAGATATATGTCTGTTTTTAAGCATATATAAAAACAATCACAATTTTACAAATAAACATAGATTAGATTAACATGGCTCACGTACAAAATTAAATAAAACAGAAACATACATATAGGTTAGAAGTAGAGAAATCAAACAAGCCCTAATTTAGACAAGAAGAAAAGGAACAAAAAAAAAAGAAGAATACAAAGAAAAAAAACTAAACAAACACCATTCAGTTTTGTTTGCTAAAGTCAAACATTTCATAAATATTATAAATTCCTTTTAAAAGCATAGTAAGTTGGTTTAAATTTAGTGTCTACCGGCGATTCATTCCATAGTTTTGCACCATAATAACTCTAACTTTTCTTTCTAACCACGTTTTAATTCTTGGTAGAATTCTGCACAGTACGTTTATACAAATTCTCTACATGTTTAGCCCAATCTAAAGAGTTATAAATGTATACCCCAAGGTATTTACACACAGTAGCCTGATTCAATGTTATGATATCAATAACAAGATCTAGATTCTGTCCGCGAATTCTTTATTCAGATCTGATTAACATTGTTTCACATTTCTTTGAATTTTATGCTAACCGATTACATGAAAGCCAATCAGAAATATTCCGTAAGTCCTGATTCAAATGATGTTCAATATCGTGTAGAATATTACTTGAATAATAAATGCAAGTATCATCGACATATAATGAAACATGACAATTTGAAGACAGTTTGATAATTCATTAATACAAATCATAACTATTAGTTTAATTATCTGTGGAGAAGACTGAACACCATTTACAACAGTGAATTGTGCTCAGTCACTAAATCAATTTTGACACCATTTACATGCAAGCTGATCTGATCCATTTAGACGAAGTTTATTTTAAAATAGGTCTTCTACAATAATATTATTTATATTATCGTTCTTACTTGGCATAAGAGTTTTCAATGACTTTTAAATTTGTTTAGAGTTTCATTTGCCTGATTCAACACTCTTTACAAACAAATCAGCCTTTGCTTTACGAATTTTCTTAGTGTCTTGATTTCTGAAACATTTATATTTAGTTCAATCATCATCTTTTAAAGATTGTATTCCTTGTTTTCTTTTGCGAGTTTCCTTCACGAATTAAATCCACTTTTTCTAACTTCATCCAGTCACATGAAACATTTGTCTCTATTTAAAAAAACACTTATTTTGCATCATTTGGGTTATGATATACTGTATATAATTATGCACGACCAAAAATCATTCAAACTTAATATCAATCAATGCAGGTTTAGAATATACATTTACACAATCTGCGCCCATTATGGGTTCATCCCATCGAGCAGTATGCTTTTTCATATTCTCAAAGTGCAGATAGTGTTACTCACAGCGACTGACTACGGGTTGTGCCTGTAAACTAACTTCAATGTGAATGAGTTTTGGGTATTCGTCTCACACTCGGTTCTGATTATATGAAGGCGAGGTACAAGTCAAACTCGCTGATGGCAGTTGGGATCTTCTGTATGAGTGGTATAATTGGTTTAACCTATAGTTATGATCCACATTTCTTCAACTTCGGTGATTTCATATATTGGTGGGATAATTATGCATATTACAGCACGACTAATATGACACACGTGAAGAGCTGCACTTATAGAATTTTACTCAACAAAAGCTGCTCGATTTCTTCAGTGTCAAAGAGATACCAAGCATTTATCGGATGCCACAAACCAGGTGAGACGTTTGACTGATAGAATTATCGGCGTAAAAATTGTCAACAATGAGTCTGAGATAGAAAGTGATAGGAGCACTCATTATGTTAGACGTTGAACAAATATTTATCAACAAAATATTGTTCTATTACCAACCTGGTGTCGATGATTGATGTCTGCATGTTTATGAAGGGCATTTCACCCTGCCAACTTTATGGGGTTAAGATGTTTCCAAAAAAGTTTTAAAAACGTGTACTTCGATCCATATTAAGATAACATGAATATGTGGGGGGGGTGGTGTGTGTTTCCCCTTTTTTCTAAGACGTCTGTACTCAGCTTTACCTTGTTATCAGTTGCCTCAATGGTTGATTTATCTCGGCTAATGTTTTAATCAGGGCAGTTTATTTCCGATTATTTACCTTGTTAGTCATGCATGCATGCTTAAAGCAAATCGTTGTATCATCCTCGGATCTGATTTATATGAAGGCGATGTACAATTCAATATCGCGGATGGTAGTTAGGGTCGACTGTATGATTTGCATAATTGGCTTAAGCTACAGTTATATTCATACATGTCTTCAACTTTGGTGATATCGTGCACTAAATGGGATGTTTTGTGGTGTTGGTGGCACGACTAGTATGATCGAAGTGATGAGTTGCACTGATATGACGCAACAAAAGCTGCTCGTTTGATTCAGCTCAGATAGCTACCAAGCACTTATCGAATGTCACAAACCAGGTGAGGCGTTTGATTGATTATGCTGATAGGACTCGGGTAACATGACGAGAACAAAAGAACCATACTAAATTTTATTGAAAGGGACACTTATTTTGTTTGACGTTAAAACATGTTTCCAGACAACAAAATAGGGTTCCATGACGAACCTTGCTATCAATTACAAGTTTCAATCACTGTTATAAGCTACTAAAATATTGGCATTTGATTTGCTGAGAGCATAGAATAATATAGCATAATTGTTGGTATTATAAGTCTTTTTTATGAAATAGGGCCTTGGTGTTCATGATCTCAGCATTATTGTGAACTTCATCTCACCCTGTCCTCTTTATTGGCGCATCCTCAATCAAATTTAGGATGATGTGTACGTCCATTCATTTTAACAGATGATTTATTCTTCTTGTGTTGTGTTGTCTTCTTTTTAATATGACGTCTGTATTCGGATCTGCATTCGGGCATTCATGGCCCTTGTTATCAGTTGTCTCAAGAAATATAATGTTTTTTTTGCCAGAGTTTCAATCAAGAAGGAATTTTTGTTATTATTACCAATATTAGTGGTAGTTAATCGTGTGTTGATGTCATCGCAGAGAATAAACAATTTCGAAGCTGTGTGCTTGACATTTACCTGCAATACCCTTCGTTTCAATGGACACGAGGAGATCTGATACGAGTTTATAAAAGTAAGAATTGGTGAAAACAGATGAAAAATTCGCTTGGCGATTCCGTCAATTTCGCGTCATTTGATCTTTAACGCCGACTTTCTTGAAAGAGATTTTCCGCACATTCCATACGATTCCATTCCCGACAAAGTTTGACTGTTTGCATTTTAAATTGCATTTTGTATCACTCATTTTATTTGTTGGTCTTTCTAATTTTCTATCATCTGTTTTCTTACTTTTCTGCAAATGTTGAAATCTTTAACTGGTCTAGAGGATTTAGAGTATTGAGGCTTCCTTGACAAAGTTACAGGATTATTATTCGTTCATGTTGTTATCGTCCCATGCCCACCTATGGGATCATCTCCGAAAAAGATGAAAAGCTATCTTAAATGGACTTGCAGGAAACATAGGGCTATTTCATTTATAACGAAATAACTATTTGGACTTGTAGTATTTGTCAGTATGTGTTTTGGTCGGATATGTTTGCACTCGTTATTATCACCCCCTGATTATATATCGACAAAATTATGAAAGAGAACTGAGGGAATAACAATACCTATAAATACATTTGCCCAATTTTGTATGGGGACATCTACCTCTAAGAAACAATGTTGCAATTCAGAACATGCCCGAACGCCATGGCGATAACAGAAAATGATGTTTGCCATTATATTTTGGTTTCATCTTTCAAAGCGCATGAAGTTATTAAGACACTCATATGGATACAACGATTGGTATCCCATGGCGATCTTAATGACAACGATTCGTGAGATACTCCGACTTGTTTTGCTCCTGTCAAACTGTATGTTTCAGTCGAATAACAAGCACATCGCACGCAACGACTAAAAGAATTATGTGTGTATATAGCCTTCGGAATGTTGAGTGTACTCGCCTGCTATCAACGTTAATAATTATATGTATATCAATTTGTAGAGGAATCTATTGTATATCCACCATTTCCGCTGAACAATCAATTGATGTGTTAGTTAATCGCATAATACCTACACAATCATAAATCATCAATATTTGTATGGTTTTCACCTGAAGTCTGTACTGGTTTCTACGCTATGTGATAATAAGTTCGCCTTTGCACTACACATAATAGTTCAAACCAATAATAATTTCCTTTGATATTCATGTAGTGTTCAATTTTATATCATTAATTATATTAATTTAAGTGTGTTATTTCGTCAAATTTAAGCAAGAACAACATTATGTTATTATGAAACGGCAGCCATGATATCTTGGCAATGCAGTTCAGGACTTTTGACGTACAAGGTAGCATTTAGGGGCTTGTGCATACAAAATAACCATTACTCAGCGAGTTATTTAAAGCTATTTGACCACGATTATCATGGCAAAGGTGCGCACCTGCGAATAGCGACTTGTTAAACAATCAAAACTGTAGGTTACGTACAATTTCGTGAAAATCTCAAGCGTACATTGGATGCAACAAACCAGGTGAGACGTTTGACTGACACATGAGATCGATTATTGAGAAGTTCTATATTTCTTAAATCATTCAAAAAAAATTATTGTTCAATTGATATTAAATTAATGCCATTTTATAAAGCCTCAAATGCATTTACTCAGAAAAAATGTAACATTCCGTGTGTATGTATAAGCAAAATATATGTAGTTTTTAATGAAACTACTTATTCAACAACCAAAAAACAAGAAAAAATAATACATCCTTCTTAACAGTTGCTGGTACAGAGTCCGTCTCTTGGATAGCCCTGTTTGACCAAAAGAAGGAAAGTACACAGCGATTCGAGCTCTATGGAATAAAACGGACTACAAAATCGTTATACTATTAAAGTGGACTTAGAAAAAAAAAACATTAAAAAAAAAAAAAACTTTAAAGCCATTTTCACTTGTTAAAGACAGCGACACCGAATTGATCGTTTAATTGTTGATGTCGTGCGCATATATTGTGTCCTTGAATTGTTTGATCAAGTAGAGCTATGCCAAGCAAATACGTTCGATGTACTGTTCAGCAGTGAGTAGTGGATTTCATGCCTTTAGTCTTGACCGATCAGCGGCCTAGAACCTGTATGTGCGGTATAAAATTAAGCAGAGGCGGCCCTCCCGGGGGCAGGCTTTTTTAAAATAGGAAAGTGCCTCTTTAATTTTGTAAGAAATGCCCCTTTTACTTTGACAAGTGCCCCTATTACTTTGTAAAAGTGCCCCTTCCCCCTTTTTTTTTTTACCTCTGATGAGTGCCTTTTTTTTTTTACACGTGCCTTTTTCTTTCGACAAGTTCCTATTTTCCATTGCAATAAGTGTCCATTTTCCATTTTTTAAGTGCCCTTTTAAATCTCTAGTAAGTACCCCTTTTCCTGTGTAAGAAGTGCCCCTTCCCTTTTTAATAACAACCCATTTTAACTCTGATAAGCTCACCTTTCATTTTCACATCTGCCCCTTTTACTTTCTAATAAGTGCCCCTTTTCCTTATGATAAGTGCCCCCATTAAAAAGAAAGAGCTCCCTCCTCTTCTCATAAATGCCCCTTTTTCATCTCTGATAAGTGTCCCGTTTATGTTAACATGTGCCTCTTTTTCTTGTTTAATAAGAGCCCCTTCCCCCTTCTTATTAAAGCGCCCTTACACCCGCCCAAAAAGGCTTTATTAAAATCTGAACGGTGCCCCTTTTCGTTCAACAAATCCACATTTTCCTTTATTATAAGTGCCCCTTTTACATTTACATAAGTGCCCCTTTTCATATCTTGTCAGTGCCCCTTTTCACCTGATAATTTTCCTTTTAACAAATATACGTGCCTCTTTTCCTTTCTAATAAAAACCTATCCCCCTTTTCACCTCTTATAAATGCCCCTATCAAAATCTGATGGGTGTCCCTTTTCCGTCAACAAATACTCATTTCCCATTTTCATAAGCGCCTCTTTTTCATACCTGGTGAGTGCCTCTTTTCAGGTGAAAAAAAGGTGCCTTATTTTCGCCTCTGATTATTATTATCGTTTGTACTTTGACACGTGCTCCTTTTCTTTTCTAAAAGGTGTCGTATCCCTTTCGATAAGTGTCCCCTTTTCCTCTCATCATTAAACATGCCCCTGATTTAAAGCGACTAAGAGCAATTTTCCCCAAAAATTAGCTCGCTACGCTCGCTCGCATTTAAAGATGATATAATAAAGTTACTTATCAAAAGGTCTTTTCAGTCTTCTGTTATGAGAATGTGATTATAACCCCATCAGGATTGGGTTTTTTCCTCTTTATAAGGTGTAATTTTTGCACTGCGATCTCACAGATCTTTAAAAATTTTCTCGCTCGCTTCGCTCGCTCGTAAATAAATATGCAGACATCACAGCCAACTGCAAAGTATGATACTTAAGCAATAAATTGTATGATGTATAAAGAGAAACAAATATTGTATTCATCCCTGATAATGTAATCACAATGTTCGGGTATATACAAATGTCAAAAAATGGTATATTTTCACTTTGAGATTTCCCATTGTAGGTGCCCTTTTTTACAGTAAGTGCCCTTTTTTTTTGGTGCCCCCCCCCACACTTTGGGAGTCGCTCGGCCGCCCCTGAAATGAAGTACAAACAATGTGAAATAACAACATTGTGTCTATCATTCATCATTGGACACACTGTAATGGTGATAAAATTGGTCGTTCTGATTGATATTAGATGACAAATAAGCATATATTTTAAGTTTAAACGAAAATCAAAATGAAAACGCGTTGTTCAATAGCGTCATAGGACTCATTGTAAATATCGTTGAAAAATGGGAGTGACTAAATTGAATTACACATAAAAACACTGTCATACAAAAGGAACACGTTTTGTCTACTAGGTGTCATAGGGCACATTGAAAGTATATTAAGGTGTGTTTTAGGCTTCTACCAACCTTAGCATTTAGTAGGCAAGCTTTTTATTATTTACACAGTTTCTTGCTGTCTGCTGCCGCGACTCCGTACAACTCCGTTGACATTTGGATACGGTCTATTTTTTATTGATTGTCTTATGTCACATGTAATGTCCCTTTATTGGATTCTAAACTAGCTCTAGGATCATTTCGTGACTCAACATGATTTAACTGTTTTTTTCGAAGCTGTAGTATAACTCTGGAGCCTTTGGCGGGACGAAAGTCCCGTAGTTTCGACCGCTGCCTCTCAACTTGTTGATTCGGATGCTTAATATTTCAGTACGTGCAATGAACGCACTTTAATAAACTTTATTATGCAACACATAGAACCGAAATTGTGTTTAGGTAAACTAAATCCTTAATATGGTTCTGGTTGATATTCGTATGATTATCAGTATGTTTCGAATATTTGTCGTCAGCTTGGTTTCGGGATATTAACTATTAGGATGTGTACGAATATCGCAGCTCAATAAGTATGACGTACTTGTACAGCTGTAATTACGGTGTTGCGCACCATCAAAGCTGCAGGTTTTCTACAAATTCAGTGAAATATCAAGCATTCGTTGGATGCCACAAACCAGGTCAGGGAAAGCATTAACAGATCACCTCTTGATTTCCTCATAACTTTAATTCTTTATTTCCTTCTTTATTTATTCTTCTTTCCGTTTTTGTTTGTAAAAATTTATATAAAAAAACCCCGCACCATCCAATCAAATTGTTATTCCAAGACCGCCATTGTGTTTCCAGATATAAAACTTTAAATTGTTCGCAAAAATGCTTATTGGGAACTTAAACTCACGTTACATCCGCAGAGTAACCTTTCGGGTTTAACTTACAGGTACTGCAACATGAAATTGTCCCTTTTCTGTAATGCTTGTATCCTTATCAGACGTTCATTGTGTGTTTAAAATATTTTGGGAAATCCAGTCATTCAACTAGTCATTCAATCAATCATTTCATGTATCATTTCACCATAATTAACTTTGTGACGTCATTATAGGGCCCTTAAAAGTCAGGGCCTGTATTCAATATACCTCTTAAGCATGAAATATTAGTACTTTTTCTTAAATGTTGGCTAAGAAAACAGTCTTAGCAAAAATGTGTATTCTATTAAAGCATTGGGGCTAAGAATTTTGCCTTAAGGATAAGAAAAATTCTTAGATTTTATCTAAGAAAAAGGGCTTAAATAGCATGTCGTATTGTAATATAATCGAGACATCTAAGATAAGTAAGAAATCTGCCCTTTATTTAAGTATACTCATGAGGATGTTTAAATAGGGCTTCGGCACCGACATTGCTGCTGCACGCAATATCGCTTAGTCATTGGCTTTAAAATATGGAAACATGGAAACATGATGTGTCATCGGCATGATGTTATACTATGGGTCTGATACAGGTTAAATTAAGCTATTTGATTAATTTTAGGCTATCTATAGCAGTAGACGATGTAAGGCACTAAGGGTAGCTCAAATGCTAGCGCTGGCCGGCCGGCTAGCGACGGCGCTAAATTCAATGACCCTGTATAGGCCCGCGGCATAAAAAAATCCTCTGTGTTGCCATGCATTGAGCCATAAAGCATGGCCGTACAGAGGATTTTTTAATGTTGGGGACCGGGGTAAAATGCAATGAATTATTGATAATTTATTGCATTTTCTTTGTGTTTTTTTTTATTTGTGGGGGCTGCCCCCTACCCTAGCCCCCGCTGCGTACGTACAGTCATGATTCAGTGGCAAAGCAATGGCCTCGTAACTGTGAGGCCACAGGATCAAAACCGTGTCGATGCGCTATATATTTGCCCTTTTGCAAGGCATTTAATCCTCATTACTGTCAGTTATGACTTAAGGGCGTAGGTCCTTTAGTTGATAACCATAGTAGCATACACATGATTTAGCAGTCACGCAAAACAAACACCCCAAATTATTATTCAATAAAATCTGATAATGTATACTATTATCTAGATCTGTTAGGAATGAATCGTTGTCAAAATAATTCCATAAATTGGGGTAAAAAAAAATATTCCAACTTTCTGAGCAACATTGTATTAGCCACCAGAGGAAATGTATTCATTGTTGTGTTCAAATAAAATGCGTGATCATAATAGAACCGTAATAAATATACCTCTTGTAAAATTAATATCAGTAGTATTTGAGGGAACTAGTCTTTGGATGTACACACAAAAAACAGGTAGGAAAAGTGTGATAGGTTAGTGAATTTTACTTTCCATCAATAATAGATTGAAGCAATACGCACAATTTTAATGATCGCTTACCAAAGGTCTGGGTCTATTCTATAGGTTTTATTAAGGGGTGGTATGGAGAAAAACAAGTGTGGTCCTTTTGTTTCATTCTCCGTTCCTATGATATTGCATAGAATACACGTGTGTGAAATAATGTGTAGTCAGGGTTGCAGTTTATTGATATCAATCGCAACTTAAGATTAAATGCAATTGTGTACTTAAGATATAGGAGTTGTGATTGATTAGATCCCCTGTAGCAGATCTGCAGATAACCTCTTGATTTATTCAGAGCTTGTATTCTTTTTTTCTTGCTTTATTTTTTTTCTTCTTCTTTTTTTTGGTCAGAATTTATATAAAAAACACACACCATCCAATCAAATTGTCATTCTAAGACTCCCATTGTGTTTCCAGATACACATTACTGGGAAATTTATCACTGAGAAAAATCACGTAAACCCTTCATGTCAAACTAACAGTTACTGCAATATGAATTTGCGTTCTTTATTTTATTGAAATATGGACCCCGTGTTTATTAATACAAAATATATAGGGAAGTTCTGTCATTCAAATCTTAGTGTAAACTACAGCTCCTATTTATGTGAGCTATCGTCGATCGTACGTCAGATGCTGCCTGGCGATAGTTTCTTCGTCATTTAAGATATGATGCAGATCACCTAATTTGTCAGCAGTGGCGAATTCCAGTCTAGTTTCAAGTTGCGATTGATTGACAACAATCAGGGGCGTAGCGTGGGCTCAGTGATTGAAGGGGGGCACCGTTCTTTAGTCTGCTGCATCAGTGTTGTTGAACCATTTTTTAGTCACGTCACCCTTTTAGGAGTTAAACAGTTTAGCGTCATCCCAATCCAAACCTCGTCCAAAAATATGTTTTGTTTTCAATCACTCGTATAGTAGACGAACGGGTACCTGAGACCGTGAGAACCTTTTGCCTGAATATTTTATATCTGGATCACAACCATTCCGAAAATTTCACTTTTATATTGCGAAAATGTGATTAAGTCTTCAATATACAATATTAAAGTTTTATATTCGGCCATTTTATTGCCAGGAATCATCCCGACTTATCAATTTTGCGAGAAGTGAAGCGAACGAGAGGGAAAAAAGAGACTTCATTGTTGTCTAAATTTCGTTTATATATATAAAAATACAATAAACAAAATTATATTCGGGTGCCATGCTGCCGGAATTATGACGATAGTCGGGTAGCGAGGTGCCCGAATGTCGTCATATAATCGTTTGGGGATATTTATAGACCTCACTTTATTATCTTTGAAACGTTATTTCTTCATCGAAATATCTAAAGTGATATACATTCACGCATGTTGCGACTACTAATACCTTGTTTCCACGAAGTTGACGTTATTCACAAATATACTTTCAATGTAACTCATATACTCTCGCGGCACCCCGGTTGAAAACGCTATACTAGATGGTTGAAATTTGAGGGGGCAGAATGACTAGTCCGTGAGGGGATATACCCTTGCCCGTTTAGAGAGGGATATTTTGCACTTGAAAGTGAAAAAAACAACAACACGGATATACTTGATCGGTCTCTTTTCGCGTATGTCCTTCCATCTTTCACTCCATTTCTTTTTCTTCTCTGCCGTACGCTTCATCAATAACGCAGATTGGGTCACCCCTAAGCAATTTCCGATATTCGTTTAATGCGACATTTACAACAAATTTCATTTAAGACTCATCATGTCGAGCCCACGCTACTGATTTTCATAACATTATAATAATTGAAGAGCGTTTTGGGGCAATCTATTTATTATTTATTATCTCAGGTCCTTTTTATTTATCCTTCACCTCTCCCCTTGCTTTCACCTTTGTTTTTTTTTTTGCCATTCGATTGGGAGCATGTGCAGCCCTCCCTCCCCCCTCTTCCCTCGTGTTTCCCCGTTTGTTGCATAAACAATCATTTTTTTTCTCGTAAATATATGCAATATGGAAAAAATAATCTTCGTCAAATGAAAACAAAAATACAATCACCAGCAGTCATCAACCCGGACAAATATTAACAGAGCTTTTCAGCTTGATGGTCATTAGTAAACAAAAACAAAATTGTTATAATGACTATTGCAAGGTGTAATAGGTTTATGTACTTTTAATGAAAGATTGTTGATATGAATCCAGGACTTCTTCCGTTTGCATTTGGCAAATTACAATGTAATATTTCTGATCTGAGCTATGTTTCAGACTGGAAGGCATAAGAAGTTTGTTTTTGTAATTAGAGAACTTAACAGTTTTCATGTTTCCGTAGCTTGAAGTTCAATTAGGATGTACTTATAGGTGTAAGAATTCCCTTAGTAACCAAATGATGTCCGCACCCTGTCTTTTGTTATCAACATTATTGTCGGACAAATATAGTTTATTTATAAAAGTTGATGAAATATCATAAAGTAGGTTAACACTTTAGTTTTCGTTTACTTCAATACAATTAAAGTCCTTGAGATGTTGTTTAGATTAAAATAATTGTGCTCTCTACAATTCCAACTCCGTTAGGCTTCATCTGCATCAGCATGTTCTTACTACGATATGAGCATTACTTCCTAAGAATGGATCTTGATTTTGGTTCACTGGTCTTTTTGGGTGTGTTTGAAAATAAATCTCAGGTGGTAGCTTGGTGCTTACTTGTTCAGTTTGAGGCTTAGGCCTGACTCTCGGGATCCCGTTCTAGGAAGATGAGTCGATTTTATTTTGCTAGAGTTGTACACCAAATTGTTCTCTGGTAACCCAAATGACGGACATAATTTCTAGGGCGGTTCCAATTCCCTCTCATATTCAACGACTTCAAATGTTGTGTACTGAAGAGCAGCTCTTTGGGATTAGAGATCTATTTGAGCCCTGTCTAACTAAGCTGTTACATTGATGCCTCAAGTACCTTTCCTTCTAGTTCATCATTCTACTTCATCAATAATGATATTGTTAATCCTCTAGTAATCTGGTACCTCACCTTAGCTTGAATACCGGTGATGCAAGCAGAGACTTCTCTGATATATTTACCTTGTCAAGGCTTGTACAAAAGTTGACTGAAACTTTCATGTTGGAATAAAGATTTGCATTATTTTGAAACAGATTCTGACTTCGAGTTTTAAGCTCAGTATTTACATTTCAGGATGACCCAAAACATATATTTGTATAAGGTATTTATTTCTTACGTACGGTTAGCCTGGGGAGAAAGTCGCACATTGTTAATGTGGCAAAATCGAAAATATCCAACACAATAGAAACATATATGAGGATTGGTATGTGGAATTACTCTCGTCAATAACAAAGGAGTATGATTTAGGGGCCTGGGGTTGCGTTCCGCTTCCCGAAGGAATTATTTTATGTCATCTCATATTCGGTCAGCGAGGTTGTCTTTTCTTGTGATTCGTACATATGCTAATTGCAAAGTTACGTTTTCGATGCATTGGTAAGTGATGTCACTGCAATCAAATAAAAAGCCCTCTCTACTCTTGTTAAGGTTTGTTAAATTTTATTTTGTGGGTGATGTTTGTTTTTGTTATTCTTGTTGTTATTGTACACCGAATTTTGCATATTATACTTGGAGTTGTCAGACTCCTAGCGAAAAAATTCCAGCGCGCATTTATGCATTAAAGAGAGGGTTCATTGATTATGAACCTGACTGAATTCGGTAACATTGCTATTGTAAACTTATACTGAGTAAGAATATCATATTTCTTAAATTATAAAAGTTGATTAAATTTAACGAAAAATCAACCCACTCAAAACCCCGAAAACAATGGAAGTACACTTTGATGTTTCATTGGCGTCACGTTATGAACATTGATGCTTGAAGTAGTTTGTGTGCACATCACATGTTTTAAGTACCGTACCCATTCATACCTGATGTAGTTTACCTTTATCAAAATCCCCTGTAAATATCGATAGGCCTATGGACGAAAACATACTTGATTTGGATTTTGAGGAGATAGAAGAAGTTATTACCTCGGACAGCGAAAGCGACAATGGAGGTTTGGGAAATCTGTATTTGCAAAGGCAGGTGGAAAAGAAGATACAGGGATACGAACTGAAACAAAAAAGGAAACTAGAAAATAAAAGCCACGAACGAAAATGAACGTATGAAACTGGAGAGAAAAAAATCTATGGCTGACATTAAGCGAATTGAAAGATATGGAGATCTAGAATGAAAGTGTATCCCAGCGTGAACAGTCTGACCAAAGTGTACATTTGCCCTTTTGAAATTTAGTACACCCAAACCTGCACGTATACTTCACTGTCAAACAGATTCCAAATATTCATCGTATGCCACAAACTAGGTGAGACGTTTGAATTTGTTGTATTAGTGTGAGTGGGCAGACTTGATACAGCATTGAGAGATTATTACGATCATTGAATGTACACCATATTGTCAAATATGCTATATCCAATGATTCGCTAGATCAATGGAAAGTCAAATAATTTTCACATTTTTTACATGTATTTTATCATTTTTATGACAAATTAACTGCACAAGTTAATTTATTTTACAAACAGAAGTATATAGATGTTAGGGGTTAGGTATTTCGTAGAAAATTATGCCCTTCTCTTTTTCTTATGGAATACAATGGAACATGGAAAAAACATATTTCAAGGCGAAGGATTCGACACAAAAGTAAATGAAAAGTATATTTAGCGTTGTGTTAGAAAGCATTTGTTTAAGGATCAAAATTAAAAATATATATTTTCTGTGCGGTTTTTATTTGTACTTTTTTCGACATTTTTGTTTTTAATTAGAGAACTTTCATTGTGTGACGTATATTCCATTTAATATATTAAATAATATAACTATTAATTTTCAACAGATTCAAATAAGAATATTTATAAGGGCGTTTAATGCAGTATAAAGACTTCACAAAAATACAAGGGCGCAAAAAAGTATGAAAAATGAACCACACCTTCTTGTATCTAATGCGAGTAATTAGAGGATTAAGATAATGAATTGATAATCCGGTCTTTTCTAGTCCATATCACGGTTTTGAACACCCTGGACTCCTTTCCAAACAGCTTTGATTCGAAACAACAACAGCAGACACAAAACAAGTAACAACAACAATAATTTATATGTTTGGATACATAACATAAGCAATTTTACACATCGAAAATATAAATTGTGGGTGAGTAGTGCGCATTCGCGAATCGTCGGTTCCCTTCATTCGCCTCACCTGCATTCATAGTGCCCGCGGAAGCGATGAGAGTAACGTGACAAAAAACCAGGATCTCACCGAAGTTTGCTTTTACACTGCAAAAAATCGGTGAAACTTTGGAGGGCGTTTCAGAAAACCACACTCCAGAGGTGGGCTTTTCGATTTCGATTTTTCGTCACGTTTGCCTGTAGTTGCTATACAACTACCGGCGAAACACCGGAATGTGAGAAAAACTGACGATTTTGGGTTGCAGTGTAAATGCAGCTATATACAAGTTTATTTGCAATGACCTTGTAACCCTGCATCGCTGCAATTGTTTGAATTCTTATGATCCGTTTTGTGTGAATTAGCGGGAATTTGTGCACGTCACATCATACATGAGGAAGGAGAAATAATGTGTGTTCTATTACAGATCCAACAATTATTTTACATCCGTGACAGTATCATTGTCTATGACCATATGCTTTCCTGAGATATGTAATGGAAGACTGAAGCTAGCCGCTACTTTTCTGACCGTCAGAAAGATGCCATTTTGGCGATCGCCGCGTCATTAGGGCAAAATAATCATTCAATAGTACTTAACTTTAATCTTGGCCACTCAATATTTGTTGGAAATATAGCTTAAGAGCCCCTGATAATATAGCAAATGGATAAAAAAGTCCTGCCTACATTACTATTGGTGTACACTTGTGTAGCAATGCATATTCGACGTAGTCCATGATATAAACATAGGTTTGGGCCTAAGAGTTATGTATTTATAAAATATTCCGCTCCTCATTATTTATGTTTGTAATTTAATGGAATATCGCGATGTTTCATGGCCAAATACCTCTTTAAAAAAGCAATAGAGGCTATTAAAATTAGGTAATAGTATGACGTGAATGATACGGGATGCACATAATTATGTCATATGTTAACTGTCATAAATTGCCAAGAAATGGAAAGGAATCAACACATTATGATACAAGTGTACACATGTCTTAGTGATGTAGCCCACGATTGTTCGAAATATTTATTCACCAGACCTATCAATTCTTTTGACGAAACGGATCAAAATGATACAATGAGATTATTAAATAAAGCTAGTATTCGTCCTTCTTAGTACAAGGGATGTACATGGTGGAACAGTTTTATTGTGAATAAAATAAATAGTCACTCATTACATGCCTTTAAGTTGTTACTAAATAATTAAGTAATTTTGACTGCCTTTAGGGCAATACGACATATATCGCCCAAACCGAAGGTAAGGGTGATATATGACAAGTCGTATTGCCCTGAATTAGGCAGTCAATATGACTATTATTAACCACATCAGACATCTAGAGCAAACAAGAAACTCTTACTATCTTATACTCTTAAATTATGTAAAATACAGTAGCCTACACTGCACAGGGTTTCATTGCATGAAAAGTTGCAAAAACATCGTCAAACCAGCACTGTGCATCCATTGCTTGAAATTGTCGATGCACTGCAACCAGTGTGCCTTGGGTGTGATTATAACGTCACAATAGAGTGCGCGCAAATTTGTGCAGGTTCTCATACGCGTAATAGATGCGCAAAGAAAATTACAAAAACCCGAATGTTGGCTTTACATTATTGCCAACTATAGTTTAACACTATAGATTTATCTTAGTAATTTAATTAAATTACATTAAATTAAATATTATTTCCAACTTGAAACATATTCTATATATTCTTAGTATACGACAATAGGGTAATTGCGAAAAACCCTTTTTTTTTGTTAAAGTGGCAATGCTACCCTGTAAAATAAAAATACATATAACAATTTTGTATATGACAATTTTGGTATCCCGTGCGTTAAGCTATATCAGATTATTAAATGAACGTTTGTAATGTTTTATTTAATTTGAAAATTCCATTCACTTATTTCTTGTAAATGATCAAGGATGATTCTTAAATATTCAGTTATTTCATGGGGATACCAATTAATGTGTATTTTACCTGTTTATATGCTTGTGTATTTATCTATTTTGTTTTTGATAATAATAATAATTACAGTGCTTATATAGCGCCTAACACTTACTTTATCAGAAGTCTCTAAGCGCTCTACAATAATGCAGCATAATTACCCTGGCTTTAGCAGTGCAGCTGCTATTTGTTTTATCATTGCCAAACAGGGCCTCATGGAAGACCACCAAATTGGTGATATGTGCCACCCTGTATAAATATCAGAAATAAATAAATAAATAAATAAATAACAAATTTAAAAAACAAAATCAGCCACATATCTCGCTCCCTCCCCCTCCCTTTCTCTAAAATCACTTAAGAGTCTCATTGTAGGCATGACAAATGAATCGTGGTGATGACGATGGGCGGCTAACCGCCTAATATTGTGCAAATTTACATTCGAATGCTATACAAATAAATAAATAAAGTACCAAAGAAGGTTTTCAAAACGAGAAACACGAGAGTTCTGTTCAAACTAACATTATATAAATTGTAGTACCTGCATTTGACAGCCTAAAAAGCAGAAGCAAACACAAGCACGCACACACACGAAATATCCATACACTTATAAATCTTATAGTCTTAGTATTCGCGTACTTACTCTTGATATTTTGTTGCGTAGTATTTATAGTAAGCTATTTTTCGCTTTATATGGTTACCCTATCTGATCAATATGCATTTTTTTTGGAAATGAAACAAACTGAAACTGTCAGTTGAAAATCCATTCAGTTTTAAGCATAACACGATAGCATTAGTTGATTCAATTGGTTAATGCTGGTATGGTTTGTACAATGCAAGACGCTTGTTTGAAAGTAATTATGCCAGCACGGTCAGTATAACTAAGGTGTACGGTTGCGCTTACGTAATTCAGTACCCTCAAACCTGCTCCATTATTCACTGACAACCAAATACCAAGTATTCCTCGGATAACACAAACCAGGTAAGACGTTTGGATGCATATAGAATTTGAGTTTTTCAGGGACAGGAAATGAAGGGAAAATTTTCAGAAGAAATGTTTTAATTATTTAAATGTAAAAAAAACATACATGAAAAAACGTACGAAATTTAGACGTGCGATAGTCAAATGATAAGAATGATACACATCGGGTGATTAACTGAATTATACTTAATTTTTAGTTTGCTACAACAAAAAAATGGATTTGAAACCCTAAATGTCAGCAATGAAACGTGTAACCTACACGTTCGACTATAACAGTGAGATCAGTATGACGTATGTGCAGAGCTGCACTTTTAGAAGTATCGAACAAACAATAAAATCTGTACGTATGCTTCATTGTCAAGCACATACCATGCATTCAACATGTGTCACAAACTAGGTGAGCCGAGTTTGTTACTTAACTATATTGGTTGGGATTGGTTGGGGATAGATATAAGTAACGAACTCATTCTTGTTGAATTCCATTTTCCACAGGAAAAAAACAAAGCCTAACTAAAGTCTTTATCCTGTCAGTAAAAAAATTGTATGGTAATTTTTAAAAGGTCGACTTTCAACTTATTGTAGTGAGTGTTCACTTAATAGCACCCCAACTCCGCTCAATAACAATATGTATCGTAATCTATAATGGTGCAATGTTTTATATCCAGTAACAAAACCATAGTTTGTTCCATACAAATACACCTAAATATCATGAAATCCAGTTTGCCCTTGCTAAGTAGGAAGGAAATCAATATAAGTTAAACGGAAAGGATGGACGGATTTTCTTTCCTGGTGAATAAGTACCTATATCTAATACAAAGGAAGAAACTATGCATTACAGACCGTCCTAAACATTCATAAAGACCTGTTATACTGACCACAAAACCGACTTTTGAATGCAAGTGCTATGTCATTTAACATTATCCAGCGAATTTATGTAGTTATTAAATGAAATTCATTGACATATCTATTATTTTGTCAAATCTTGACAACCTCCCAACAAGTTTATTATCGCAACAACTAAAATCATTTGTGAGGGTACGTTAACATTGCCCTCTGAGTTTCCCAGTGCTCTCTATTCATATATTAATGGCCTTCTTTGGTGATCCTCCAATATAGGTAGGAATATAAACAATTGATGTTTTGGGTTTTTCGAAAGTCAAGAATACAAGGTGGATTGGTTGAATTGGGGCCTCTCTCAGATAGAAGCTTTAATATGTCACATTCTCAAAATGAAAAGTTTATTAGGATAACGCAATTTTTCACATACTTAAAAATTAATAAAGTTAGTGAGGGTATGGACAATTCAATTTTTACCTGTGTAAATATATATATAAATATACATTTATTTCGTAATACCATCTGTATAGCTCATAACATTGTTATATGTCTCAAAGTTTATACTTTATACAATTTGTATTGAAAGTCATTAATTTTCTAAATTGATAAGAGTGTTTCTGAATACATAATTTGAACCAAGCATAACTTCAGATACCTATTGCAATCCTCAGTCAAATATTCAATATTTCCATCACCACTTGCATTTCTATATTCGTCTGCAAATACATACTTTGTTTTCCTTTTCAATCATACAACTTTTACCTACATTGATGATACAGGACAAAGATCTTAAACAAATACATTTCAATATATACAATTTTGGCCGCGACCAATATGTTGAAAACTCCTTTTAATCTATACCACCTCGCACAGTATGACATTTGTGCAGAGTTGCGCTTATGGAATTCGAACGATGAAACATGTTCGTTTTCTATTAGGTCAACCCCATACCAAACATTATTCTGATGCCACAAACCAGGTGAGGCGTTTGCTTGTTAAAAAGAGTGTACAGCGACTAAGATGTTAAGTTTTGGAAATCCATATTTACATTATATTATGGTTGATGGCACATGAAGATGTCCCCAGTGTATATACGATGCTATGTAATATTTTCTGTTATGAAAACAAGAGAAAAAAAGTATGAAATTCAACAATCGGACAACGATGTAATTACTTTTAATTCAAATATCTTCATAATCTATGATTTTGTTTATTATGATTAAATTATCATATCTTCCATATATTTTTAGGTGTGTCCTGCGCTTGTGTGCGTATGTGTGTGTGTGTGTGTTGGTGTTTTTGTTGCAGTAAGAGTCGGTGGTGTTTTCCCTCGTCATTGTTATCATCAGCAGCATATTTCTCTATTCTTCCTTGTATTCGTCAATTTGTATTGCTCTTTATTGTTTTCACTGAAATTTGTGAATTATTTTATAGAAATATCAGCTCTTGATTTCATAGTGACCTTCGATCTTTCTCCACAATAATTCTTCAAGAAGACTATTTTGTCTTTTTCGTAATTCACAACTTCATCCAACAGAACAAGATATCAAATCTCACGCACGTAAATTCACCATGCACACACAACACACACCCACACGTGAATTGCACATCTTTTTTTTAATGTGCTGTACTAATGTAAACCAAATTCGCGCTAGTTCCAGAGGCCACCCCTCTCCCAAGAAAAAAGGAAAGAAAAGAAAATAGTTCAAAGCTCACAATCTATACAGCGTTACCAATCACCCAATTAAAATACGTTTACTTACAACGTCACTAGCGATACAATTTGAAATCTTGTTGCAATTTCGTGATATCTAGAACACACATAACAACCTTATTACAATACAATGTATGATACTAAACTGTATTATCAGGATTGTTTGTGTTTTCATAATGTATTATATATTTTAAGATATAAAATCATTAAACAAATTAACAACGTAAAAAAACTTACCAATGTAAAAGTGCGACGAGTACAATGTAGACCTTAAATACACCTGAATACAAAATGCAAACAGGAGGTCATTGGCACCTATATTGCAAAATCAACGGGAAAATGGCAGCCTCGTACAGAAAGAGGGCGCACATCCCTTAGATAACTAAAAATGATTCACTTTAAGTCACTCTACCATATGTTCGTATTGAGAAGTGCCTCAGTTGACATAAATATATATTTCACGAATGATTACGAAGAATTGATGGATGCATTAAATCGATATATGTATATATTTGTTTAAATTATTATTGTTCCACATGTCAAGCAGTAAATATATCGGGCATATAAAGTCAACTGTACTTTTCAAAATAGATCACATTTAGTTCATTGATACGGACATTACATTAGACGTACCTTCCTAGCACTTGATTTTTGTTATCCTGATCTCTCGGGTAAAAAATGTGCTCCGAGTCAGCTTATCTACATGTTATCTATGGGAGTATCTTTACCTCTCCAGAATATACAACTGATGTGTACGTTGCCTTTGAATCTATGTAAGTTCACGAGTCTACACTCAGAAACATTCGTTGTTTCCAATGTCAATGGAGGTGAAGCAACAAATTTTAGATGATAGTAAATGTTTTAATTCCAGATTGGATTTTTACAATTTAACATATTTTGTCAAATGAACAGAATCACCGAAAAAAATGTGGTGTGCATTTAAAAAAAAACAAAGAACACATGTATTATATTTTATTTTCATACACCAGCACATACCCTATGACAGAAGAGAAGCGTTGCGCTTACATATCTTTAAATGGCAAACAAAGCTGCACGTTCGAAACACTGTCAAACAAATTCCAAGCAAAAGTCGGATGCCAAAAACCAGGTGAGACGTTTGACTCTAAAATTCTAAGTTGAACATTGTATGCACTCATCGGCTATCATTGCAGAATTTACGCCAATCGCGACACGATCTTTTTGTATTTATTTTTTTTTTTTTTATTGATTATATATATATATATATATATATTTATTTATTGTGGGGGGGGGGAGAGAAACTGAATGTCATCTCCAATTCGATTATTTCAGTAATGCCACCATTTAAGTATCGACTTATGAAGCTATTCTTATGCGGGGAGGGGATATTATTTTACCCCCAAGTAATAACAGCGAGCCCGGCGAGCGCTGGAGCGTCGAGCCCCCAAGTCTTTTGATTTATATTCGTATTACCGATGGTGGGGGGGGGGGCGTGAACACATCATCTATAATAAAAATACCATGAATTATGTTGACCAAATTAGTATGATAGTTTATTTATGGTAGACTACGATGTAACTCTTAAGCGATGCCATTGATTAATCTTGGGCCGAACCTTTGGCTGATCAGCGGTTTAGTGTCTATATACTGTTTTAAGATTGCATTTACTCATTATGTTTAAATTGATTTTAAATATGATATTTTGATAACAGCAAATATATTACATCACAGTAAAAAAAAATATCGAACGGATAAAACATTTTCACCATCACGATAAAAATCATCCCCGTTATAAAGAGAACCTTTAAAAAAAAATCCCCGTTTATGGACCAGTACTAAGGGAATAGCATTACCTCAAAAATAAGTTTGCACAGTTACTGCATGGGAAGATCTAGTTCTCATAAACGCCCCCCCCCCACCTATCTCTCACGCATTGTTTGAGAAACAAAGTCATTTCGGAACAATACGCCCGTACGCCTTGGCGGTGACATAAAATGATTTTTTTTCATTGTATTGGTTCCAGCTTTCAAAGCGCATGAAGCCATTGAGATACTCGTATGGAAAATTGGTATCCCGCCACGATTTTAATGAGACCCAAAAAATAGCAAGATGGGCTGTCTTGGTTCGCCCGTATCAAACTGCACCTTTCGTTCAGTTTCAGGGAAATACCAAGCAAATCGCAAGCAATAGCACCAACAAACAAAACAAGAAAAAATTAACCAAAAGATGGATATTTGATGAAGTTTTAGTTATGGCTGTCATGTGTTACCATGTAATCAGTAATAATCAGCCAATATCATTGTTGCTTTTCAACTATATAATTAACAAGGGGCAAACTATTCGACCACGATCGCAATGGCAAAGGTGCATACCTGCGCTTAGCGACTTGTGACACTATCAAAACTGAACGTTTCGTACAGTGAAAGAAAAATACCAAGCATACAACGGATGCTATAAATCAGTTGAGACGTTTGACTTACAACTAAGATCGACTATAGAGAGGTTCTATATTTCGTAATTTATTGAAGAACAGTTATAGTTCAATTAATATGAATAAAATGTGGGTATAGCAAGCCTCAAATGCATTTCATCGATGATGATGATAATATTCCTTCTTCTCTCGCCAATTTCCTGTTGATAATTTTGAGATATAAAATGTTGATTTCACACCACATCGATTGTGGCAATTTCACATTGTAAACAACCAATCATGCACGTTTGGTACATTGTCAATCAAACACCAAGCAATTGTCGAATGCCACAAACCAGGTGAAACGTTTGACCGAACCTAGCTGCATATAGGGACTAGTTGACTATTAAAGACCCCGTTTACAGTGAACAAAAAGGCCGGGCCGGACCGAGCCGCGGTCCGGCCTAGCACTGTAAACGCTCAAAAGGCCAAATGCGAGGCCAAAAGTGGCCGCGCATTTGGCCCTGCTCTGGAGGTAGTAACGGCGCTCGGCCCGGGCTTTTCTCACTGTAAACGCACGCAGGGCCAAATGCGCGGCCGAGCCTGCCACTGCACAAAATTGCGGGGCCGAGTAGGCCGCTGCCCGGCCCGGCCCTGGCCCTTTTCTCACTGTAAACGGGGTCTAGGTCTCTGTGTGTGCGTGCATGTATGCATATTGACTTGCTATGTTCATAATCATCACTAGTCGTTCAAATAAACTTCTTGGCTCGCTTTATGTCATGTATGGTTAGCTCTTTTTATGGCTTTGTCACATATAAATGATCATGAAAATAAGATATATAACAACATATTTCGATAATTTTTAACTATATCCAGTAGAAGATTGTGTTATAATGGTGTTCAAAATGGTGGTCATGGAGCCGATCAAGACTGCATAAACAATCATTCCGCAAATTTGGGCATAAATTTAATGTCTTTGTAAACAAAAAAACACAAGTGGCAAGTGGGTGATCGTGCAGAGATGTGAAAACAACAACATAAGTGTTTACCACAACAAACCCATACTCGTAAATAAATACAATACGATATGTAACCAAAAAATGTTGTTAAATATTCAGTGCCAGTAACCAACACCAAAAAATATTCACAGCCTTTTCAGCTTCATGTTCATTAATAAACAAAAATATATATTTGAAGGAATAATAAGATTATTTGATTTTCACGGAAGATATTAATCAAAATATTTTTCTGTTTGTATTTTGGCAAATTGCAGAATGACTGGCCTGAGAAGTTTGTTTTTTGTTAGTAGAATAATCAACTATTCTCCAGGTTTTCCGTAGCCTTTGCAGTACAATGTGTGATTTATTTAATAGATGGAAAGAATACCCTTAGTAACCTAACGTTTCCCACACCTTGTCTTATACTAACAACGTTCTATACTGTTTTGACAAGTTGATTTCATATCGTGAATCAGGTTAACATATTTGTTTTCGTACACTTTACTGCAGTCATTGTCCTTGAATTTGTTTTTTGTTTTTCAATTGACATAATTATGCTCTCAGTTATGCAACATTAATATTACCATTGACAGACCGTGACGATTCGAATTGCTATCTGTCGTGCTTTCATCAGAAGCTTGAAGTTGGGATTATTAAAGTTGATACTTATAGGAAATAAAATCAAATAAATATAGTTTATTTTATAATTGAATGAGTTATTAAAGCAATTTATGCAGCTAACATGCCATGAAAGTGTGCAGTTTTGTGTTTTATGAAAATCAAATTTCACTAAATTGACTCTATCCTGACCTACGAAATCGCCTAAGGGAAAGTGGCTTTGTGAGTGACGTCAGAGCCGGGATATGCTTCACGCAGCTATAGGGACTAACTGCGATCTACACACAAATGTTCATAGAGTGGATGTCAGTCCACTCTCTCAAAACGATTGAAATATTGCCTGAATGGTCGATATCTGACATACAGTTGTCCTCTCCCCTCCTGAAACATATCCTAATGTCAATATTATGTCATTATTTGCAATGAAAAAGTGACAATATCTGTAAAATAACTGTTTACAACTCATTTTTTTCACCGGCTTTAGCTTGCCATCTGAGCTGTATGTACACGGAGATAGTATGAAAAATCAACTTAGCTGTGTTTCAAAACAAAATTACTGTAGTAGAATCATGCATGTTCCGAGGTGGAATTTCCTTTGACATAACAATGAATAATGTTTCTTCTCCATTTTCATTTGTCGATAACTCTAATTCCATAGAATAGTGTATTTCTCGCCGTTTTGTTTTGGTTTGGTTTGGTAAAAGTTTCGTCTATCGCGACTGAAATGCAAGCGTGTAGTACTGTGTGTGTGTGGTGTGTGCAGTGCAGTCACGTTTACGTGTGTTTTGATGTGCGCGCAGGTAATATAAATCCGCCAGCGATACTAAATTCAATCAGCGATCAGCCGTGTAGGTAATGCGGCTGCCAAGAGCCGCACTACTCGCAGATGAATCGTAACAACAGCAGAATCGCCTCGATTTTATAGCCATGATACGATCGACTAAATGAAATATTCTTCGATTTGTTTGAATTTTATTTTATTCATAATAATGATCAAATCAATACTAACTGTTTTTTTCATAGTGGAAGAGGTGAAGTCTCCGACTGATATGTCAAAGTGAAACTACATGGTGGTAAAAATCGCCGGCACCCAAATCCCCATATATGCAGGCTTGCTGTACAACAAAGCCGGGGACACAGCCATAGTTTCACCTTCTTTTTCCCCATTTGTCAACGTTTTTATTTCACAAATAATACATTTCTTAGAATATCAAGATGGAAATATTAATGAGAAGTAACTTACAAACGATGTTGTATTATAATTTATTCTATAGTAAGGGTAAAATAACACATAAGTTGAAGCTGTGTTTTCAGCCTTATAATGTTATACATGCATTCTACTAGATACCCGGAAGTGGCACACTAGCCACGCCTCCCTTTTCCTACGTCACAGCTAAAGGCCGTTTCGGATGACAATAGGGCAAATTTGTCCCAGTGAATAGGGTGATTGTTTTCACCCTAATTTCGATTTTTTTTGGAAGTGTTATATTGTTTGAATGTCATCCAAGCTCATTGTATGGCTTATAAGCTTTCTGTAGATATTAATATCTCATATTTAGGGCTCTTCTATGAATATCAACTTTAAGATCGTCTATAATACCTAACTTTGTTCCCTTCAATTTCGACTTCATCCGCATCAATATGTTCCTACTACGATAAGAAATATGAATTATAAAAAAGGGAGGCATGATTTCACGTGGTAATTATCGTAACGTTTTAATTGTAATTCATATCTCCCTAGTATATCTGACCTAAAGTGATAGACAATACAAACATGTCATTTAAATATAACAGCGCGGGCAGTATGACGAAGATGTACAGTTGCGACTACAGCATTTAACACCAAATGCACGTTTACTCCATTGTCAAACAAATACCAAGCATTTATCGGATGCCATAAACCAGGTGAGGCGTTCGAATGAATATGAATGGTGTTGTGGTGGAAAGGGAGGCTCTTTTAAATATCATAAGGCTTACATGAACTATTACATTCCTGACTGATAATGTCATGGTCATTGATTGGGGAAGAGCTTTTAATTTGACCTTGCACATTTGTAGAAGAATAAAAGATCAATTGTCCTTGTTGAGCGAGAATCAATTGATACCACGTAAGACGTTTCAGAGAATAGTTCATTCTTTTCTTCTTCTTGTTTTCTTTTTTTTTTCTTTTTCTTTTTACTGTTTTTCGTCCGACTGCCATTTGTCCAAAAGTATCATGAATCCAAAAGATGTAGGTCAGTCCATTACCTGTTCAACTCCCGCAATACGCTATATTTCTGCGCTTAAATGTCGCTCACGCAAAAGTTGGCCGAGAAAATACCCCTTAGGCCTATGTTCACATTCAAAGGACCATTTTTTTTTTAAATCGTGGAATTTTTGGAATACCATTTACAACTACTGGACAAACCCGTGAAAAACCGTCAAAGTTTGTTTATACCGGTTTGGGGTGGGTAGTAATGCGCATGCGCGACTCGTCGGTGCACTACGTGCCCTGCATGCGTTAGCGCGGAAGCGAGGAGAGTCACATTCTGACGAAAAACCGGTATCTCACCGAAGTTTGCATTTACAATCCAAACAATCGGTGAAACTTCCGCGGGCTTTTCAAAAACCACACTCCATAGATGGGGTATTCGATTTCTTTTTTTCGTTGCGTTTGCCGGTAGTGCTATGCAACTATAAGCGAAACACTGGAATGAGATAAAAGATTGGGTTTGCAGTGTAAATGCAGCTCAAGTTTAGTTGACGATGGCCAACTGCTGGACTGTATTAAGCTCAAGTGATATACAGTGAACAGGCAAGTAACTAACTAAGGTATTACTTGGCTGTATGTAAATGTTCACTCTTTTACACTAATGATTGAGATTAACAACAAGCGTTAAGTTGTATGTAGATTCTAAGACTAGGTGAGACCTAGATCTAGTCCAAGCACACACAATCGAGAATAACATACAGATGAAGTGTCTTTAGGTGTAGATTATATCTATATCTCTCTTAGACATAAGTTAGTTCTATAGGGTCTAGGTTTTAGGTGTTAGCCTAACTAATGAGTCTTCTACCCTCTTTATTTTTTTAGACTTGTTTTCAGGTACGAAACTTTTTTAGTCCAATACAATTAAGCCAGAAGACAATTTTGTTTGAACTTTAGATTTTATATTCACCTTAATTAATCTCCAAGACTCAAATTAAATTTTAGTTTTAAGAAATATTTTAAAATTCAGTTCTAGAAAGAGAGAAACCTTAGAGCTATGGATACTTGAGATACAGGTCGTTTCTCCGGAACTCTCATCAGATTTCATCAAACGGTATTTAATATTAATGAAAAATGGAATGAAATAATGTGAATTTCAGAGCTAGAAAAACTCATTTTGTAAAAGAGCGTCATAAAAAGGGGATTAAAACACTAGCATCGCAAGAACACACTTCATTTTCGTTAATAAAAAGATGAAAATATATTCTTATGGATCAATTGCAATGCAATACTTCACTTCAGATTACCCATCTACCAACATGGCATGTAGCATAGTTTTCATAATTAAATAATATATGATAAAAGAAGGTTACACAACTTGCATAAATGATATGTGATACCAATAACTGCAATCCCTGCCATATCTGCACTGGCTTCCAACTGCACAACAAATTAAAGCTAAGATCCTGCTCCTAACATCCAATGCTTTTTAACATGATCCAGCTCCGACAAGCCTCACTGCTTTATTTTCTCCCGCCTAACTTCTTCCCTTAGACTAACATCCACAGTCCATGCACAACTTGATCTGACACCAGGACCCCGCTCATGCACTCGATATGGAGATCACGCCTTCTCTTCAATCGAACCCAAACTTTGGAATAATCTACCTTCTGACGTCTGTGATGCCCATTCCCTTAACTCATTTAACTGTACAGTAAATTAACAATTAGCTTTATTGTAATTTAGGTTGTAGATCTGTATCGCCGTCTCGCTCTTTCTTGAGTTTATATATATTTTGTTTAAATAAGTATTATTTATTTCCTTAAAATTTAGTTATGAATGAATACAATTTTATTATTATTGTGCGAACCTACACCTAACAAGCATTGCTTTCAAGTACGTTCGTTTATTCATTTTCTGTAACCAAATATTTTTGCATTTCAAGACTATAAAACAATTTCAAGGATATTTCAACGCTAATTTCTGTTATATCATTACGTTTATTATTGTCTGTCATTGTTTATATTATGTGGAAAGAAATGAAAATAAATTCGCTCTGTATAGAGCGACTACTACTATCGTAACTATTAATGGTACATGTATTATTATTATTATTATCATTATTATTATGAAAAGTACAATAAAACTCGTTTTGTACCCCGCTAAATAAGTGTGGCGTAGTATTTTTCTTACGATAAGTCTATTTGCACTGAACTTGAACAGTTTGGATGAACATTTAAATTTTAAAGAGAAAAATACATTGTTATAATTATGTAGTTACTATTTTTGGGGTGGGCAATCCAATAAAAAGAAGTGATAATATTTTAGGCTATCTGACAGATTTTCGAATTCAGGTGAAGACCACCTGAGAGATCAAAGAAATGCTTTCAGTCACCAAGTTGAACAGTCAAAGAGCTGCACAATTGTTAAGTCCTAACTCATGTACAATCAGTTTGAATTTTATGTCCGCTTTAAGTGTTTCCTTATGATGTAGGGTCATATGAAGCCATTAGCCAGGTAACATCGTCACTATTGTCCGCTATATATTACGTGGAGGTTAAGAGCACCCATTTTTTTCGTTTAAGTATCTCAATTATTATTAACATTGTTATTATTATTAGTAGTAGTAGTAGTAGTAGTATAACTATTATTGCTGTTGTTATTACTAATATTATTATTATTATTATTGATATTATTATCATTATTAATATTATTATCATAATTGTTATTATTATTATCATCATCATCATTAGTAGTAGTTTTAGTAGGAGTAGTTTTCACCAATCATTCGAGTATATGGTACATAATGCGTAATTTATAATTTTATGTAAAGATATCGATTCTAACCATGACCCAAGAAATTATGGTGATTTCTGATCGTGAACTAGGGCAAAGTCAATTTTGTGTTTACATTTGTACAGTTCACACATTACTAGTAAAGTCTAGAAATAAGTCAAATAAGCACGATGAGATATTATAATTTTTTCATTTTAAACTCATGTACGTTTGTATTAAAGGCCGTGATTAATTTGGTCAATGTATTTTGAGAATATGTGACGTCATTTTTGCTAATGGAATATATGGAATGGAATGATATCCAACACCAAACCGCACATCTGCCTACCATGTACTAAAGAATATGTGTAAATCACCCCCACTATAGGCCCACATCTCGAGCACATTTCTAACATTCCTTTGAAGCAAACAAACAAGTTGAAAGTTGGATGAATTTGAGGTAAACTGTAAAAAAGCTTGGTTTTAAATTAAGCTGTGCAAAATCGCACCTTGGATATTCAGGAAATTTTTGTTTACATGCAAACGTTTTTGATCAAGTAAAAACGAGGCAAAATGTAAAAATGAATATGATTTCAAAATTTTACATTTCAGTTAATTACGTAACGTTTCGATTTACAAATAAATATCAATAAAGATATATTTTTTTATAATTATTACCTTTCTGTCGATTTTTTTTCTTATCTCCTTCTCACACAAGAAACGATTTAGCATATGATAATTTGTATGAAGCATAAGGTTGTCTTATTATTTTTTAAAGACTTGGTTTAAACAAAACATTGATATTTATAAGTTTGGTATGATTTTGAAGTGTTCATTAATCGTGAAAAAAATTTGAACAGATGAAGGAGTCTGTTATTTTGTTGACATGAACTTAATTTTTTATATCAGTTGAGAGGTTTCGATATTGGAGTATAGAATAAAAATCAAATTAAGGTTTTTTTCTTATTTTTCCGAATTAACTTTCAATTTCTTGATTCGCTTTTCAAGTTTGGTTCTTGTTTGCCTACCTAAATTTGTTTATAACATGATGGCAAACAAATTTGTCAAGTTATGAGTTATCAATCATGCAATATTAGTTGTTGATATATGATGATGGTGTATTTTCTCTTTTGTGTGTGCCGCTACTCTTTAAATGTCCTGTTTCCTAGTTATGCGCTCATACTAACATGTTTGCACCCTCACAACCTATTACTGCTACATCTAATTCAAGTTTTGAATGAATTATGACAATGGTCTTAACATGGTCTCTAAACGTGACAATGTTTTTGTCTTCTAAGACTTCCTTCTATTAATTTTGTTATAATAATAATCATCATAATTTACCCCGATATATTTGTTTTGGAATTTACTTTCTTTTTTAAGCGGGGTATGGCGCTCAAAGCGACAATTGACTTCTTAGCAATGGACGCCTGATTTAAATATTTTTAAATGCTTGCAGAGTGACCAGTTTTTTAAGGACGGGTGGTCTTTGTATACATGTATAGAGGCCCATGGTACGTCTACATTATTAAACTGTAACGGCGAAAATGTAATTCACTTCATTCTATTAATTTGTTCGTTCTTTTAGGTTCAATAAAATGTGGTGCTCCTTATATTCCTCATCATGCCATGGTGGAAGATCTCCGTCTAAATTACAACTTTGGTGACAGTGTGAATGTGACGTGTAATACCAGTAGTGATGTCTTTCTCCTTCAATGTCATAACAAAGGATTGTGGAGCGGGCCGCTTGCGTCTTGTCCAGAACCAGAGAGTAGGGTTTCCTCTTAGTTCCTGTAAAAGTATGATATAAGCTGATTCTGTATACAAAGGATATATTTCAGAAATCATTCATAAATCATTTAGTACCATTTTTAGAATATCAAAACCAAAGCGTTTCATAACTGTTCATCAAATTCCTTTTAGTTACGAATACAAATCAAACCTGCCATATTGTTTTATGTGATCATATCCAGGAGTTATGTGGATTTTAATCATGAGCAGTTTATGTTTTTTTTTATTACGTTAATGTGTTGATGTTCTATACTCTAAAACGCTTACATTGCCCTTGAAATGTACAATCACCATTCTCAATATTTTGACAAAATATTTGTTCAGTGTGAGTAACAAAAATTGGCTCTAAATAAGTCGTAAACGTTTTCTCGAGAGAGATTCAATCACCTTTTCTATACTCTAACTTTTAATTTTTTGTTCACACATTATTTGGTTAATAAAAAACGAATACTATAAGCGTTTATCCAAAGAACTCCTCAAATAGTAATCACCGATTTTCATTTGTCCTCACAGGTCCTCCGTCCCATGACTCCTGCAGTGCCCCAGCAGTGCCTATTGATTCAACCATACAGAATCTTCGTCTATCATACAAACACGGTGACAGGATAAATGTGACATGTAACGTTCCTCCTGAGTCGTTTGATTTGAGATGCGACGGAGGAATATGGATGGGCCAAAACATAGTGTGCCCTGACCCTGTCATAGGTATGCCAAACATATATACATCAAAACAACCATTACGGAATAAGAGCTACCCGTCGTATAGTAATGTCTTACAATAAAGATGTGTAGGTGTCGGGGTATAGGGCTTCATTCACTTGACTCTCAATCGAAAGGTTGAGGGATCGAATCCCATCCCGCTTCGATTGTTCTTTTGACATACAAATGCACATTTGCCAATCTCCGAACATTTATAAATAAGTGCATGACAATTACCTGGGCAATACAAATTACAAGAAAAGGACTCAATTATCATGTTTTTAACAAAATGTATTATTCATAAATCGGTATAAATATACTCACACAAGATAATGCTAGTTCATGTAATAATTTTCTTTTATAATCTAATATTAAGATTCAAAGCACCCTTCAAAATAGCTTATTCTTCCTTGTGTGTGTGTGTGTGTGGAATTGGTAGTTTGTACCGTCCATTATCAAGGTAACTTCGTTTACGATCGAAACGTAGTTAACCAAAGATTTGCGATTTATTTGCCCTGAATACTTACTGTGCTGTAATGTATGTAGAGTCTTCGTAGAAGTCATTGATTTTGCATATTCTAAAACTTAATTTCTTTGTACAATTAAACCATAATCGCAATAAATCAGTATGTTCTAATTTCAAAATACTTTATTTGCAGACTGCAATCCACCAATCATCCCTTTCGTCGCATCTATTGATGATGGTAAGCCTCGCTACAAGACCGGTGTCCAAGTCAACATCACATGTAACGACGACTCTAACTCTTTCATTTGGGAATGTTACATAGATGGCTTATGGCGTGGGAGACCCGTCCAGTGTTCTAGTAATCCTGAACCCCCTGAAGGTAATTATGTACTTACAAATATCCGATATAACAGGGAAATGTGGTCTCAGACTATGATAAAATCTGGTACCAAATCATATAAGAAATTATGCAGTAAACATTTTATCCTTTGAATGTGTAATCTTAATAAATGTAAGTCATTTAGTAACTGCGCCTTTTAAATTAAATAGCAAGCAATGTGACCAAAATGTCTCCCCCTTGAACACATTAATCAGGAGACTTTCCTCTAGCTCTTATGTTACACAATATGTTTCTATATAAAAGACCGAATAAAACATGAGGATGAATTTAATACAAGATCCAGAACCATTTTTAACATGAGATTTTAATTACGTAATCTCGTAAATACTCACTTTTCCGTATATTTTGTCCAGATTACCTTTATGATGTATATTATATTGTTTGATTATCTTTGTAATGTATGTTATTTTGACTTTATATTTATGTGGTATTGTATTGTTATTTTATGTAATTTTTTTTTCATGATGAATGAAATAAATATGAATATCTAATCTAATCTAAAGAACAGAAAAAAAGTAAAAGGAGAAAACGATATTGCTTTAAATATTAAGCTCGTTTCTTTGCAAATTGTGAATATTTGTGGAACTAATTGATTATTTGCGCTTTCATTAATATCGCCTTTATGTATATCGTTTACTTTCCGAGCTAATTTATAACGGATTCTTTTTATGCCCATCTTGTTTTTATGATAATTGATACCTTTTTGGTAAAACGTATTTTGTAGGGGATTCTACTAAAGATATGTGCGGGATTGCATCTTCGGTTTACCAATATTATCTGATATAAGAATTAAAAAGCAAATGCAAATGAAAATATTTGCACAAATACAAATGTAATGTTAATAAATATAAGCCATTTATTAACTGCGCCTTTCAAATTAAATAGCAAGCAATGTGACCAAAATGTCTCCCCCTTAAACACACTAATCGGGAGACTTTCTACTAGCTCTTATGTTACACAATATGTTTCTATATAAAAGACCGAATAAAACATGAGGATGAAATTACAAGACCCAGAAGCATTTTTAACATATCTGAAAGAAAAGAAAAAGTAAAAAGAGAAAAGGATACTGCTTTAAATATTAAGCTCGTTTCTTTGCAAATTGTGAACATTTATGGAACTAATTAATTATTTGCGGTTTCATTTATATCGTCTTTATGTAAATCGTCTACTTTCCGAACAAATTTATAATGGATTCTCTTTATGCCCATCTTGTTTTAATGATAATTGATACATTTTGTTGTATAACGTATTTTGCATGGGATTCTACTAAAGCTATGTGCCGGGTTGTATCTTCGGTTAACCAATAGATTCTGATTTAAGAATTAAAAAGCAACTGCAAATTAAAATATTTGCACAAATACAAATACAAATAACAAATTTCAATGAAATACGAATACAAATACAATTACCAATTCGAATACGTATACAAAAACAAATGCTAAATGTGTAATGCAGAGATAAATCTTAATACAAAATAAATGCTTTAACCTAAATTACTTATATTTACAGGACCACAACCTCCACTCCCAGGGCGCTATATACGACCTAATCCTGAGCATGATGGAAGGGATTACTTTATCACCGGTCTTCTTGTTACAGCTGTCATCTTATTCATCCTTGTTCTGATGTGTATGGCTGTGTTTGTTATCTTCATGAGAAAGTAAGTAAATATTTACCATAATATTTGTTGTATAATGATAATACTTGTACAATGACCTTTAATACAATTTTGGTTATTATTTTCGACTTATGCAAAATGTATTTTATTTTATCACGGCCGTGATTAAAAGCAGCTCTTAGTTGATGACAAGAATTTAACCATGTTTTAACATTATTACCTTAAAGCCCAAGTCCACTCCAAAAATAACTTACTTTCAATAGAACCAGAAAAATCAGACAAACCAATCAAAAAAAGTTTCAGCAAAATCGGATAAGTGATAAGAAAGTTATGAATTTTTAATGACATGAACAACTTTGAAAATCACTACGGAAATTGACAACTCACTCATGAGTCTGTGACGTATGGTCCTCACTATCCACTACATTATTGATAATATAAATTTCCTATTTTCCCCCTAAGAATCTTTTTTCTTCACACCAGCATCCAAGTTAGATTGATAGTAATATATTTGTGTGTGGATGCACTAATATAGAGTAATTTTTTTTCCAGTTAAATCATGAAAAATTTGAATTTTGATAAACTATTTATATAAAAATCAATAATAATGAAATACAATATTCAGAAAAATAGTATCAATTCTTCAAAATTTATAAAAGATTTGGGGAAATTTCATGCACGCAAAATGATACAAATCATATAACCTGGACAAAGGGATGGGGAAATCAAGTTTTGGGGGATAAAAAGGGAAATTAATGGGATTAAACTATACAAAGCAATTGATAAGTAGTGAGGACATGACGTCACAAACTGATAACCAAATTGGCAATTTGTGTAGTGATTTTCATTGTTTTTTAGTTTTACAAAAATTCATAACTTTCTTATTAGTTATCCAATTTTGCTCAAACTTTTTTTGATTGGTTTGTCTGATGTTTCTGGTTCTATTAAAGGCAAGTTATTTTTGGAGTGGACTTGGGCTTTAAATTAATGTGCTGAGACTGTTATGGTTCGAGGCCGAAACCCCAAAAGAAAATAAAATGTATTGGTATATAACCACTAATGTACTCCGTTGTAAAATGAAATCTTCACTAACTTGGTTCGGTCAGATAATTAATAAATAATGTTAACAAATTTAGGCAGTTTCTTTCTGTGATACACTGTAAATATATTTTTTAAGTAGACTGAAGTGTTCAACTGAATAGAATCTTGAATAAATGCTTATAATCTTCATCAAGATTTTCGCAGAGCCTAAGATTCGGTTAGAAAAGAAGAAAAAAATGTTTATGCAATGCAACATCTAAAATATGAAAGTTTATCGAAATTGTGTTTTGCATAATAAATCGGACGTTCATAGTTCCTTCTGTAACGATTCAATTGAAATCCGAATAGGAATTAAAATCTGATTCCAATACAAAATTATTTAAATTTCAATTTATAATCAAACAGTCGTGGTTACGATTTAGTAACATCGTCGAAAGACACCCTTCAAGATGAGAATGGATCCAGAGGACCTCTTCCTGACGTTCCTGAAGGATATGCTAATTACATTGCTGGTGACCAGTCACTCTATGTCGAACCATATCTGAAACAAAATGGAGATCACATTCCAGCCTATGAAGTCTACGAAAAACCAATTTGATTAAATTATCCTCGATGATGTAAACAGCTAATCACTTAAAGTGTTAGATTCGGCATGATTATCTTTTTTTGTTCCGGTAATGTTACAGTTTATTTTTGTTTAGTGGTAAACAATGTTTAGACCAACCTGGGGCATGCACCTTCGCCTAATAATCTATGTATTGAATTTCAATTATTATAATTATAATACTATTTTATCTTCAAATGTATGAAGTTCTTACACTCAGTTATTCCCTTCTACTTACTAAATTTTACAAATATTCATTATATAGAAATAGCATACAATTTCTCTCGTCCCTGATAATACATTGCTTATTGTCTTGAATCCACCACTGATTTGTTTTGCATGTTATAATGAAATCTATGTTTATTAGCCTTTTTTTTCTTAATTTCTGAAGTAAGAAAATTAAATGTACAATTTTCTCTCGTGTATCCAATGTTTGATATTGAGATTAACTTAAGAAGAGGTTAAACCATTATCGCTTTATATACAATAGGTAGCGGGTGTCTACAGTAAGACGCTAAATGTACTTGTTCATAATGTAAATATACTTTTCTTCAACTTTACATGTACAGGCTATCATCAAAGTGTACGATATTTAGCTCATTGGTGCATTTATTACATATGGAATCATCAATACCAAAAGAGATATCCTCATTAAAAAAAAAAAAAACGATACTCCACCTAAGGTCTACTACTTTCATACTTTCCAATCCATTTTATTTTTCGATTTCAATTTCGATTTCAATTTTCATTTCAGTCGATTCCTCTGAATTTTTTTTTCACAGCCCTTGCAAACTTGATGCACTCTTGTGTTTTTCGTAACTCAAGAATAGTAGATGTACTTGTTGAAATAACGCTTTTGTTTAATGTTTTAAATAAAAGCTTAAATATGTCATATTCTCAAGAAAGAAAATCCGCACAAATACATAGTTCACATGCTTATTTTTGTTGGTACATACGTCATAAGCGTTGTTGTTAACTTTATGAAATTGTATCCCTTACAGTTATAAACTATTATTAAAAAGAATCAGTGTTCTCCATGTATTTGTTTCTATAAATCTTTTTTAAGAAAAAAATCCTGATCAAACAGAAAATGCTGTGCAAAAATAAGTAGGTGACTAATGTTTAATAAATTTAATATGACATATGTATATATATCCGGAACCGATAGGAAATCATTTGTGTACAAAGTACCTTGGATTTTTTTTTCCTGACTCGCAAAATATAAATGCATACCTCCATCATATGATAATGATGATGAAGGTGGTCATAAGGATACTGATAATGACGATGATAATGATAGTAATATTGTTAATGATGATGATAATAGCAATAACAATAATGATAATAATATATGATAACAATATGCGTAGATCACAATGTCCTCCTTTGTATAATGGTGTAGGAAATCAAACGTAGTACGTGTATAAAAGGTTCAAGAAATACAAATTAGGGAAAAGGGAGTCTAACAATAAACAAAAAATAATAATGATACCAATAATTGTAAATGATAATACTTTACAATAATATTTATGTGAATGATAATGATAATAATAATAATACGAAGAAGAAGAATCGAATATGATTAAGGATATATAGCACTTCATTCCAGAGCTTCCATGAGCCATAGGGACTTGAATATTGAGAAAGTGGTTTATCTTACGATATTTGCCTTTCTATTCATTATACTGGTGTATTATAATCTATACTCAGATTTGCACTTCATAAACCACAAAGGAAATATTATAATATAAAGAACAAAAGCACTAACTTCTAGATATTTTTTTGTGAATCTACAGAGAACGGTTTCAAAATAAATTACTTAAATTAGCAGAAGTGATTTCATACGACTTTTATTTCCTGTGAACGATTTCGTTTGCAACCACCCTCAATACGTTCAGATAATAATTATCATGCGCAAGTCAAAAGTCTCCTTCTTTGCCTTCTCTGAGGTTTGAAGTTTAAGAATACCTTGAAATCAGTTTGAATAAAATATATACTGGAGATATATCGACTTTAGAGAAAGAGAATTATACAATGCGTAGCACAGAGTACATTGAACTTTGAAAGGGTTGGATAAAAACTTATTCCTCTGCGACTTAGAAATTCATTTCCGGTAAACGATAAACAAATATCGTATGTAAATATTTTTTATGTAATTCTCTGTTTTTCACAGAGACTAAGCACCAATGTTTTAGTATAAAGCTGTCGTCAAATTAGCATTTTGCCATGATAAGGCTTATACAACGCACTTAAACTATGGCCATCTAAATGCACGACCTTATTGTTGTATTCCTAGCAGTTAGTTTCAGATCGATAACTACTGGAAAATGGCTTTTGACTCATACGAGCTTGGCTTCAGCCTAAACTTCATACAAGAGGATTCTGACCAAGAAAAAAAAGTATAAAACCTGGTGCTCATTATTTCGTGGCAGCCGTGTTATAAATTTCATAGGATTTGAGAGGATACAAGTTATTTAGACAAAATGCAAAGATTACACAGGTATATTGCTTTATTTTTATATGTTCTTGAGGAGCTACTAAAATTGGGTTTATTATTACTTTTTTATAAAATTGGTTCAACAATGTAGCCAATGAGAAGCGTCAACATGGATCACGTGTGCGTGCATTAATTTTAACAATACGCACACGGGGAGAGCATTTTGGTGATATCAGCCGTGCAAAAAGTGCGCAACAGAAAAGCATAACGCATGGCTGCGTGTAAATCAATGGATGTTAATAATGCATTGCACAGTTTGTTTACGAGGTCACTGCCCTCGCGATCGTTATTTCTTATGAAGGTTGCAGGTTTACGCCTTGCTATGTAAGATTGTCGACCCATTTTATAAGACAAATAATACACAGGTTTCCGTTCGTGACGTTATGGCGATGCAGCGGTATTCGGGTATTCACAATGGCACAAAATACACTCGGCTACGCCTTGTGAATTTTATTGCACCATAGTGAATACCCTCATGCGCTGCATCAACCATAACGCACTCACACCTCTGTAATATTTGTATAAGTACGTACCTAACCCGCGTTTGAACGTTGTTTATATAATGGTTCAAGAATGTAGCCAATAAGAAGCGTCAAAACGGATCACGTGTGCGTGCATTAATTCTAACCATACGCGCACGGGTGATAACAAGTGTGCAAAAAAAAGGCGCAACAAAAAAGCATAATGCACGCTGCGTGTAAAGCAATCGATGTTTACCATTCAGGTTCATTTATTTACACTCATCATTAAAAATACAGAATATATACAATTATAGTCACATTTACAAATACAGAATAAACATACGTAAAATATCATACATCCAAAGGAAAACAACAACATAACATAATGAGAGTAAAGGGGTGAGCTAAAAAGGAGTATGGTCCTTATGCTAGAGTCCATCCCTCATATATAATATTAATAATATGCAAATTAGATGTTGAACTATTGGAAGCATGAATAAAAAGAAAAAGGGGAGGGAGGGTAAAGAGCCTGGTGAGTTATTGCACGTAAAATTCAATAAGATACATTTTATATTTTCGTTTAAAGGTTTGAAGACTTTTGCAATTTTTTTATATTTAAGGGAATGGAATTCCAAATTTTAGGACCATCGAAATATATTGATTTTTTCATTAAAGTTGTTTTAATTTGTGGTAGGTGAAAATTAGAAGCATTTCTAGTTTCATATTTATGAAAACTCGAATTCAAATTAAAATACTTTAAAAGTGCACATGGTAATGACTCATTTCGACACAAGTACATAAAGACTGCAATATGATATTTACAGATATCAAATACATTGAGAAGCTTTAGTTTATAAAAGATAGGTTTCGAATGAGCTCTGTAGTGTGAATTTGAAATTAATCGGATGGCTTTCTTTTGCATTTTAAGTATTCTGTTCAGATTGGTTTGGCTTGTCATGGCCCAAACTTCAGAACAGTAATATAAATGAGGAAGAATTAAAGTATTATATAAAGTTCTTAAAACACATTTTGGTAGAAATCTAAGTTTGTTTAAGATGCCAATATTTTTTGAGCACAGTTCGTTTATTGTGTGCACACGTTATTGCTTATGAAGGTTGCAGGTTAACAGTGTTCAATATCGCCTTTAAATAAGATTGTCGACCCATTTTATTAAACAAATAATACACAGGTTTCCATTCGTGACGTTACGGCGATGCAGCGCTATTCGGGTATTAACAATGGCACAAAATACCCTCGGCTACGCCTCATGAATTTTATTGCACCGTAGTGAATACTCTCATGCGCTCAAGTGCATCGATTATAACGTACTCACACCTGTGTATTATTGGTTTAATACTGCACATAGGAAATGGTATCGCAAGATTTTGATCATTGGCTAACTTAAAATCTTTAAAAACCCCTAGAGGTATTCATTTTAGGAAAAAAAAATTCTGTATAATGCCTTAATTGTTTCGAACCTTCATATCATGCCTCGTTTAACAAAAATTGTTGCAAATAAATTTACCGTAGTGATAAACAATTGACAACCACAAAACAATTAATGTAATTTTCTCACAAATTCATATAATTTTCTCATTTATAAAAACTTGATTTTTATTTAATTCCTTGTGACTACTTAGGGGTACAGGCTTTTTTCTCTGTATTGTTTTACAGTGATTTTGACAGGCTTCTTGCCGTTTCGCATTCATGGAAAATAGAGAATGAATATTTATAAATACACGTGCACTTTAATTTTCCAAGCTTTCGATGAATGCTATTCCAACACTGCATTGCTTCCACATAATCATTATTTAATTTTCTTATCATGTACTTATCTATGAGGGAGATAAATGACCAAAATAACATTAATAAACTTCAGGCAAAATAATGCCTATCCGTTCTCAACCAATAATTCTATCAAAACCTATCTCATTATTTTAAAGGGAAACACAATCGTCTTTTCTCTTTTGTTTTGCAATGGCACTTTCGTTCTGTCGACAATGATCATAGCACATTTAATACAATCAGGTACCAAGTAAAGCGGGCATTAAACTCATGTACGGACCTGATCATTATTCAGGCTAGGTCAAGGTCAAGCTTACAAGTGGCAGTTGAAATAATCTGATCTCATTGGTCACCGACTTCACGCTTTATGGCTTATATGTCGCCAAATTCTTAACACTTGCAATTGTAAGATGATTGACCATGGCGATGCACAAACAACATGACATCAGTGAAGTCACTGAACACTGCAGGTTACCTTGACAGCTGATAACATACATTTTTTAGAAGCTAGAAATCAGGTGGTGCGTTTTATTATATGAATTTAAGACGCTGAGTATTATTTAATAATGAGATGGGCTTGAAGGGAGAGGAGCCACATCGTTATTTTACCGCGACTAAATTCCCATCTTTAGGCAGTTACAATTTGATTGATTTGAAATACTCATGGTTTATGCCTTAGAGTGTAATCGCGTTAATTTTGAACATGAAAATATAGAGGAAAAATTAATTGATTGCAATAATTAACAGAATTTAGAATTTAACATGAAAATACAAATCCAGCCTGTTAAACTCATACATTTTTTAAAATTAAACTGTTCGGCTCGTCCGCGGACCTGATCAGTACACAGGCTGGGTAGAGGTCAAAAAGGAAAATGGCAGTCCTGAAAACTTGGACTCCGCCAATATAAGACCAACATTAGATGGTGTTGTCTCTCCATCTCTCTCTCTCTTTCTCTATCTGAAAAAACCACATATACCATGAATGCATTTAACTAGTGAGGTATTTAAATTGAAGGAAAACAATTCAATATGCATTTATCTATGTTAGAACGGGCAATAAGGAGCTCCTTTCCGTCATCATTTACATAAGTAATTTGATATAGGTTTTACCTTCCAACTTCCTAAAATTAATAGCCAAGTTAACATTGTGTTTATTCATTTTAGTGCGAAATTGATTTAAGGCGTAGAACATCATTCATAAATTTAATTGTTCTCATTCAATTTGATTTAAGGAGCATGTGATTGCATTCGGCAGCTTTATTTTTTTTGGTAAATAAAATTACGCTTCGCTCTACGAATTTTAGCTGTAACGTTATTGCGAGCTTGTTTACATTTATTCCAATCATTCATTTCTTTCGATCTTTTTGCCTTTCTTTTTAAGCGATCTCTGCTACCAATTAATTATAGGATATTTGGCGTCATCCACGGGAATCATTTTTGTTTAATTGTAGTGTTTTTTCAGCATATTTTTCTTTTCATTTTCACCATCGTCATTATCATCAACATCATCACCGTCATCAACATCATCACTATCATGAACCCCCCTTCCATTTCCCCCGGGCTAGCGCGCTATCAAGCAATCGCATATTGTAATAGCCCTTCTTCCTCTGCAACTTTCTTAATGAATGATTCTTATTAGTGTGTTATCACTTAATTTCTATTTTAATGTCATCATTTATTATTATTAAATTGTATACACAGTCAACACAACTTGTTATATTTTGTATATGTTGTAATGCTGAAATGTAATTTGATTTGTATGTTGCAGAAGAAAATAAATTCAAATTCAAATTCAAAATTCAAATTGTATATTCAGGGATACACATTTCACCCTAACCAATATTTTTAAATTGATGAGTTCACTGAGAATCATTATATCTTAGCATTTATAACAATACATTATATTTCAATATGTTTGATTAATGATAAACAATTTACATGAGCTATTTTAAGTTCCTTCAGGAATTGCAGCCTACTAAGATTTATGTAAACTAAATCATCGTCCCCATCAATAAAGTGAGGCGTTTGATTATTTCCGACCGGAATATAAATGAAAAGTACAGAACACAATTTAAAAACAACAAACAACTACGATAATGAAAATCACATGTTATGAAAAAGAACTGATCAATAGAGGTTTCAAAACGTTTCCAGTGAAAAGAAACGTGGCGAACAAAACAGCGTAATCTTAAACTTTTAGTCATTTTGGATTTGCGTACCACCAAAACTGGTGTCCTGAATCAGAACCAAAATAGAAATTTGTGTGAGATGCCACAAACTAGGTCAGGTTTTGGACTGACATAAAAAATAAATGTAATAGTATTTGATATATTTCGTAACACACACATTATGGACCCCCATATATATCTCTCTTGCTCTCTTCCTCTCTCTCTCTCTCTCTATCTCCATAATACACATACATTACACATATTTGTCAATATCTATCTCAATTTCTAAAAGGGGGTGCATCTTGCTTCAGTAGCTGGTATTTCATAATTGTCAATTACAAAAAGCTGCTATAGAGTGTAAGATCTCCTATATGACATGATATGTTTGTGCAACTGAAACACACGTCATAAATTAGAAGATCAAAAAACGAGGTCAATTTCAAAATTGGCGTTTTCAGGTTGCAATCGTGGATTTTGAATATTTATGTCTGTCCACGTTTGCTTTACGACAGCCTTACAGCTTAGTAAGAGGTCAATATCTTGCTATTGATTAGCATAAACCAACAATTTGCAAATAAATGCTAATTGAAGATCTAATGAGAAGCGTGCGGTGTGTATTTATCTGACCTATTTGAAAAATCTCAGGAAAATGGTACTACCAAAATCACGGACGTCCAGTGAGGCCAGCTAATAACTAACGTTGGATTCCATTTTTTGGTTAAATTTTCAATGGTTCATGGCATCAACAATGTCGGTCTCACTTGTTGTCGGTCAAATGGGCTGTCTCGCTCCCCAGAGTCACCAATCAGCAATACGCAGTGCCCATAACAGATCACGCATTGACGAGTAAACTTTGTTATGATCTATGTCTGCAGTGGCCAGCTACAAAGCAGGTTTGCGGCTCACACACGGACCTTATCAATATTCAGGCGGTGTACACATAATAATTTACCTATGGCAGTTACACCAGGTGGGTTAGCATTATTTGCATTAATTGATAAATCAGAATCAATATTAATGTACAATCAGTGCATAATGTTTGCCGCAATTTAGCTTAATTGATCGATATTGTCTATTGAAAACATCGTACCGTAATATCAGTCCAGGATGTTATGGAATTATCGAGGCGTTTTATAAAATATATTTTCTTGATATCTATATACTTTTCAGGCAAATTAAAATTAAAAAGTGAAGATACAAATGGAGTTTTTAAAAAATACTCCTGACTAGTGCCCAAGGATAGCCAAAAGGAAATTTGTTACTATCTCAATAAATAATTAATTAATTGAACATAAACCGTAATTCAATATGTTAAAAAAAATAAAAAAATTGAAGTTCTTGAAAGGCTGAAAGCGTATATTAAAAAAAGAGATTTGATTTTTTTTTCAAAAAATACAAGTGATGCGTGTGTGCGGCTCGTCGTCGGACCTGATCGTTATACAGGCTTCTTATAAATCAAACTTGGTGATGGAATTTAGATTTGATGAAGTTTTCAAGGTTTTTTTCACTTTAAAATTTCGGGTGATCATGTATCATCACGTGGTCTAAGGAAGCTCAAGTAGTGAAATGTATTTAAATATAGCCGCACGTTCAGTATGACAATCGCGGTGAGTTGTCCTTTTCGATGCGAAGCACGAATTAGATGGTTACTCTTTACATTCAAATAGTGTCAGATGCCACAAACCAGGTGAGGCGTTTTAATGCAAAGTGAGGTAAACGTTCGTTTTAGATTGATATATCCCATCGGTAATTTTGCGCATTAATATTTGCTCATATTTGTTTACGTTCATTGAGAGGTAGCGTACAAAATATACTGGGGAAGGTCTCACAACAGTTTTGCGTATTTTCAACCGTGACTAAGGGCCTTCACCAAAACTGTACACAATTCTCTTAATAGCTGTACATAGCCAAATAAAATGTAACTGTTTTATACGCTGGTATCATACGATACATGAGCTTAATAAATGGATGGGGTTCGATTCACCCCCCACCGAATGAGAATACTGATGTGCTAATCTTGAAGAAACTCTCACTTCGGATTCAGACAGTGAGGTGGGGCGCGTAACATTGGAGCATTGCTTTCCCCGAAAAACCTCATATTCATGAAACTTAATATGCAAATGGCCTTATGCAAATAAAAGAGTCGCCCCCCCCCCTTCTGCTCGATGTGAATAAACGCCAATGGTCAGAAGAAAAGTGTGTATAAATATCACTTAAAACAAAAACCTTAGGTACGTCGAGAATTTGTGACATAATAAAGGCTGTGAGATTTGAAGCAAGAAACTATAAAAAACTCTTGTTCATCATTATTGCGGCACGGCCTTTTAAGGCCGTCACGTGGACTTTACATCGATATATATATATATATATATATATATATATATATATATATATATATATATATACATATGTATGTATGTGTGTGTGTGTGTGTGTGTGTGTGTGAGTGTGTGTATGTGTGTGTGTTTGTTTGTGAATACAAGTATATAAGTACATATAATAATATATTTTGATAATACACGAAATAAGGAAATAAAAAATAAAACATAAATTTATAAACATACAACCAATCTAGGAAATAGCGTCTGTTCACAGAACCAAAGGGATGTAACCTCGCATGGTCTGCTCATAATTGTTATTCATATACTCAAACTTATTTCCTCATTGAAATGTTATTTGCTACTACTTAATGTTAAGTGTTATGACCCGCGTTTCTAGCTGTAGTTACTAACTTTGACACAACAGACGTGCACGTTTACTCCATACTCATCCAAATTTCAAGCATATATTAGATACCACAAACCAGGTGAGCGGTTTAACTGAAATATTTTTGTTAGATATCCATTAATACGCTTTGTATGCCGTAGCAGTGGTAGAGCAGTGATCTCGTAACCGGAAGGGTCCCGGAATCAAAGTAAAGTCAATGTGCTATTGCCCTTTGGTTAGGCGTTGATGCATTACCAAGTCCCTCGGAGAGACTGCTTACTTACAAGTAAACACATGCTCTCTTTATAGTAGTCAGCTCAACAGAATAACAAACCAACAACTGGACACATTTTAAACAAATAAACCACACACGCAAACGATCGTTGATAAAGTTTACGTACGATTTAGTAAAAGAATCGATACATCAAACATTGAATATTAAACCATATAGGAATACCCAAAAGCCATAACCTATATGACCGAAATGCAAAATGCAACAGAATATTACCACTTGCGTTACGCTTATTTAATATTGCGCTTCAATATTTCAGATATTTATTACTAAGAATTTTGATAGAGAACATGGGTGTAGAGCACATCTCCATTCACTTGTACGCTAGGACAATAAGTTCATCAGTACAGTGTCGCTTTAAATGGGGTTAATTACTTTGGTGAAATGTCGTTGAATTCACCACCACGATCCCTATGACCAAAGTGACAAGGTGCACTTACGGTCTTTGACACCACTAACATGCTTGTTCAATACACCATATTCAACCATATACTAAGCATATGTCGAATGCCACAAACCAGGTGAGGCGTTTGAAGAAGAAAATAATATTATATAATGAATTCATATGAACCACACTAGATTTGGATCATTTTAAATACAGTTTACACGTGATGAACGAACTGAAGGGGTGATAAGAGGTTGATTTGTATATAAGCATATTGCCTGTTAAAAATCAACTAATAAAAAAATTGCATTTGAAATGACCGATCCAATGTCTTCCAAAATATTAAAGGAGAACTTTAATATGTTACCTTTATATTGTTTATCTATTTTAACTTCTTATGCCCCGTGCCATTCAACTACGATGCACATGAACAGAATAAACAAACTCATATTATCGATATAAGAACTAAATTCATTTCTGAACTATGCGTTTTTAAGAATGTATAGGAGCAGTCCAATTTCGTGTCACGTTTCAACAATTACTGCATGTTTATACAAACTCCAACCGAATTTGATGCCACAAACCAGCTGATACATCGAACAAAATATCAGACTGGGAAACACCAGACAAGGACCCTTTCTTTGAATTCATATATTTTGAATATAGTTAATTTACGAAATCAGTCTCTAAACAGAGCTTGTATAAAAGTGTTAAAACAGTGATTATTTAAATATATAAATCAATGGCTGTTCTCCCATTTATTATAAAGCTTTAGGATTCAAGATTTTAAATGACTTAATTTAATACAAATTTTAAACAAAGAATGGCAAATATTAAATCAATGCTGCTTACTAATATGGATTGGGTATACAAAACCTAGCAACACAATCAGGATGGCAGAGGTGACGATTGAACATACATAGTTATCACCTCCGAATCAACACGAATGGTCTAATGTCATACAAAACCCAAACAAACAACTGTACTATTCATTTTTTAATCATTTTTTTTTACAAAAGATCTTATAAGAATCTATGTTTTATTAATTGGCTCTTTGGTGCATAAAATCTAGAAAACATTAAACAAGTGGCAAACTTTAAAGTATTTTTTTACAAACAGTTAGATGCCACAAACAAGGTGAGGCGTTTGACTGGATCTTTGTCTCTTCACATTTTGTTGGGATACAATTTAATGACGATCGCTGTTTTTAAATGATAACGTACTATTTATAATTAAGCGACCATATTCAATGGTAAACCCGACAAGCGGGTTGACCATGGTACTACGCTCAGTATTAATTCATTGATATTTTGTCATTAAGGAATATATGATACAATTCAATATACACGCAAGACTCAACATGAAGACCAACCCAAAAATACCTCAAAAGAGACAGACCAGGTCAGACCTTTGACTAAACTAAACGCGGTGTCATCCTTTAGTTTCTTGGTTCTTGCTAGTGCTTGCTTAATTACTGAACACGGACATTTCTTGTTAAGTCGACTACTATAAATCCAACGAAAAGAGTTGAAATAAACATACAAATAAGCTGCGGTAAATTTTCGTCTGAAGCGTTATTTATATATTCTATTTACCCTCTTCAAAAAGAGAAACGGGTGCGAGAGAGATTAGTTTAAATCGTGTCGAAGTATTATTCATGTTCCTTAAATTTCTCAATTTCATTATCCTCAAAAATGAATTTGTCACTGAATTATATCGCCTGAGATAATCTCGAATAGACATAGACGAATGTACACGTTTTTGAGCAATTTTCCTCCTTGTTAAAGAACGTGAACTAATGACGGAAAATTGCTTTTTAATCATTCCTTATGACTTTCCTTACAGGTTCAATACCTTGCAGTGCCCCGTACATTCCCGCACACGCACATATCACAAATTCTCGTCTCAACTACAACTTTGGTGCCAGGGTTACTGTGGCGTGCAACACCTCTTCTGATACCTTTAACCTTCAGTGTCATAACAAAGGGCTTTGGAGTGGACCAGTCGCATCGTGCCCGGAACCGACTGCACTAGGTATTAAAGATAGAATTCCATTCCATATTCGTTTTGGACCACTTTGGCCCTATTAAGATTGGAAACTAAACACTGCATCGAAACCACTAACCCTCTGTCAGATAGTACGATGTGTGATTATGTTCGTCCTATGGCGAAACATTTTCAACAGACTGTTTCTCTCTGTTCTTAAACACGTGTCCATAGTCCAAAGTCATTACCCGAATGAATCAGTTAGCTGCCAAAACACTGCGAACTCGCACTGCTAGTAAAGCTATGGAGTCACTAATTGCCTCATTGTAGTGCTGAGTTGGCTGCACGCGTTACTGGTTCTTATGCTTATAAGTTCATTTATTTGTTATTGTTTCACTTTATTTCGGTGAAAATTGTACATTTTGTTTTCTTGTTAGTTTAGCATACAAAACATCAACATTGAGGGAACATACACACAACAAATATTGTTCATGTCTTCGTACAGTTGCGATGTAAGTATAATTTTAATCGCTGTTTTCTTCGTCTCTAGCTCTTCCGACGAAATGTAGTGCTCCCTCAGTCCCGAGATATTCATCGCTTGAAGCCCTTCGTCTGAATTATAACCATGGTGACAGTGTGACAGTCAGATGTGACAATAACACCATTCAACCGTTTAATCTTCGTTGTCAGACCACTGGGTTATGGAGTGGACCAATGCAGTCGTGCCCGCATCCCCCCGCAGGTATCTAGGATAGTTTGGGTATCAAGTATTTATGCAGATGATGCATACATACAGGACTAAACATCACTATCAAATAAGAGTCAATTTTGCATGTTCTCAATATTTCGAACACTTAAGATCATGAACATTGACAAAGACTGAAATATATGAATAAATGATCTACCTTTATAGTATAGAGGTTTATCAAGAAGTAAACAACATAACTGCATTAAAATATATTATGTGAATTGGCGTCAACATTTTTTCCCCTCCCGAATTCGACTGGCTTTAGCAAGATACGAGCCTAAAATCAATGGTCATGATGGTGAACGGAGAATAAATGTGAAATTAGGGAAAACTGACAGGTACTGTGCTAATGTAAGATTTTAAATTAAACACAGAGTTTGACAAATATATATTAAACAAATTGATGAAAGTGCTACATCTATCTATTACAAAATGACATTTTTACCATATTAATAATGTAATTTTGTGACCCTCTCGCCAATTTACTGCTGTTATTTTCACTAATATCTTACTCTTTTTTTTATCCTTTCCAAGATATGCATCCATTAAAAACCTGTAACAAAAATTTAAGTTTTGTTTTGTTTTTGTTAACATTTATCCATGTTCATATGCTACATACGTAATTTCCTTGTTGAGTCGAACATCAACCTTCATTGATTGTATGTTACATTTTCCGAGCAGCTCCACCTCAATGCAGTGCTCCTGCTATTCCAAGACATTCTACCATTGAATTATACCGAATGACATACAACTCTGGTGATAGCGTGGTTGTAACTTGTGATGCAAGCAACGATCGTTTTACCCTTCATTGTAACAACAGGGGATTGTGGAGTGGACCGGAAATGGCTTGTCCAGAACCAGACACACGTGAGATATTATGTTATTTTCTGACTAATCTTGTATGTGCTCGGTTTACCTTAACCAAAACAAAATCATATTCATGATAATTAGTAGATTTTTACTATTTGTACCATACTCATTATCTCTTATAATATTACATGTGTATGCATATTTTATTTATATAGTTATCCATAATTTATTTCTGATATATAGTTTATTTGCTCCCTATTCTCTACCTCTTTATCATGTTTCAAATATAATTCTCCATTCTCATTAATCCACTCCTCAATATATTATAAATCCGTTGTTGTTGTCAAAAATTTGTAAATGGTGCCTAATATATAGCTCACCAATGCCCCAACAAGCACAGACATATAATTATCTGTACAGTTGTTGTTGATAGTGGTGGTAGTCAAAAAAAGATACCATGCATCCAATTTTATCGTTTTCTGTTATCACTCAGCGAATTTGGTACTATTTGTACCATTCTCATTATCTCTTATAATATTACATGTGTATGCATATTTTATTTATATAGTTATCCATAATTTATTTCTGATATATAGTTTATTTGCTCCCTATTCTCTACCTCTTTATCATGTTTCAAATATAATTCTCCATTCTCATTAATCCACTCCTCAATATATTATAAATCCGTTGTTGTTGTCAAAAATTTGTAAATGGTGCCTAATATATAGCTCACCAATGCCCCAACAAGCACAGACATATAATTATCTGTACAGTTGTTGTTGATAGTGGTGGTAGTCAAAAAAAGATACCATGCATCCAATTTTATCGTTTTCTGTTATCACTCAGCGAATTTTACTCTAATCTCCAGTTTAAGTCCACAGGTATACTGAAATGACATTGCAAGTTTATAGATCTTTGTTGTACCAACTATCATTTTACTTGATTTTCTTAGCAGCTCCAGAGAAGTGCAGTGCCCCTTACGTTCCAAGATATGCATCCATTCAAGACCTGCAATTGAATTATGACTATGGTGACAGCATTACTGTGACATGTGACAATAGCAATGTTCAGTTTAACCTTCAGTGTCACACGAAAGGCCGATGGAGAGGCCAATTAATGTCTTGTCCCGAACTTACCCCTGGTAAGTCTTTCAATGTTGATAGGATTTCATTTGATTTGATTTGATTTCATTCATGTTATTTGTCTGGAACTAGTCCCCCTCCCCCTCCTCCAAAGTCGACTGGCGTTTGCAAGATACAAGTCCTAAATCAATGGTCATGATTGTGGAGGGAGATACAATAAATTTGAAATAATATCTATCGAAATAACTGCCAGATACTAAGCCACTTGTGAGATTTCAAATTTAAAACAGAGTTTGACCAACACCAATACGAATGCCCAAACTTCTAGATCTATCAATTACAAAATGACATTTTTTTTAAAAACATATTAAAAATGTAATTGTGTTGCTCGCTACCAAATTCTAGACATGAAACGTTTCAGTACATGTGTACATAGCCATTGACGTGTACCAGGGTGATGAAAAATGAAACTTCAGCCCCCCCCCCCAAACATCTTACCAAACCAGAAAGAAGATCATTATAGAAAAGAAACAAAAACATGTTTGTATGTGCGTAGGAACTTTACAGATTATGCTCCATTTTGGTACATTCTCTTTATAATATTACTGCTGTTTGTGCTATACTAAGCTAACCAATACTTTTGACAGTTGAATTTTTACTGTTTTAGTTATATTACTGCTGCTGTTTCACTAAAGTCTGTCTATTTATTTATGTTTTTATGCTACTGAAGCGATTTTCGCATTCCCTGGATGTAAAAAAAAAACATTTATTAAATTATGTTACGTTTTCCAAGCAGCTCCATCTCAATGCAGTGCTCCAGCCATTCCAAGACATTCTACCATTGAATTATACCGAATGACCTACAATTCTGGTGATAATGCTGTTGTAACTTGTGATGCAAGCAACGATCGGTTTACCCTTCAGTGTAACAACAGGGGATTGTGGAGTGGACCGGAAATGTCGTGTTCAGAACCAGACACACGTGAGATAATTATATTTAGTTATTATCTGACTAATCGTGTAATGTGCTCGGTTTACCTAAAACAAAATAATATTCATGATAATAAGTAAATGTTTACAATTTGTCAAGCAGAAACTATAATATGTGCCATCCGCGTTATCTTTTTAAAATACTGCATGCGTACGTACATGTATACGTTTATTCACATAGCTCTCTAGAAACTTGTTCTGGTATATAGTTTCTTTTCACACTATTCCCTACATCTCTATCATGCTTCAAATATAATACTCCATTCCCGTTATTCCACTCCTCAACATCTAGAACATCATTTGTTGTTGCCTTCATTGCTTATCTTCTCCAGAAACACGTTCCTTTTCTTTTCCTTCCTCGGACCTTTTGTTATTAATATCATTTTACTTGATTTTCTTAACAGCTCTAGAGAAGTGCAGTGCTCCTTACGTTCCAAGATTTGCATTCATTGAAAACCTTCAATTGAATTATGACTATGGTGACAGCATTACTGTGACATGTCACAATAGCACTGCTCAGTTTAACCTTCAGTGTCACACGAAAGGTAGATGGAGAGGCCATGTAGTGTCTTGTCCCGAACTTGCCCCAGGTAAGACTTTCAATTTTGATTTGATTTATGTTCATTTTATTCATGTCTACATGACTATTCACGAGTTCCAGGTTGATGAATAATTAATCTCCTGTAAAAAAACAAACATATCGTACCATACCAAAAAGAACATCATTATAGTAAAGAAAAAGATATGTATGAATGTGCGTAGGAACTTTACAGATTATGCTTGATTTTGGTATATTTATATAATAACCACACAATTACGATGGCAATGTATTTATATCAATGTCCTTGTATAGATATTACTCAATTTGTGATACTTCGTTCCCGGGAAAACAATTATTTTACCTGGAACATACTGCGATTTCATGGAGATGCATCGTCATTGCAATAAGAATACCTGTTTAGGAGCTGGAAATAATGCTCATATTCCAATGTCACGGGCAATAATACCTGCAAGGTAATTAAAACATGCGTAAAGTGTTAAATTACTTCACATTCTCTTTCTAATATTATTTTTGTTTGTGCTATACAAAACTTACCAATACTTTTGAGAGTTGAATTTTTACTGTTTTAGTTCTATTACTGCTGCTGTTTTCACTACTGGCTGTCTATGTATTAATGTTCTTATGCTACTTAAGCGATTTTCGCATATCCTGGAGGTAGAAAAAAAGTGTTAGGTGATTTCCTTCTCGCTTTTAACCTCACCATTTATTGAATTATGTTACATTTACCAAGCAGCTCCATCTCAATGCAGTGCTCCAGCTATTCCAAGACATTCTACCATTGAATTATACCAAATGATCTACAACTCAGGTGATGAGGTGATTGTAACTTGTGATGCAAGCGACGTTCGTTTTACCCTTCAGTGTAACAACAGGGGATTGTGGAGTGGACCGGAAATGTATTGTCCAGAACCAGACAAACGTAAGATAATTATATTTAGTTATTATCTGACTAATCGTGTAATGTGCTCGATTTACTCTGAAAAAAAGTCATATTCATGATAATAAGTAGAATTGTACTATTTGTCAAGCGAAAACTATAATATGTACCAGCCGCGTTCTCTCTCTATAATACTGCATGTGTATGTATACATTTATATACATATCTCTCTAGAAACTTGTTCTGGTATATATATTATGTTTTACTCTATTCCCTACCTCTCTATCATGTTTGAAATATAATTCTCCATTCTCATTCTTCAACTCCTCATTATCTAAAACATCGTTTGTTGTTGCCTACAATACTTACCTTCTCCAGAAACACGTTCCTTTTTTTTTCTTTTCCTCTTAGCTGTTGTTATTGATAGCATTATACTTGATTTTCATAATAGCTCCAGAGAAATGCAGTGCCCCTTACGTTCCAAGATATGCATCCATTCAAGATCTTCAATTGAATTATGACTATGGTGAAAGCATTACTGTGACATGTCACAATAGCACTACTCAGTTTAACCTTCAGTGTCACACGAAAGGTCAATGGAGAGGCCAGGTAGTGTCTTGTCCCGAACTTACCCCAGGTAAGACTTTCAATTTTGATTTGATTTATATTCATTTTATTCATGTCATTTTTCTAAAACTTACCCCCTCCTCCAAAGTCGACTGGCGTATGCAAGATAGAAGCCTCGAATCAATGTTCATGATTGTGGAAGGAGATATAATAGATCCGAAATATCATCTATGGAAAAACTGTTAGGTACTATTGCACTTGTGACATTTCAAATTTAAAGCAGAGTTTGACCAACACCAATACAATTATTCAAACTGCTAGATCTATCTAGTACAAAATGACGTTTTTGTCTCGACTGCGTAGCAAAAAGCGAAACATAGGCGCCCTTTTTCCGGTGGCGGCGGCGACGGCGTCAACATCAAAAACTTAACCCAAGGTTAAGTTTTTGATATGTTAAAATAATTTTGAAAGTATAAGGTCCTATTCAGTGAAACTTGGATTTAAGGGTTATCAAGTATCCCCAATCATGAGAAGAGAATTTAAGGTCACAAAGTCAAGGTCAAAGGTCATTTAAAGTCAACAAACTTAGACTATGATGTGGCATCATCATCAAAAACTTAACCTCAGGTTAAGTTTTTGAAGTTTTAATATCATTTTGAAAGTATAAGTTCTTATTCAATGAAACTTACTCTAAAGGGTTATCAAGTATCCCCATCATGTGAGTAGAACTCCAGCCCACTAGGTCAAGGTGAAAGGTCCTTTCAGGTCAACAAACTTAGACTATGTTGTGGCATCAGGCTAAGATTTTGAATTGTTATCATAATTTTGAAAGTATACATTCCTATTCCATGAAACTTGTACCCAAGGGTCATCAAGTATCACAAATCATTAACACAAATTCGAGGTCACAAAGTCAAGGTCAAAGGTCATTTTAGGTCAGTAGACTTGGATTATGTTTCCACAACTAAATATGAGAATTAATAATTTAATTTTTGTTATTTGTTCATATTTCATGAAAATTATCAATATTGGTACAAATAATAGTAAATAATTATTCTGATGATTCTTTGTCAATATTTACTTAAAAATGATGATTATGCTCAAAGAATTTCATTTGGAGGGCCTGCTAATAGGCCACCCTGCCTATAAATAATGTCCCAACCTCAGTTTTTCATCATAACGAATTGCGTAATGCAGGCGAGACCGCCGAGAGCGTTTCCCTTGATGCCATATTAAACATGTAATTTGTTTTGCTCGCTCGCAAATTCTTGACATAAAATGGTCCTTACGTGTGTATGTACATGGCCATTGACGTGTACCAGGGTGATGAAAAATTAATCTCCTGTAAAAAAACACATCTTACCACACCAAAAAAACATCATTCTAGTAAAGAAAAAATATGTATGTATGTGCGTACGAACTTTACAGATTATGCTTGATTTTGGTATATTCTATAATAACCACACAATTACGATGGCAAAGTATTTATATCATTGTCCTTGTCTAGATATTAATCATTGTGTGATACTTCGTTCCTGGGAAAACATTTATACCAATGTCCTTGTCTAGATATTAATCAATTTGTGATACTTCGTTCCCGGGAAAACAATTATTTTACCTGGAACATACTGCGATTTCATGGAGATACATCGGCATTGCAAATAATCGATAAGAATACCTGCTCAGGAGCTAGAAATAATGTTCATATTCCAATGTCACGGGCAATAATATTTGCAAGGTAATTAAAAGATGCGAAAAGTGTTAAATTACTTCACAATCTCTTTCTAATAATATTGTTGTTTGTGCTATATTAAGCTTATCAATACTTTGGGAGTTGAATTTTTGCTGTTTTAGTTTTATTACTGATGCTGTTCTCACTATTGCCTGTCTATGTATTGATGTTCTCATGCTTCTGAAGCGATTCTCGCATTCCCTGGAGGTAACCAAAAAACATAGTGTTAGGTAAATTCCTTCTCGCCTTTAAAACTACACTGCACTACTTGTAGTTACTTGCTCCATCTATATAGAAAACAATGCCTAAGCGGTGCATGTTGGTCCCCCATGATCCTCTTTTTCTTATGTTAATTGAGAGCTGAGTTGATGAGATAACCACCTGTCAGTGACCACGCTAATCCTGCTAATCCCTCCTGGGTAAACTAGTACAGAGGGGCTTTAACATCACCATTTATTGAATTATGTTACATTTTCCAAGCAGTTCCACCTCAATGCAGTGCTCCTGCTATTCCAAGACATTCTACCATTGAATTATACCGAATGACATACAACTCTGGTGATAGCGTGGTTGTAACTTGTGATGCAAGCAACGATCGGTTAATCCTTCAGTGTAACAACAGGGGATTGTGGAGTGGACCGGAAATGTCTTGTCCAGAACCAGACACACGTGAGATATTATGTTATTATCTGACTTATCTTGTAATGTGCTCGGTTTAACTTAATAACCAAAATAATCATATTCACGATAATAAGTAGATTTTCACGATTTGTCGAGCGGGAACTTTAATCTGTACTCATCTTATGTTATCTTTATAATACTGCAGGTAATGCATATATTTATTCATACAGTTCTCCAGAAACTTTTGTTTGTATTTTTCTCCCTATTCTCTACCTCTCTATAATGTTTCAAATAAAATTATCCATTTCCTATCTTCCACTTCTCAATATTTTATATCCCCTTTGTTGTTGCCTGCAATGCTTGCTTATTCCAGAAACACGTTCCTTCGTTTTTTCTTTAAACTCTTGCCTTTTTTATTATTTAATATCGTGCATTATTTTATAATGAAAGCAGTGAAGTATTTGTGATTATTCAATTGTATTAATGTAGTGCACTTATGATTTTTTTTACTTTCAGTTTTAATTGTCCTTTCTTGCTCCAAATACTAGGAATACTGTATTTCACTGCACTGTATATTAGAGGCATTTGCAATATAAACTGTGAAATGTCAGTCATGTTTTAATAAACGTTTATCAAATTTAATTTAAATTCAACTGAAGAGTTTCTTAAACAGTCTTTGATCAAATCGAGGTGAACATTAGATACATTGGTATATATATTTGCATCAGGTCAATTGCATATTAAGTAATGATCGGCCTTTTTTTAATTTAAATTTATTAACGCTCACATGGTATTTAATTACGCGAACTTGTTTATTGAGCATAGGAAAATATTGATATAGTGTTTTGTAAGCACCATGCCATTTTCAGGCCAACCGTTCAAATTTCCGAAGTTAGTCCGAAGGCTCAACATTAAAATGGCTGTTTCAAAGTTCTGTTACACTATAGGGGTTGACGTTTTGTAATGCCAAAAATGTAATGTCGATCTTTCTTCCGAAAATCATAGAGGGTTCGTAATTTTAACAATGGAATAGGTTAATAGTTTCAATTTTCATCATCCCATTTTTGGTATGGAATTTCCAGGACAGTCTGTTATCGACTGGGAGACCTAAAAACTTTGTAGAGGAGACTTCTGTCAAATATTATACCACTAACAATAACTGTCCGTTAAGAGTCAATTTTGTAAGTTCTCAAAATGTCGATGACTTAAGATCATGAACATTGACAGGGACTGAAATTATGAATAAATGTTCTGCCTTCATAGTCACGATAGAGATTTATCAAGTAGTACATAACTGCATTAAATGATATTTTGTGAATTGGTGTCTAAAAATAATTCCCTCCCCCCGAATTCGTCTGGCTTTACCAAGATACGAACCCGAAATCAATGGTCATGATGGTAAAGAGAGAAAGAATAACTATGAAATTAGATTCAGTTAAAACTGCCATTTAGAATACAAAAATGTTATGATGGTGAAGGGATAAAAAATAACTATAAAATTAGATCCGGTTAAAATTGCCATTTAGCATACAAAAGTTTTATGATGGTGAAGGGATAAAGAATAACTATAAAATTAGATCCAGTTAAAATTGCCATTTAGCATACAAAAGCTTTTACATTGAGGGATTCATACACACAAAACAGATATTGCTCATGTCTTCTTACAGTTGCGATGTAAGTAAAAAATAAACTTTGTTTTCTTCTGCTCTAGCTCTTCCGACGAAATGTAGTGCTCCATCAGTCCCGAGATACTCATCGATTGAAGCGCTTCGTCTGAATTATAACCATGGTGACAGTGTGACCGTCCGATGTGATAATAACATCATTCAACCGTTTAATCTTCGTTGTGAAACAACAGGGTTATGGAGTGGACCAATGCAGTCGTGCCCGCAACCCACCCCAGGTAACTGTTATATGGAAATCAAATATGATTACAGATGATGCATACATACACGACTACAAATAAATCTCCGATAAGAGTCATTTTGAGAGTTCTCAAAATTTAGATCTAATCTAAGTTTACCAATGCTTTTGACAGCTGTATTTTTATTGTTTTCGTTCCATTACTGCTGCTGTTTTCACTACTGTTTGTCTATTTATTAATACTCTTATGCTACATACGTGATTTCCTTGTTACATCGAACCCCACCCTTCATTGATTTTATTTTATTTTCCAAGCAGCTCCATCTCAATGCAGTGCTCCGGCTATTCCAAGACATTCTACCATTGAATTATACAAAATGATCTACAACTCTGGTGATGACGTGGTTGTAACTTGTGATGCAAGGAACGATCGTTTTACTCTTCAGTGTAACAACAGGGGATTGTGGAGTGGACCGGAAATGTATTGTCCAGAACCAAACGAACGTGAGATATTATGTTATTATCTGACTAATCGTGTAATGTGCTTGGTTTACCTTAACAACAACAAAATCATGATAATAAGTAGTTTTGTACTATTTGTCAAGAGGGAACTCTAATATATACCTTTCTCATTCTCTCTTTATAATACTGAATGTGTATGTACATATTTATTCATACAGTTCTCCAAGACTGTTTGTTGAAACAAGTTAATTTTCTCCTTATTCTACACTACTCTATCATGTTTAAAATGAAATTCTCCATTCCCATTCTTCCACTCCTCAATATCGTATACATCCGTTATTGTTGCCTACAATGCTTGCCTTCTCCAGAAACACGTTCTTTCATTTTTCATTTTTCCTTTTTCCTCTAACCGTCTAATTATTTGGTATGATCGTGCAATATTTGTTAATGATAGCAGTGAGATTATTGTATCCATTCAATTTAATTAATGAAGTCTAATTTTAATTTCTTATACATTTAATTTTAAATGTTTTTTTCTTCTCTGCCTTAAATAGTATGAATATTGCATTTGACCGCATTGTAGAGGCATGTACAATTTAGACTGTGACCGTCAGTCATGTTTTGATATTCGTTTATCAAAATTAATTTAACTTGAAATAAAGAAAATCTAAAACAGTATTTGACCAACTTAAGGTGAACATTAAATACATTGTATGTCATATTTATTTGCATGAGATCATTACCAGCTTAATTAATGATCGGCCTTTGTTAATTTAAATTTTATAATTATAATTATAAGTTTATCAATCTTAATAAAATATTAGTATTGGTACTACGCCATTTTCATGCCGGACGCTCAACGTTTCATAGTTAGTCCGAAGTCTTAATGTTGAGATGGCTGTTCCAAAGCTCCGTTACTACAAAAGGGCCGACGTGTTGTAATGTCAAAAATATAATATGGATCATAATTCAGAAAATAGAGAGGGTTTGTAATTTCATCAATATAATGAAAGGCTTCCTGTAACTTCCTTTGATCATTTCCTTGGACGAGCTTGACAATAACAATACCAATAATTTAGTTAACACATTAAGAATACAGCATGTAAAGGATAAAAAAAATGATTTACATACTGAGATGTTAAAATGTAAGGTTTTAGTGGTTTCAGTTTTGTCCTGTTTTTGTTCTTTTCCCCAAATGCTGTCAATATGACAGTTCCAACACAGTGCAGTGCACCTCATATTCCGAGATATTCCTCGATTGAAAGTCATCATTTGAACTACAACTACGATGACAGAGTGACTGTGACATGTGACACGAACAATGCTCAATTTACCATGCGGTGTCAAGCAAGCGGATTATGGGATGGCCCTGATATATCATGCGCAGCACCGAGTGGGCCAGGAGCTCCATGTAAGTAATTATATTTTGGGTATATCGTAACTTATTTCTCCCTCACACTCAGCACGCAACGAGGATTGTTTTCATCATCATCATCATCATCACCATCTTCTTCTTCATTATCCTCACCACTATTATCACCATAACCATGGCATAAATGGGTTCCGGGATAAATATAAATATGAAAATAACGTGAACAAAACCTCAGATGAGCACACATCTTGCGTTTAATCCTTTATTATAATCAATGGTATTTAGAATAACACTTTTCCAGAGAATATGATATTTTCTAAAACAAAAATATTAACTACGCATAACGCTCAATCTTGTTCTACCACATTTACTGTTTTTCAGTGTTGTTTCTTTCTTTATTTCTCTTTACGTATCTTCGAGTTTTTACCAGAATTCGACTTCCCGTTTCACACCGGAACCTAAAAACTTTCTAAAAATTAAACGTTACCACTTAATAATGATCACTTTTATTCCATTGTCCTTAATATATATAAGGGACAAATAGTTTCAACCGTGATAACTACGATTTTTAGATTTGAACTACTTTTTTCACCATCAATTAATATATTTCATTTTGTATTACTTTTATGTGTTGCTGTCCTAACCTTTGAAACGCTTGAATTGTCATTACAATGTACAATACATATTGTAAATATTTTGAACAAAAATATTGGTTCTGTGCGAGTAATACGAATTCCCATTACAAGAGTTGTAAATGTATTCTTGAGAGAGATTTAAATCACCATATTTCACACATTAATTTTTGTTAGAACGACAAAAAAAAGACTTTAACCAACGCTTCCTATTAGTACAGTAACTCGTGACCTCCGTAATGTTATTTGACTATATCCTCTCCACAGTTCCTTCATCACATGCCTCCTGCAGTGCACCAGCAGTGCCTCCTGATTCAACCATTCAGAATCTTCGTCTCTCATACAAAGACGGTGACAGGATGAATGTGACATGTAACGTGGGTCCTGATTGGTTCGATGTATCATGTGACGATGGAATATGGATAGGCCAAAACATAGTGTGCCCTGACCCTCCAAAAGGTATGCCAAACATACTTTAAAATAACCATAACGGAATAAATACCCACCCGTCGTACAGTAATTTCATACTTGACTCTCAATCGAAGGGTTGAGGGATCGAATCCCATCCCGCTATTAACCTCCTGCGAACAAATTGATGCAAATGTGCCTCTCTCCGACCATGTAAACATAGGTGCTTAACAATTACTTGGAAAATACAAATTGCAAGAAGAAGACTTTTGCCTTTTTGAATAACATTGATTATTCATTAAACTGTATACATATAATTACACTATAATGAAACGAGAATGCGAGGTAATGTCATCATTTTCTTCCAGTTACATTTCAAGATGTTAAAGAAAAGGTTGTGTTCTGGGAAGAGGTGAAAAATAATTTGTGAGCGTTATCATTGTTATAATGCAAGTGTGGAAGAACATCAGATAAAAAATGTTCCCTGAAAAGCATGGCTCTTCAAATGCCTTAATATTCTAAATATGGCATGTAACAGCATAAAACTCGGGACGGATTTTTATGCCACATGTTCGTGTAGTCCCATATACATCTTTCTGTGTACAGTGCTTGTAACTTTACCAAGACTGGGCCAAATTTCTTATCATTTTGATGATTCCAGAACCTTGCAGTACACACCAATACTTATATGCTAGATGATCAACCTTTTCTGATCGATTCCAAACCGTTTCTTTCACAATGCAATCGCATGACCAGAACTCAACTTTTTTTTTTAAGCGCCCTTCAAAATAAATTATCCTTTCTTTTGAGTGTGTGGGTGTGTGTGTGTGTGTGTGTGTGTGTGTGTGTAGGGGGTGGGGTGTTGGGCAGTTTGTACCATACACGATCATGGTAACTTCGTTTAAGATTTAAAGGTAGCTTCTATTTTCAGTCATCAAAGATTTGCGCTTTATTAGCTACTACAGGCGTTCGAAAAAGGATTCACTGGATAATAATTGTGCTGTAATGAATGTTGAGTCTTCGAAGAAGTCTTTGGTATTGCACAATCTACATTTTCTCTTTTTTTGTAAAAGAATACCATATTCGCAATAAATCAGTATTCTAATTTGAAAATACTTCATTTGTAGAATGCAATCCCCCAATCATCCCTGTTGTATCATCTCATCCTAATGGTAAGCCTCGCTACAAGATTGGTGACCAAGTCAACATCACATGTAAGGACGACTCTGATTCTTTCATTTGGGAATGTCACAGAGATGGCTTATGGCGTGGAAATGCCGTCCATTGTTCTGATAATCATCAACCCCGTAAAGGTAATTGTGCACTAACAAATATTAGAAATGAAGGGAAAATGTAGGACCAGACCATGATACAATATTTCATCATATAACAAATTATGAAGTAAACAATTTATCCTCTTAATGTGTGTACTATTAAATGTAACTCATTTAGTAACTGCGCCTTTTATATGATAGCAAGCAATATGAAAGAAATGTCCCTCCACCTAAACACATTAATAGGGAGACTTTCCATTAGCTCTTATATTACACACTATTTGTCTTATTCGAGAGACCGAGTAAAACATGGTGATTAATAACACGAGGGAGAGAATTTCAGACACGAAATGGAAAAGAAACGAAAATTGAAAAGGGAAGAAAGGATACCGCTTTACGAAATAAGCTCATGTCTTTGCAAATTATAAGAAATTTTAAAGAGTTACCAAAAACGCTTTCAAACATATTTATACACGGCTGGTAAGCAATTCCATTTGTGTTTTGGTTTTGCTGGTCAAGGTGACGCAACAATAAGCTTGTTTACATTGTTGTCAAAGATTTGGCGCCTTTAGACAAGGCGCGCTTTTGTGGCGCGTTTCCGAATGCGCTCCCTTTTGCACACGAAACACATAACACGCGATTTTGAGAGCGCGTACGTACGCGCACGTAGAAATTTTGTCATTCTCTCGTGGCTTTTGGTAGAGGCAAGACCTGTTGATTTGGACAATCAAAAATACCCACCCACCATCCCCAATATCACCGCCTGTGTAGCATTAGGTTGTCTTGCAAGCAATAAGATTCTGTAATAATGGTTTTGTTGGTTTAAGGAATAAGTTATGATTGACACGATATTTGTACATGTGTTGTCTCACAGATACGAATGCAATTATGCATGGAGATTGTTTTAAATGCTTGTAGGTCAAGCAATCGAATAGGGTACAGTGGAATTTTAGTTAAAGGAGATTTGATATATAACAATATGTTGTTAATATAGCGAATAACATTCCTGGTCCCAGCTCGTTATACCATATTTTGTTGTTAATTTGGGTATATGTACCGGCATTTCTGCTGTAGCATGGTAGTTTTAATGGTGTTATACCGGCTTTCCGCTGTATACAGTGAGTTTGAAAGTATTCAGTGATGTGTTAATGAATGACAGGATAATTGTATTCCCAAGGGACACGCACGGTAATGCTATAACAAATTAAAAGTTTACTCGGATCTGGAGCAAATTGCTTGGTCGCACAAATATCTGCGGTTGGCTCCGCAGTCGTGGGCCGTGAGCCGAGGAATTTTGTCCCGGTCATGTTCTTTTTCAGATCAGGGGCTGAGATCGGGTTTTCGCCCTCACCTCATCCGAAAGGGGTCACGGAGTGGCCTCGGGGAGGGTGTCTAAATACGCGCATCGCGTATAATTTGCGTTGTGACATGTGTAATTGCAATTGGTGCATGCTATATGAATAAAATCACTGTTTGAAATATAGGTCGCCGACCTGGACGGAATTTATCAATTTGGGCCTTCATCACACTTACATATAATAGCAAGAAATTATATTACCATTCGTAAGACAAGTAATTCCAGGAGCCTCGCTCGATTTTACATGCGGGAGGTATACCTGGAGGGAAGTGATGGAGCCCGGTTGGGAACACTTTTGCTGGAATCGTTGATGAGAGCTGGGAATAGGTGGTGCACCCGGGTTACTTAAAATTTTCCCCGTTTGATCGGGCGGTATTCCTGATGGCTAAACGCTTGGATATCAGGTTATGTATGGGGTGCAAATTTCCTCATTTTCCAGCATTGATTCCAGCACTAGTTCTGTAATCGGGTTGGATACTCAAATTTGTGTGTAATGCACTTTTGCTGGAATCGTTGATGAGAGCTGGGAATGGGTGGTGCATCCGGGTTACATACAAATCTTCCCCGTCTGATCGGGCATTCCTGACGGCTAGCAAGGGGTGCTCGTGGCAATGCAGAGGGACATTCGTTTACGAGAAGGGTTTCTAGCCGTGGTTTAACCCTTCTCTGGCTACACGATTGGATTTCACATATTTGATTTTAAGGTTTATGTATGGGGTGCAGATTACAGCTTAGATTCCAGCACTAGTTCTGTAATTGGGTTGGATACTCAAATATGTGTGTAATGCAATTATAATAATTGGCGTGAATTCATGTACCGCCATGGTAAAATGATACATGTACAAATGACAGAATCCAATGTTAAATAAAAGCCACGAAAAATGCATAATTCGAACGGTTTGTCGTTTCCTCATTTATCAGCCGTGTATAAGTATGTGTGCAACAACTTACCTATTTGAGATTTGATTATTAATGTCTATTATTTACCTCCTTAATGATGTTACCCGTGTATTTCTTTCTTGCAAAACTTTTTTTTTCTTTTACATATATCTTGTTTGAGTTTTAATTTGTTGAAAATATTTTATGGGACCGCTGTAATCATGTACGGGATTTTGCTGCACGTTTGCTTTCAAGTATTAATGTCTGAAATTTAAATATAAATGCAGATACCAATACAAATATAAATACGAGTACGAATCCAAATACAAATCCAAATTTAAATACTAAATTGTATGGTTAGCGGCCTTTGCTTATAAACAAATGTCTTATATTTACAGGGCCAAAATGTCCACCAATGGGGCGCAATGGACAACCTATTTGTGGGCATGACGGAAGGGATTACTTTATCACCGGTCTTCTTGTAACAGCTGTCATCTTATTCATTATTGTCCTGATGTGCATGGCGGTGTTTTTCATCTTCATGAGAAAGTAAGTAATTTTGTTAATAATATTCCTATACTGTCAATATTTGTACAATTACTTTGTATTATATATAATTCTAATTTGTTTCCTTTCAATTTTTGTTTTTGTTTTATTGTATCACGGCTCTGATAAGCATCAACTTTCAGCTGATGGCAGGCATATCACCGTGTTTAAATTAATTACTCACTTCAACTAAACTAAGCTCAATGTGCTGAAACTTATGAAAAGAGACTGAAACCCAGCTACTTCTCCTCACAATTTGTTGTTAACTCCATATACTTGGGCGTCTCCTCACAAACAAGGAATGAAGTGGTTTCGTGTTTTTGATACATTTTAAGGTGGCATCATAGAAGGAGAAAAACAAAGTATTACACCATTAATGTAGTCCACTGTAAAAAAAAATCCTCACTAACTTTGGTAGGTCAGATAATTTAGGAAATAATGTTGACATATTTAGGCAATGTGTTTCTGTGATATTGTATAAATAGATCTTTTAAAAGTAGCTGCTACCAAAAGAAGTGTTTGATTTGAAAATTTCTGAAATTCAGCTTTGGGGCCCTTAAGTTTTTGCTTGTATATTAATAATTTATGTAATGTTAGAGTATCAAACGATTTCAACATTTTACTATATGCAGATGACACATCGTAAACATTATAGCTCTCGTAAAAACATGATCAAATTATATTATTCTCTCATTTTGCCACACATTGACTAATGCTGTATCATATGAGCATTGCGTTCTAAAATAGTTATAGATCGATTACAAAGATTTCAAAAAAAAATCATAAGAATGATATTCAATCTATTTAATAGAACAACAGTTAGACCATTTTTATTGAGTTTAAAGTGGCAAACAATTGAATAAATAATGAAGTATCAAGTTTGCATTGCGGTTTTTTAAATATTGAATAGCCAAACACCTGAATATCTCAATCGTTTGTTATTAATAACGCCAATAATATATACCACCAGGACATGCAAAGAACAGTTAATAAGTTGTTCCCCAGGTATTTACCGTTTATCGTATACGCAGTTTTTTATACCAAGGTCCATATCGCTTCAACAAACTACCCTTAAATAGTATATCAAGTAGTTCATTACCTCTATTTAAAATATGTTGCCGATCTTTATCCCACACTCTAAACATGTAAACAAAAATATATGCATTTTATCTGCCTTATTGTTTCCTTTTTTGGGAGGGGGGGGGGCTCGTTTAACCTCCCATAAATTTGTTTTTACCTTTTCTTTTTCTGTTTTAATATTTAGTTGTTGTTTTGTTTTCCCCAAATCTAGTATTCATTTGTTTTTCTGCTAGATTTGTTTTTAAGATAATAAATAAATGGGCTGTAGGCCCTGGTTATTGTTGTTGTTATTTCAAATTATTTTGTAATGTATTGGTTTAGATTATCAATTTATTTTGTTACTATACTATTTATACGTAGTTCTGTGTTCAATTTGTGCTGTTTTGTATTAAATGTGATGTTATTTTATGTACCTGTATTATGTAGGGCTTCCTTGGAAAGCAGGCCATTAAAATTATTTTGGGGACTTAAATGAAACCACCTTACTAAAATAAAACTTAATATATAAATAAATACATAAAATAAATGCTTATAATTTTCAAGATTTTCACAGAGCCTATGATTTGGTAAAAAAGAGAAATATATTTTTATGCAATGCAACCTTTAAAATGTGAAATTTCATTCTAAAAAATGTCTCGCATAACGAACCCCGCATTTATAGTTTCCCTAATGTAAGTGAAATCCGAATATTAATTTAAGCGTTATTTTAATACAATTTTTGTTATTTCATTTCATAATCTACAGTCGTGGCTATGATTTAGTAACGTCATCGAAAGACACTCTTCAAGATGAGAAGGGATCACGAGGACCCCTTCCTGACGTTCCTGATGGATATGCTAACTACATCGCTGGTGACAAGTCACTTTATGTCGAACCATATCTCAAACGAAATGGAGATCACATTCCAAGCTATGAAGTCTACGAAAAACCAATTTGAATAAATTACTACCAGTTTTAGATTCGGTGTTTACTTTACATAGGGAAACTCCACTCTTGTTGGTTGTCCTTCTTTTGTACTAATGCTGTTGTTCTCTTTTTCGTCACTATTGTTCAGACCTAGTTAAGGCATGCACCTTTGCATAATGTTCTGAGAATGACATGTTTATTTGTTATAACTTTTGATTAATTATTATCTTCATATTTATGATGTTATTACACGCAGTCATTCCCCTTCCCTTACTAATTTACATGTGTATTAATAAATAAAATTGGCATACCCTTTCTCCCCTTTCCTTTCTCATAATGCATTAATTATTGTCTTGTATCCACTACTGAATATTATTTTAAAATTACAATGAAATGAATTTTTGTAACGTTTATGTTTATTAATTTTTTTCAAGTAAGGAAATGAAAATACAATTTTTTTCTCGTTTAATCCAATGTTTTATATTGAGATACGTTTAATACGAGGTTAAACCATTTTCGCTTCATGTACATTAAGATGAAAAGTGTATTTATTAATAATGGAAATAATTTTATTTCTTGAGCATGTCCATGTTATTAGCAAAGAGTACGATATTTTGTTAATTGATTGATAGAATATAAATGGAATCCATTAATACCAAAAGAGATATTCTCAAGGAAAAACAAAACAATACTTCCCCGTCGGTCTTTCTATTTTTATTTTACTTTACTTTCAATCAATTTCACACAAAAACCTCTAGTAATAAAATATATATCTTTCACTAAGAAACAGCTAAATTCATTTTCGCAGCCCCTATAAATTCGATTTTTTTTTCGTAACTCAAGAATACAAGATGTACTCGTTAAATAAACGCTTTTCTTGAATACTTTTAGATAAAATGTTTAATATATCGTTTTCTCAAGAAAGATAAATCGGGACAAATTTGTTTTCATTAGCTTAATTTTGTTCTAACGTCGTAAGGGTATACCAAATTTGTACACCTCCTCGTTTCAACTTATATTGCAAAGACGCGTTGCATTCCATTTGTGGAAATCTATGTAAAGTAAACTCAATTAATCGTGAAAAAAGGTGTAAAAATAAGTAGGTGACACATTTTAGGGAAATTTATTATTTATATATATATATATATACAGAACCGATTGGAAATATTTTGCATACACAGTGCCCTGGATTTTGTTTAATGACTCGCAAAGTATAAATGTATACATACATCTTATGATAATGATGATAAAGGTGGTGATATAGATAATGATGATGGTAACGACAATAATAATAACACTAATAATAATATAATAAATAATAACAATAGGCGTATACATCTCACTTTCCTCCTTTGTATAATGGTCACTAGGAAATTAAATGCAGTACGTTTATGAAGGGTTAAATAAACACTCTTAAAGGGGGGGGGGTAAACAGGGAAGAATTCTAACAATTATAGTAACAATAATACCCCCCTTAACAAAAAGTTCGATAAATGGTAACAATATCAACTAAAAGTGATGTTAATAATTATAATAATGATAATTATAATTATAGTAATACAAATAATTATCATAATAACCATACTGAGAATAATTACAACAATAATAATAATAGTGATAATGATAATGGAAATGATAGTGATATTAGTGCAACTACTATAACTAATACTTCTAATAATAATAATAGTGGACGATGAATAACAATGATGATAATAGGATATATAACATTTCATTCCAGTGTATGTAAAAGCTAAAGGAACTTGATTATTAAGAAAGTGGTTTATCTTTTGATGTGTACCATTCTTTTTGTTACACCGGTACATATTAAATATTTATACTCAGACGTGCACTTCATATGCCACAAAGAACATGTTATTATGTACAGAAGACAAACAGTCACTTTGTGATATTTAGTTGCCACTCTACAGAGAATGGTATACAATAAATTACGTTCATTAGCAGAAATGATTTCATACGACTTTTATTTCATGTGAACGATTTATTATGTCACCACCCTCAAAACGTTCAAATATTACTTATTATTCACAAGATAACAGTTTCATCCTACTTTGAGCAGCAATTGAACATAAAATGGTTTCCTTTTATTATCATTATTACTAATCTAGTGGGGAGATGAATAAACAAAATACAAATAATAGACTTCAGTGAGGATGTTAGTAAGACTTATCCATTTAGGCTGTACTTTTGGAGCAGTTTAGACTGTGTACAAGGTACCAAGAGTGGATAGTTTTACTCATGTAAGAATATGTGATAAGTAATATTTTTGTTTTAAAAAATGGTGAATAGCAATTTTGATTTTAATAAATAATCCGAATCCCATATGCAATAAATATATTGTTTAATAACAATTGTCGGTGTAAACTAGGCAACATACTCCGAGGTACGCACACCAACACGCACAAACACACACACATATATACAAACACATTGCCGCTCATCTAAAAGCGCTAACGGCCGCTACAGCTTGAGGTAAAATAATGCATGTCCGTTCCTAACCAATCATTTGTGTTTAAATCTACCGCATTATTTTACAAGAAAATAAAAATCGTCTTTTTTTGTATTGGTTGCTGTTTCGCACTACATAAAATAATCATAGAACCTTCAGTGGATTTAAGTACCAAGTGAAGCGAGCATTAAACTCGTCGACGGACCTGATCTTTATTCTTGCCTGGTACAGGTCAAGCTTACAAATGGCAGTTGGAATAACCTGATTACAATGTTCAACAACTTCACACTTAATCAATAATATGTCTCAACATTTAAATAATTGCAATTGTGAGATAGGTGACCATGGCAACACACACAAAATAAGACAGTGCAGAGTTTTCCTTAGGAATACCACTTAACAAACACTGCCTCACATCTGATAAGAATCCTTATCCGATGGTGTCACATACAAGAAAACAGGTGAGGCTTTTACTACACCAATTTAAAATGCTGAATATTATTTAATCTTCATATGGGCTTGATGGGAGAGGAGCCACACGGTAGTTCATTTGCGACCAAATTCCCATCCTAAGGCACTTACAATTTGGAAAAAAAAAATGATTGGAATAATGCGTGGTTTATGCTGTAGCGTGAAATCCCGTACATTTTGACGTGACTATTAGGAATATGGAATAATTAATTCCAATTATTAACATAATCAATAAGTGAACATGGAAATTAAATTCCGGCATGTATTACTCATTCAAAGTAATACTCATTCAATTTCAAAATGAAGTTTTGTTTCGGCTCGTCCGCGGACCTGATCACTACACAGGCTGGGTAGAGGACAACAAGGCAAATGGCAGTTCTGAAAATTTGGACAACGTCAAAAAAGACCAATATTAAATGTTGCGTTGATCTACTGAATGTTGTTGACCTGCTAGTACCCCCTCCTATCTCTCTTTCTCTCTCTCTCTCATTTCTCATCTCTTTCTCAATCTGACGAAACCACATAATTCCATGATGGCATTTAACTTGTGAGGTCTTTAAATTAAAAACAAAATATTCAATATGAATTTATATGTGTAAGAACGTGCAATACGGGACTCCTTCCCCCACATTAACATAAATATAGGTTGTCACTCCCAACTTCCTAAATTAGCAACCAAGTTAACATTGAGTTCATTTAATTTCGTGCGAAATCGAATGAATGCGTAGTTCATCATTCAAAATTTAATTTTGCTCATTCAATTAATTATTAGGACCATGATACTATCTACGCTAGCCAGAATGTCAGCATTCAATTTATATTTCATAATCACCCTTATACCCTTCCACCCATCCACACTTGGCGAATTTAAATTATGAGTACGCATTTCGAGTTTAATTGAAGCATACTCTAATTTGAATGTGAAGCACGGGGCTTTCGAGACACAACATGACATTATGTGTGCAAAGGTTCAAGCATGGAAACCGCAAGCAACCAAAATGTGAGTGAACTGGAATGAATGTTAATGAAGTAAAATCATGTTTCGGACGAATTCGGCAGGGAAAACCTATTAACGTATTGGCATTCCGAGTAAACTGGGAAATAAAGCAAAGAAGAAACATTCAGAATATCGTGTATAAGTAAAAAAATAAATAAAACGTATGATATTTCCCACAGGCACACCCACATGCATATGCTATTATCATTAAAAAAAACGCAGAAGATACACAATATACGAATTTTTACATTATGAATTTCCTCATAAATATTTATAGACACATGTATACATTTTGCCATGCTGTTTTTTCAGTCTTGGGACTTCAAGTACAATCTACTCTGTATCTATGTTCATCTCTTTTCAAATTTAAGTTTAATAGGTAGGTTAGGGGAACCGGTCTGGTCATGGAACTTTTGCCTCACTGGGCTTTGACCATCTACCGTCGACATTAATATGAATTACAATAATGAGGTGCATGATCGATAAATAAATAAGAATGGATGACTGGATGTTAGTCGTATATTTGAGCGTATCTGGACTTTGCCAATTTTCGAGAATTTGTTTTGTACGCTAGGCATAAGTTAGCTTCATTTACTACCATATGTGACAGGGTATTACGCGTTTAAACAAACAGAGAGCACGCAACATGTACGCTCTGTAAACATTAATAGTTGCAAAAAAACAAAAATTAGCTGAACGCTGCACGCGACTAATTCGCCCTCTCGCAATGCATTCGAGCCATGCCGAACAAAGGTGATATGATAATTAACAGAGTAAAGATATTCACATAAAATCGATTAACTGTACTTCGTTCATTTTGTTAAAGATGGTAGACAATCTTCTTGGCTACTAGGAACATTGTACTTGTATCCTTTGAAATGATATACTTTATCTTTGTATATTTTATCAGTTTCAGTTTGCAAATCGGTCAGATTTGTATGTAGTCGCATTGGTCGCGCAACAGGCTGCATACATATTTTTTGGAAGGAAACTCCCCGAATAAGGTATCCCATTCAGGTGATTTGTATAATGTTGTCACTGCTATAAGCATTACAACGGATTCCAACGAAATATTCTAAAAACAAGGATGTTTGATTAGTGTATATTTAACACGCAAACGAATGACATATGTCCATCCCAACCCACTGCCTAATAACTTTATCCGTATTATTGACGATCTGCCAACCTTTGATTGTCGTGCCTTGGGCAGGTCCCCAACGGTTGAATTCCGTACGTTGCGTGATCTTACCTTTCCACTACAGTACTGATAGCGTTCACATTACGTTGTCCATGTTGTAATGAATGAATATTCAATCTGATGATAATTATAAGGAAATTTCACGCATGCTTTATGAGAATTGGGTCACTCAAACGTTTATTGTAAACTAAAACATGTTAATTTCTTCTTGAAATGGGGAAAGAAAGATATACATTTCATTTACAGTCTAAAAACTTTGTCACAATTGTGATTTTCTGTCTTGTAACAAATGAGTATCTCACTCTCTTTAAATAACAAATGATAAAGAAAATATAACTTAAATGCGCTTTAAGCATATGAATAATTCGTTAAAGTGTTTATTTAATTTCGCTGAACTAGTAGAGAATTATTTTGACTTTGGCGGCACGATCGGTATGACGTTAGTGTACGATTGCACTGACGGGGTTACTTATCACATGGACCCTACGACAGATGGACTAATAATGAGTCTTTCTTTGATCACATCATGACCACCGCCACCTGATAATGTGTATGTTGATGAGGACATTCATTTGACGCGACAATGTTGATTATGTAATCACACATCATCACAGACAAAGGAACTTTTTACGTTTCCTCAGATTCTATTCGCTTGACCAGGGCCCAGAGTGTAGTTTCAGGAAAAGTATCGTGATTTAAGACCAGTTAGGGGAGCAGTGAATCCCAGTTTATGACAATTTGTGTGATATTAGATTGATGATTAAAGAAGTGGACACTGGTGAATATACATCTGGAGTTGCCAAACTTTGAAAAATACATATTCTTTACTGTCCTATTACCTTATATTCCTTACAAATGGATGGGATATGTTTTAAAATGAAGTTTGAAATCATTGTGTTTCAGCCAAATTTACAGGTTTCTCTTTTAATTTCCTGTAATAAAACTATTATTGAATATTTTTGGGAGATTAATAGGCGGCTGATAGTTTATCATTTGTATATCAGTCGCCTCATTTTCTCAACCTCATATCGCCCGATAAAAGTCGACAAACATTGGGGATTAGTTGGTGGTACATCGGTAGTCAGTTTGAAGCTATGACATACCCTTGGAAAACCAAACATAACTTTCCACGACCAGTTTAGTCAGCAACAGATTTTCGATGCTGCGGCGCAAACCTTCAGCTGTTGAGGCCAATTGCCATCCACTAACAACCTTTTGTAAGGCTGCATAACCTCTCTACGACCTCTGGAAAAAAACCACTAGTGGATCTCGGCCGTCTGCGACCGGTCGTACCTTAAACAAATAAGCGATGTTACAAGACTCTCGGCAACCAGCCTGATAAATAAGCTTTAATGCTGTCCTCCTCGTCTGACTTTACATCAATATGATTATAATAAAATGCATTTTATAAAACTCGCTTTGCAGAAAAGTAAAATATTAAAGGAAATACTGTGGTTAAGCAGCAATAACAATGTTTTTCATGATATTGTTAGAATTTGGAAGCTAAAGTGTTAGTTGGAATAAAGTGAATGGTTATCATTATGCTTGGGATATATATCGGTATTATCTCTCGAACATCTGTTGTCAGCTTACATTCTGAAAGCTCAAGTGGTGAGATAATTTTGTAAATAACAGCTCGATCACTATGACCTGGATGAGAGATTGCAATTACGTAGGTTTTCCATCGAAGCTGTGGCACGTTTTCTATATATACAACCAACTATCAAATATATGTCGGATGCCACAAACCAGGTGAGATGGTCGAGGAAACAACATCTTAAAACAACACAAACAAAAACACCATTAACACATAGGGCTTTTCGTATTAAATAGTTTTATTGGTCATGACATAATATATGTCAAGAACTTGTTTATTTTATTTTTCATAAACACAAGAGGAACATAATTCTACAAATTATAAATAATTGATAATCAACTGATATATACTTTTTGTGGACATACTGAACATAGTAATACATACACTGTCAACAAAAAGTGTATATGATACCAACAAAATATTCCTCGTGTGTATTGGGTTTTTACAGACGTGTATCAATCAGATATGATTATTTACGTCTGGGGACCGACCTTTAACGTCACCATCCGAAAGACGTCACTCAGTTTCGAACCTGTGTCCTCGGCTGAATCAATTTGTAACTTCCACTGTAAGCTGGATTACAGGCGCACGCCACAACGCCTAGTTGCGTGCAAATGTAAAGAGCTCAATTCATTTTTAATATTTAATGCAGTGAGAGAATTTCAATCAAATTGTTGTCACGTTCTTGGTTTTAAAAAGGAATATGAATTAATTTGTTTTGGCGTTCTTTTTTTAATGAAAACTATTAAAAGAAATATTCTTAATCAAAACAAAGTTAACACAACATATAAGTGAATTTGTTTCCTGTTTGTCTATATGGTGCTTTATTTATCCGACCTTTGGATCCACCAATGTCTTTAAGACTTGCATATACCCTGTTCTTTAGTTGAAACGCAAGAGGTGATGGTAGTATGTGGGAAATAAAGTCGTCGTATTATTTAAATTTCAATTTTTTCTTCGTCCACTTGTCTCTTTCTCTCTCTCACTCTGTCTATATACATATCCATCTTTTTTCCCCTTCTGTTTTCGCCAATCTGTCGGCTGGACACATGTCTCCCGGACCCCTTCACGTCACGTCATAAGATTCTTAGATTATGAAATTATGGCGGATTTGTTTTACATGCATTTTCAAGTTTCTACATATGCAATATACATATATATATATATATATATATATACATATGCAATTGTAAGCGTTTGGAATACGAAGCGTCGACAATCGTTAAATAATGAAGAGAGGGGGGCTCTTTTGTGAAATTGGAGAAATAACGGTGGGAATTATGCCCGACACTATCCATTTCAGTCATCCGTCCATAGGAATTTGTTTATAAGCATGATTTTAACACGATTATGCTCGAAATAATATGCTGTTTTTTCATATTTTGCAAATCGTCTATTGCCTTTGCTGCACATGTCCTTATAATAATATCATAATAAAACGGTGCTTATCAAGCGTATTCATCCCTGTATTCAATGCTCCTGTCGCGACACACATGCCGATCTTCTGCAACCAGGTAAACACTGATTCATGGACGCTCTCAAGGACAACCTAATCATACAGGTTAATCGATGTTCCGTCTTGAGAACCACACTTATTGTTTTATACTGCTGCAATTGTTTGACCATGTTCTGCAAAAGGCTTGATGTGTTTGGTTCTAACAATCTCTTAGATAAGTGATCTAAGAAGGCGAGCTTGATCTGCATCACTCTAAAAAAAGAAATGCATACTAATCCTTAAAACACAGCTTAATTTTTAAGAGGTTAAAAAAGATCAATATCAAAGTGCAATGTAAGTGCAACCTAATGATTTTGGAGTCAAAGGTATAAACCAAATATCAGTTGAAGTAAACTAAGTTGATCAGCATTGATCATTATGAGTATTCCACGTTTATTGCAAAAAAAAAAAATTCAGCTTGGTGTGGAGAAATTAAGTGTTATGATTGGTTTGAACTTAGCAGCGAGACCAGTATGACATACCTGTACAGCTCAGTGCAATTACGGTGTTGCGCACCACCAAAGCTGTTCGTCTGGTACATGGTCATACAAATACCAAGTATTCGTCGAATGTCACAAACAAGGTGAGACGTTTGATTATTGTCTCCTCTGTTAGAGTGGTGTCGAAATCGTTAATCTAATTGCCGCTGTAGAACTCACCGACAAAAAGCACTAGTCCCACTTATTTGTTTTCCCCATAGACCATTTGTTTCCTGGAACAATGGCCAACATAAATATGACTGGTAGGTTTGGTGCTTTTTATTCCCTATCACTAACACGCTTAATTTCAGTTTGTGATAACTGGAGAGAAAGGTAGGTAAAGGCCAGTAGAATGAGTACTAATCAATTATATAATTAAATTAAATTACTCCATTTACTCATTGGGAAATAATAAACTGAGTCTAGATTAAATAAAAAGAGGAAAATAAGGGGAGAACAAGGGAAGAACATAATTGTAAAGAGGTTAAATACACTTCCATTAGTCCGTAAACGTCGGGAGATGCTTTAACATCCACCATGCTTTGCCTCCTTGACCATCATATTGAGGAAGATAGATATTATTCTGACATGACACCGTCGTATTTTACTTTTCTTGTCTGGTTTTCGTGTAACTGTTTCACTACAGTAAGGTACTTAAAGTGAACCGGTAACATTGTTGAAGGTTGATGAAATGTTACGAAGTATATTCCTTCTACCGTACTAACCCTCTGACATGCAAACAAAATCTGAACAAATGTCACACCTCAAAAATATGGATGGTTTTCTTTGAAGGCGTCACTTTGCGGCTCCCTCTAACAGTAAATTCTCCAAACTAATGTTTGAACTTTCCAAACGTTTTTCCATGAAAATTAGACATAAAATTGGCTTTTTAAAATCTTTCAACACTTGGGACAGTTCAATTCTTGTCTAATAATAATAATAATAATAATAATAATAATAATAATAATAATGGGTTCTTGTGTAGCGCTCATGTCTGTCAGACTTGACACTCCTGGCTGTCCCGATGATGACCCTGGCATTAGCACGGCTGCCATTACGGCGCTCTAGCATTTCAAGGAATTAATTAAAGGTACCCATTTATATCACCTGTGTTGAGTGTGGCAGAATGATGTAGATCAATATCTTGCCTAAGGACATTAGTGCCGCGGCGGGACTCGAACCGCGGACATTGTGATCAACATTCCGGTGACGTATCAACTCGACCACAACACCTATACATGTTTTAAGACCGCAAATGCCTTTAAAATGCATGGTTATTGCTCTTATTCTTATTCATGACATTTCTAGTGCCCTTTTAGGCCCTAAAATTGCTATGAAGGTATGGTATAAAGAGCCTATTCGTTGCTTTGTGACGATCTACATTCACCTACAATTTAATTAAATTGTAGTAATACAGTTGGGAGAATTCAGGAATCGATCAGATCAGTTTTTCTCGTTAATAATGGTCTGTTTCACTCAAACTTTCAGATTATCTTCAATTGTACATCTAGCATTGAACTCACTACCTTAGCTCTCTTTTCACTCATCTGAACATGTTACCAAGTCCCTTAAAGTAGACAGCCAAGTCTTGAGAAGATTTTTAGGATGCCTTTGGTCAACTATATTTCTCTTTGATATGAAAGAAGACCAAGACCATGTCTGCTGTGCCAAAATTTGTATGTCGATTATGTCCAGTATGTCGAGATGGGTTTGTTCTGCTTGGTAGGTTCCACCACCATTTCTCTCAGCTTTCTCTGTGTATTCCTACAGTCTTTTATGTTTTTTTTTTAATTGCTATATATTCTGTTCTGTACAAAAGGAGTGTTTCTCTAGGAGAACATCTTTGATCTGTAAGTCATTTTCATCAAACCTTTCTTTGTGTTCCTGCTGACATGGACATCTACCCATGTTACCATTTGGATAATGAATTTCAACTTCTGCCACTGGGTCCCTGGATCGTTGCTCTCGCAAAACAAGTTATTGACGAGTTGTTTGTCCGATCATCCAATTCGCGCTGATACTTTTTTCAATTCCATATGGAGGATTATCATCATGTATATTTGTTTTGTTTAAGCTGTGGTCCTTTCTTCCTGTCCCGTATTCGTTCTGGTAGTCTTTCTTTGCAAAGTACGCCTCTCTTTTATTGCTGCTATATCAATATTAGGTCAAGTTCTCTTGATACAGGAGCAATACATCTATGCGAACAATCTGTTTTATCTTAATCTTGCACTGTACATGCTGTGGTGCTGCTTCGTTTTCCTTTTTGTTCTTTATTAACAATAACAATAAGCAGTAAATATAAATCTTTGTCTCGCCAAAAGAAAAGAAAAATACGTTAAATATACATGTACTTACGAATTGTCTTCTTTCAGAAATTCACAAGTCAAGATAATTGAAGACACATTGGAGACATCTCCTACTTGTGCTTCTGCAATCTTATCATTACACGGCCCTTTGTAGAATTTAGTTAAAATAGAAATATAAAATACAAACATAAGTGGTGGAAGAAGTGGGGAGTGATGTCACACCTATTACTTGTATTTTCTCTTAAATGGATTGTTTTTCAAGTACAATTATGAATGATCACATGAAGAGCTCTTGGCTAACCTGGCAGAGGAAATTTCCTAAGAAGGATATGATGATGAATATAACAGCACAGTCAGTATACATGTTAGGGATTTAAGAGAACCATAGGCCACTTTTATGCTTGGCATTTGCCGCAACTAAAAAAAAAAACTTAAACATTGCATTAACTTTTAATCGCCATGGATCTGGCTTTCAGATAACACCTGGAAAAAAAGTTATATTATTATCATGTTTGGCCTCGGCTTGGGTATTTGTTGAACATCTGTCAGCAGCGTTGATATGTGAAAGTCAACTTGTGGAATGATATTGATTGTGGCGGCTCGTTGAGTATGACTTGGGTGGAGGATTGCAATTACGTAGTTTAACAATCGAAGCTGTGGCACTTTTCCTTTATATACAACCTATTACCAATCATTTGTTGGATACCACAAACCAGGTGAGGCGTTTGATTTGAATAAAATGAAGTATTGATATTCCCATTGAAGCATATCCAATATGATCTTTACTCACAATGGTATAGATATAAATCGCACAGAAAAAATAAATACGTAAATAAATAATGAAAATTTGAAAAATCTAGAAAGAAAATAGAAAAATATTAATGCGTAGTCCGTGAAATTACTGTACAATGTGAATAACACATGGAGTTATATGTGCCACTACAAATATATGACAAACAATACACGTATCTTTTTTCCACATACGTTAGCAGGGTTACTTCTGATGAAAGTGTACACGGAGGCTTAAGTATTTGTGGTTTAAGGACCCTCTAATTTATCAATAGGGATAACCGGGCTTAATTTCAATGTGGATACGATAATATTGGAGAGTTCTGTTTTTTCTCTTCTAAATAAGTAGTTCCTAAAACAAGGAATTCTAACATTGAAAAAATGGCACGGGCTCTCAGCAGGTTTAAGGTACGCCTTCTTGACACCAACTCTGAAAATGTAGCCGTTTCCAATAAAAGAGAACCCACAAATCATTATGAATCCAACCCATCCTGGGGAAAGAATGACAATGGAAGACATCCACTATGGTGCATTCGACCACTAAATATTCTCTTAATAGTTCGTATTTCAAATAATCAGTATAATCCCCCTTCAAACCAGTTTCTGACGGATGTATTTGGCGAGGTAGGTATTTAATTTTGCCTCCCCTTTCTGTTTCATTTCTGCGCTAATCTGCATTACTATTTTAAAGAGCTACAAATGTTTCTTTCCTTTTTTGAAAGATCAGCGGACAGGTAAAATAGTACAGCGTCCATATTGTAAAGAAAAAATGAACTGGAAGAGGACCAAAAAAGCCCTTACCGGTGGCCACCGAAAGGCTATAGAACCATCGCTTGAACTGATCTTCCAAGGTCACCACTTTTCGGAGCCTTTGTCCAGAGTGAATCCCTGGGTCTTCCGAGTTCAAGCACTTCTCGAATAACCCAAGGCACTGTGTGTTTTTAGGAAGGTGCATGCACATCGTACGCTTCATTCAACATGCTTTGCAAATATTACAGGCTTCATTCGCATTGTCAATAATAAATGCCAGTTCATTCTTAAATTTTCTTTCATAAAAAAATGTTGAAGTTTTTACATTCGAAACTGTCACTACTTGCATAATCAATATATAACAATTCCTATTTTGTAAAAACATTGAGTGATCACGAGGACCAAGTGATAAAACTTCAATTCTGTCAATCGTATCTGGATGAGACGAAAGTATAAGATCAAAATAAGGCGGCGAATCAGTGGGTAGAGATTAAATATAGGCTCGCAGGTATTCTCTCTCAAAGGTGCTGGCGTGTTTTGGCCAAATAATTCCCATTTTGTAAGTTATTTGTGAGCGAGTGAAATGAGCACGAGCTCCCCAAAGAAATAAACAAACACCAACAAACAACAAAAGACTCTTTATATTAATGAAATCTACTGATGGTCATTTTCAATCCATTGATAGCATTTCTTGTCATTTTGGCGATAAATTTAATTTCATGATATTATATTTTACATAAAAGCCCTATAATAATCTTTAACAAAAATCACTGATGCGTGCAAGCGATCAAATACAAATTGATACAAATTAACGCATCGTCTAGTTAATATTTTAATTTTTTGGTTAAAAGATCGTAAAATTGTAGTCATGTTCCATGTTTCATCAGCATATTGAAATTTCATTCAAAATTATGCTCTTCGAAACGTTTTTTTATTTATTTAAGGACAATTTAAAGATTCAAAAAGTACTATAAAAAGGAAGGAAACTGCAATTGCTTAACAAATCATTAATGCCAATCTTGTTTGTATAAACTCCTGTAGCCGTATAATGGCGGAGGCTTTAGAACCACACACTTTAATTTACCATTTTGGTGTGTTAGAGCATTTGTCGTATACATTTTTCGATGTTTCTGAATATTTTTCTTTTCTGTTTAGAGAACTTTTTTCTGAGAGAAGAACCAAGGATATTTCCAGACGTTTGAAATAACGAAATCAACATATAATTTTACTAATACGCAACGAGGACACATATGATATGTTTCCATTAGGACATGTGGATATGGCGCAATGTATTCACTTTTGTTGGGGGTAATCCAAGACATGCACCACAATCACAGTCGGAAGGGAATCTTTTGTTAAGAGATTCATCTTTAATATTTTTAAGAGACACGAATGAAAAATCAGGAATGAAAATAAACGAAAATAAACGAACCTGTGCTATGAATATGATGGTTATTTATTTTATGTTACCTGACTGGTAAGAAAGCTTGCGTATGCTCTTCGGTCAGCTACTTTGATTTGAGTCCTCTCCGAGGGAATTGTAAAACACGGAGTAATGCCTTACCAAAGGACACTATAGCATTTACTTGATTTCGATCCCGGGATACCGGACCTCCGCTCTCTCACTAAGCCATCGTAACTATAAGTTTAATGATAAGTGAACAATAAATAAATATATACAAAGAAAGGAGAAAAAGACGGCAAAAAAAGTCGCTTCATACCTGTAAAGTCATTTGAATGTTACAAAAACTGCATCTTAATTATAGTTATGCGGATAACACGTACATGGTCAACATCTGTCGGCAGCTTGGTTACGGGGAGCTATTGTGGTGGAATGTCTTTGAATATAGCAGCTCGTACAGTATGAAGTGGGTATACAGCTGCACTTACGACGTTGCGCACCATCGAAGCTGCACGTTTTCTACGGTGTCCAGCATATATCAAGTATTCGTCTCTATCACATACCAGATGAGGCGTTTGATTATTGCCTCTTTAAAGTCGAAAAAGAATCAGCTAATACTTTATTTATGTTAGACGGTAATTCAATCAAATTTAATGTTCCGAGTTGGAATAGCAAAGCGGAAGAGAGAACTGGACATGTGATTATGAGTGCATGTAATGACCGACCGTTATCTTTTTAGAGACGGGGTGCTCAGTCTCACATCATGCTCATTAGTACCTTCACCATCATCATTACACTAAAGATTAGACTTTTCATCGTTAAGATTGCTATATAATTATATCAAGCTCCGAGCAAAGCTAACGTGAAGATTAGCCCCCTCCACATACTTTTGGTTAAAAGTTGTGACATAGTCGTTGCATAGAAAGACTAAATATTTATGAAACACATTGTCCCCCATTAAAAAACGTTTCTCATTGAAACCTGACCTGACATTACCCCCCCTCCCTCGATACACTCTGGAAAAGAAGGTCACTGGCTTTGTTTATCCTGATTATGTTTTATTTAGCAATTCTTTATTTGAATATATATATATATATATATATATATATATATATATATATATATATATATATATATATATATATATATATATATATATATGTGTGTGTGTGTGTGTACATATCTGCATATCTTTCTTTATCATTCTCAATTTGTATATGTTCCGCGATGTAAGCGGGGAACGACGTTAGGGCCTTTTTAAGCACTATTTTTCTGGAAACCTTTTTTGGCGTGCCCAGGGGCGGCTTTCAGAACGTCTTTTATTTGTAACAGGGGTCATAAAGACCGCTCGACCGCAGCGCGCATAACTTTTCTTTTAACTATGACTGGTCACTGTTTAAGGATTGCGCGGAGGTGGCTGCCTGGCTCAACCGCAGCGCGCATATTGTTTTGTTTCACAGTTTGCAGGATTATTTCATCTGATGAAATATTTCATGATTATTACATGTTCTTAAAATAATTTCAATAATACAGTAATATTGACTAACACTGATAAATAACAAAGAAAGACAATTTAATTCAAATTCTTATTCAAATGGGTGATTTCAGGTCCTCATTCCTCATAACCGACATGTAATTTGAAGGCAATGTACTTATTATTATTTTATCGGAGAAGCTTGATATTTCCTTATTCATATTACTGATTCAGTTTATATTTATATAATTGTATTTTCATAGATGTGGGTGTATTTAATATCAAACGCTTCGTTCTTCATGTCATCCTCAAGTAGGCTTAATATTTCCTTATTCAAATTACAAAAATTCCAACATTCAACTTAGTTTCGCTCTGATTGCCAAGCATTTGGGTATACTCATAACCACCCTCCCTCCTCCCGTTAATAAAGGAAGAAAATTATATTGAAACAGTAATAAACCGAGTTAAAACTTAAACCAATACTGATGATGACCCCACTCTAAATGCATAATATAATTGAATATGATATGCATATTTATGTGAAAATTAGAATTCTCTCAAGTCGTTTTTGACGATAAGTTGTTATCATATTGCTTTGTGAAGTTCCTAAAGTGTTAAAGGAACCTAGATTTCCCGGACATATAAATTAATCAGGAAATATGACGTTTATAACGTTATGAAATGGACTATATAATCGTTTAAAAGAGGGGGAGTGTGATGGTAGTCTTCATGTTATTATATCGTTGTAAATAGAAGACCTACAACATAAATAGTATTATAAACGGAAAATCATACATAAACTGCTTGCACATCCCGAAATTAACACTCTTTATTATTGTATTACCTCTTTTTTTTTTTTTACCTAGAAGACCGAGACTAGTTCAATGTCTTTATATTTATAATAGTTAAAGTCATTTGTGGTTCCCTGTAGTATTCAAAATCCTGTATTACATTGACTCGAATTACAATTATTGAGATTAGTTTTCATCTTGTTTTCTCCTTTCTTAATATTTTTTGTTAATGTAATTTGACGATTATTGATTATCAAATGCCGTCGAATTGCTGATTTTCTGCTGATAGGTTTTGTGGTTTTCAGTCTTATAAACAAGCATGCAGGATCGGTTGAATCTGCGGAACAGTTTGGGTTCGAGGCCCTTAAGTGTAAAGACAGTGATCCTAGTTTATCAGACTAAGGCCTACATAAGCAAATGTCATTTATGTAGTGTTGTTGTATGTCAGGTCTACTTAAATATCCATCAACGCTGAACAAAAAGTCTTGACAATGTTTTTCGTTATGCTCCTGTAAATCAAACACTAGAATTACTTCCTTCCACAAATCTTAACTTTGCCAAAAGGATATTTATGTGGAAATATTTACGTTTCTTCTTGGCAAAATTAATATAAATTATCTGGATGCAGCTAACGCAAAATTGTAAGAGGTTGTATTTGTATCAAGCGTGCCATGAAGCAAGTTTCATTAGAAATCGTGCATTTTAGCAATTAGAATCGTAAAACATAGTCTGAAAAAGATGTCTCCCTTTTCTTTCTTTTTCAATTCAAATCTAGATAACTGTCTAGGTAATTAATCCTCAATTCAATTAATCTTTTCCCAAATGATAAAAAATAAATATATTGTTTTGATGTCCAGCAGAAATTCCTTTTTTTCGGAGTCTTGTCATAGCCTTGAATAAATTATAGTATCTTAATCATATCAGTTGACTATAATACCCAGACTACATGATTCGACTTGCTAATATTTTGTGAATATAAATCTACAATACCAAAAAATAAAAAGTTATGTTCAAACAAAAACAAAATAATAAGATATGTTTCCTATTACCTTTACTAATGTCTGCATAGTTTTTGAACTATCAAGATACCGCCACACCATCAAACTATCCATATATATTGTGGTGCCTTCAATACCAGGTGTTGCACATCGAAATAACGAGAGAATACAATCTGCCACCAGTCGATCAACACATATAATGAAAACTATCTAGCCAATGTTGTTTCTCCTCAAAAAAGCTTATCCACTTCGGGAAAGGCCCACTCCGACATGGTAACTAAAAAGGAACATAAATCACTTTCTATAGCCAATATATTTTCAGTAAATATGACCCTCTCACCCTTTTTTTTTTTTTGCTCTTAATTTCTTTAAAATTAATTTCGTCCTTTATCTTAATATCGAGTAAACAAAATGATCACCTACGATTGTTACTGATGTAACCATTAACCTAGTGCTGGGATACATTGATTACTCCAACAGATAGTTATTTTCAAAATACTTGTCTTGTCTTTATTAAACCTTAAGTCCACTTATTTTCCAAAGCTTTCCCTGAATCATTTCTACCCGCCCTACAGAGTTAACATCTATTGTAAAACATTTCTATCATCCACATAAATAACTTGTCTAATAACTTTTCTCCTAGCAGATTGAATCCGATGACCCTATAGTATCCTTTCTGATCGCGTTCGCCAAACCCCTTTTACTATTACAAATAAATAAGGCAAGAGAGGCCCACCTTGGAGCACCTCAAGTTTTATTTTAGAATATGTGGAAGACCCCCGTTCATAATGCAATTATTTACTTGTATATATAATACGTTAAACAATTTGCTAAACGACGTCCTCAAACAAAATTAATTCAAAATTTTTGATAAAAATAAATGCGAAACAGAATCAAAAGCCTTTGCAAATTATGTTACCATTAGAAACTTGTTAGTTTTACATGATTTCGAATAAAATAACACATCTTCAATCAATCTTACAGCTTCTCCTGTTTTACGTATTTCATATACCCTACCTGGTCAGTATGATTTATATCACTTAAGGCTTCCTTTAGTCTCTTAGCCTAGACTTTAGAAAGTACCTTATAATCTGCATTCCTTTTGTTAATTTAGGCTTCGTGGGACAAGTTTCAATTGTTAAACAAAAATGTTTGGCTTGCACCCGGTAGATAAAGATTACCTGCTCGATCTTGTAATTAAAAACAAGTCCAATCTTTATCTACTGAGTGCAAGCCCAAAATCTTTTCACAACAATCGCAATTGTTAACAAGAGATGTTTGGCTTGCACCCGGTAGATAAAGATCGCGTGCTTGATCGTGTAATTAAAACCGAGTCCTATCTTTATCTACTGAGTGCAAGCCTAAAAATCTCTTCACAGCAATCGAGTTGTAGTATTGTAATAGGTCTTTAATTTAAGTATGAAATTAATCTTTTTCTTCTCAATTGGTGTGATTGCCACTTATGTTTTGTGACCGGTAATGTATGCTTCATTTAATGGTGCTATAACGTCATTACGTATTACATGCCAAAATCTACATTTTACTACACTTTATTTCCTTAAAAACCTAAAGAAATTCGTCTTTTGTTATATTTCCTTCATAAAGTTCTCTTTAGTTATCATCTAGTTTAGGCATATATTTTTTTTTTAATTAGAAACGTCCTATCACTGCCCTCATCATTCTCAATTTCTTATTTCTTTTAATAAATATCTTCATAAAATAAACGAACTTATAGTAAGATATTTCCTTTAAACCCAGCTAGAAAGTGAACGGATCTTTAGTCTTTCTAAGGAAATCATGACATTTGCTTTACTGACTTTTTCCATCAGTATTCATTAAAATAGTGACAAGCTGCCACGGAGGTCCTCATATCTGCCCGCTAGGAAAACTTGAGTATATTATACTTAAAAAAATGATATGACTTCTATGATCTTGGAATTAATGCGAATGGCAGCAGTGACTTGTTGTTTTGTAGTGTCAAACCTGAAATTATACATACATACAAACTTTTTTGTAAAAATAATAATAACGTCATTCTCCATTTATTCATAATTATGCATGTATGTTATATTCACTTTCCTTGACAGGGTATAGACCCTGAACTTCACTTAAAACAATCCCATCTTGCAGACTAAAAGCCGTCATCATGTTTATGCTGAATCCTTAACATCTTTCTACTCACCAGAGTGGTTGAGTGACCCATTGCCATAGACAAATCAAATGAACAGTACCATTACGTTGGGCGTCGTATAAAGCCAACGCATTATGTGCCTTCGTCCTGTTTTTTTTTTTTTTTTTTGTTCTCTATGGCTGTCGGTATACTAGGAGCAGTATTAATTATGTGTTGTAACATATTCTAAATATTGTCAATATACTACAGGAAGAAAGCTGTACAAAAAAAAAATCGCCCATATACTACAATGTTTTTATTGAAAATGGGACAATGTATGGACTATCGGTAGAGGTTTATATTTCTATCAAACATGTTGCTATGAAGCAGATATTCGTCTCATCTACGGACCAATTGAAAATTAAAGCACGATGCAGGTCAATCTGGTTAATGGCAGTTGAAGTAGACCTAATTCTTGTTATGATTGGCTTGGATGGTATCATTTGTCATCAAATTGTGCCGATATTGATGGGATTATTATGACCTCGGCAGCACGTTCATTATGATTAGATTGTCTTGTTCTTCGGATATTTCTACACGGAATCTGCTCGTTCAATACATAGTCAACCAAATACCAACTGTTCGTCGAATGCCACAAACCAGGTGAGGCGTTTGGTTTATTGCCCCTTCTCGTGAACGGAAGTTTGTCGATATAACCCCCCTCCCCCAAGTGCACCATGCATTCGCTCAGTGATTGTGGTATTGCATTATGTACACACACACATGCATATCAGCCAAAGTGCTCTTGCAAATATGTTGTTAATCCTGGATCCGCGACTGGGATCAACCCTTAGTTATTCCACAGGGCATGCAGGGTATGCTGAATCATTATGTATGGACATGGATGACATGACATGAAAAAATATCGCATCAAGTATTAATAACTAGGCAAAGGGGGGAAATCAACGAGTAGTTTGTTCTCGCGGGAAAAAATGCCATGCTTACAAGTTCTAACATAAAAATCTACGCCTATTATCATTTGACATAAACATGTTATTGATATAATTTCAAAATGAACGTCGGCATTGCTTCTTCATATCATTCCTTACTTTACAGTATATTTCCCAATCAGTTCTTAGTCCAGTTCTACGTGTTTTTTAAAAAGCATGTGTTTTCTATGAACAAGCTTCCTCAACTCCTGAGTTATCCATGGAGAGAACTGTATATAGACTGTTGCCGACCCTTCAAGCATGTGAAGTCTGCAACCCTTCTTATTTGAAATTTGTTAAAGAAAAGACAAAAATGTCAAGTAAAAAATTGTTATCAACATTGTAATTATCAATAATATACATTATTAAACATACCAATTAACAGAAATAGAAAGAAACGAACGTTATTTTTTTGTTTGATACCCCTTTCACATACACGAATTTTTCTTACGAGTCCTTGCAGATCGCCAACTCGTAGTCAATCGCAAGCATCCGTGAATAACTCGCTGGTATCCGTAAGTATCGTAAACCGCTTGCAACAACAGGCAACCATACGTAAACTGCTCGCAAGAATCCGTAAATGACTCGTAACAATTTTGTTAATGATTTGTTACTGTTAGTTTACGATTTGTTTACGGATTATTTAAAGATTATTACGAGTGCTTACGTGATGTTTACGATTTCAATCGGGTCGTGTTATGCGGTGGTCACAACCCGCCGTACTTGCAAGTGCGTGCTGTCTACGTACAAAAACGTGGGCAAAATGTGGGTATCCGTACGTGGTGAGTACCGCCTCCGTACGGATTTGGGAGCACGCAGACACACCGTAGCACTTTTAGTGCACGAGGCTTACTCGCCACTTCTCCAGTTCAACTGTCCAATGAGCACGCATGCAGAACTAACGAGAGTGCGTTGTGCGCACTGATTTATGCAGTATATAAAAGCCGAGCCGACAGATGAGTGCCAACATTTCGTCTACAAGATGGCGCCGAAGAAGAAACAGAATAAGGGGTCATCTGCATCTGCAGCTCAAAAGGCAGCGGGGATAAGGCCAGAGAGGCCCAACAGAAATGGGCCGCGGAAGATGAGAGGGCCAGAGAGGAAGAGGAGAGGAGGAGCGAAAAAGAGTCAGATGGTGACGCCAAAGAGTTTGATCATGAGGAGGGTGTTGCTGGTGGATCGGAGAAGGGGTCACATGAAGAAGGAAAACTCACCGAGTTCATCGCACGTGCACGCACTTACAACGTGCGAGTGAGTAAGGACACCATACGTGAGCAGCACGTGTAAGTACGGCCTCCGTACGATAACGTGGCAACCGCACGGAAACCGTACGTTAAGCACGTTGTAAGCACGTACAGCGCACTTACCACATGCGCAACGTACGATGCACTCAACCGCTCACGGCCAGGCGTGGCGTGCGGGCCACGTACTTACACCGTGCGTGTGACGTGCGTTGCCGGTACTCCCTCCCTGCCTTTGCCACTCCCTCCCTACGTTTTCAGAAAACGTGGCGGCCGTGGCCTCCCCAAAAACAGTACGGACTAAAAACACGCACGGTTGGTTGTGACCAGGGCTTTACGATGGCCTTACGGATTGTTACGAGTTGTTACGAGCACTTTACGTGTAGTTATGAGTACTTAACGAATAGATAGGTATACTTTACGTATTCTTACGTATTGTTTACGATTTGGGGAAAGGTATAAAAGCTGCAATATTGTAAGGACTCGTAAATACTCGTAACTATTCGTAACACGTAAACAGGTCGTTTAATGCCCGTAAGTTGCCCGTTGTTATCCGCGACAACTCATAACAAATCAAAGAATTTTGCCGTACATTCATCGTAATAACTCGTAATAATCCGTAATAAATCGTAAACAACTCTTAAATCGGTCGTAAAAGTGGCCAAATCGTAAGGATCCGTGAAAGATCCTTGAATTTGTGCGATCCGTAAGGATTCGTAAGAAAAATCCGTGTATGTGAAGGAGGTATTGTTGATGACATCCATTTAAGAAAATGTGTTGCTTCACCTTATTCTTCATTCCCAAATTTATCACTGAAGATTTGCTATGCATCACTCTGGCACCCGTCAAGTTACATTTAAACATATGCGTCCGTGTACATTTTCTTGAATTTAAATAAACGTTGCTCACCTAGTTCGGTTGAAAAGCAAGTCGAAGCTCATGGGTCAAATATTGCTTGTTATCATGTGCATATATGATAATCCTTTGCTACAGAACTAACAAGGGTGTCTATTCACTGAACGTCACAGGTGGCATATTGCCAATTTCAGAAAGTGTAGGTTTACAATTCGTGCCGACATTATATATTTATCGATGGTAAAATGATTGATAAGAAGCAACATATGAAGACATCAGCGTTGTTAATGGAAAATGAATAAGTAATAATAGGCAAAGTTGTGCAAAGGTATTACAAGAGTAAACTTAAGCAATTAGAGTCAAAATGAAATTTTCATTCATTTGCATTAATTACACATTTGTCGTCAAAGTGTGCCCATATATATATCACCTATTCGGCTGAAAAGCAAGTTGAAGCTCATGGGTCAAAAAGTGCTTGCTATTATGTGCATATAATATGATAACCCTTCGCTACAGAACTAACCAGTGCGTCTATTCACCGAACGTCACAGATGGCATATTGACAGTTTCAGAATGTGTTAATGTATATTCTACACCTACGTTGATTGATATTAACTTTGGATGATGTTGTATACATAATTATATACAACAATATCATAATCTAAATACTGCATTAGTGTCTATTCTCCAAACCTAGGGGAGCATTACAGCTAGTCGCCTTGCTCACATGATAGTCCAACTTCATTGACGTTTGCATCACAACGGACAAGCGTTGAGCACTATAGGGCGAAGAGGATACACGCATATGAAATGCCTTGTTCAAGGACATTTGACAATTCTGAGACTCCTACCCACGACCTATTAACTTTCATTCAAGTGATTAAACCACTCGATCACGACACAAATAGTCTACTCTGTCTTTCCAATCGGCATGAACGAGAGGTTTTATCGCTAAAGCTTGGTCAGCTGATATTAAACAGCGTGTTATTTTAGGCTTAGTAACAGGCTGCGTAACGTAGGACGGCAATATTCATGGATAAGAACATGAAATCTTCTAGTTTATAAGACAATATTACTTTCTGAATACCAGAAGACATGTCGCTAGATTGGAGTGACATGAAACATCTCTATTTAACGAACACAAATATAGCAGAAACTAGTTTTGCATTATTTAGACTATGATATTGTTGTATATTATTATGTATACTCATACATTTACACCAATCAATGTAGGTTTAGGATATACATTTACACAATCGACTCCGATTCTAAGTGTATGCAATCGATGACGAGGGCAAATTACATTTGAACGATTGCATCAGATTAATATCCATCTTAGGGTAGGTTATTTATGTTATGCCCTTTGATTAAGGCGTCCATGGGCGGATCCAGGATTTGTCAAAGGGAGGGGGTGTGAAATGTACGAACTTGCTAGCGCAAAGCGCAAAGCCTTTATGCAGGCGTCACATTGTCCCGAAGTTGACATAAGATGGACACACGAATATCTAATTTTGAATTTCGCACGAAGATGGCCCCGAACTTGGTCAAAAGCCAATCAACAGCCGAAGCAAGTACGATGGATACAGAAGGTCACACGATGGCACCCGAACCACACACGAAGGCAACACGAAGATGTGATTTTGTATTAAGTAGTTCACCCGCAGGCCACACGAAGGCCACACGATGGCTACACGACGTCGTATTGTGAGTACGATGCGTTCGAACGTTCACGAAGGCGTCAGGTGACCTCTCGATGGTATAAAACCTTCGGCCGACCGTGGGAAATTCAATTGCTGATCGGAGATTGATTATTGATGCTCTGAGTAGGGGCTGTGGAGCAACTTCCAAAGTGGGGGGCCTCCAACAAAAAAGGGCACTTTCTGGAGAAAAAACTAAAATTCGGCTATCTTCGCCGACACCGTGTTCCCATCTCGATGTCATCGTACTATAATACGATGGCTACACGACGGCATTGCGAGGGCTTCATCTAGTCGTGTTGCATTCCCCATCGATCGGGCAGCTTCTTGTTTCCTTCGTATTGTCTTCGTGAGGCGAAAATGCCCGAAGGCACCGATGATCACACGAAGTAATTACGAAGATGACACGATTTGACAAGATGCCCTCACGATGGCCTAACGAAGGGCAACATGGACACACGAATTCAACACGAAAGGGAACCTTCGTAAGTTCTTCGGGCAATTCTTTGGCTTGCCAAAGATTTTGCCATCGCTCACGAAGTTGCTGCCGGAGCCTGACAAATCCACCGGCGGTTATACGATTGCTTCAGATGCCCTCACGAATGCCCCGATATGGCCCGATGTGTTTACGATCAGAGCCGAATTTGGAATTTTCCTTGATCGTGTGTCCATCTTATGTCAACTTCGGGACAGTGTGACGCCTGCATAACGGCGTGGGGTCTATAATACATTCTGAGGCATCTCTGAATACTTAAACTGAACATTTATGTCAATATTTCTTAGCTTTATTCCAGCATTTTTTTCGGAAAGAAAAAAGGGGGAGGGGCTTGCGCCCACGTCCCCCTCGATCGACCCCTGCCGTCGATCTTTTTCCTAGATTTCTTTGGCGCCTACTTTAAATTGTATCCGTAATGCTATATTTTTCGACAGCAAATGCGTCCAAATTTCACTCGGTGTCGATGAAAATAGATTCATATCAAAGCCCACACTCATATTAAAGTTCGTGTGACTGATGTACACTTAAGGTAATCAATGAAGACATCTGAAAAGGGGCTTATTTAAAGTGCTTATTATAAGGAGAAAAATGATTATTGCACTATTCAAATCAATTTCTCTTCAATGTCAATTCCAAATCAATTTTACCAGAGGCTCCTCACTGCAAGAAGTACCTTATAATTGCTTTGCAAAGTGTATAGGTTTTCTTACATACGTAGCTTATGAAAGAATTTAGATTTTACAAAATCCCGTTTTGTGGAGCCCCGACCCTCACCTGGGTGGTTCCTTGCTCATTTCAACTTCTCTTTTTCATACTAAATCGTGGCTTTGAATGGAGTAAATACATTTGGAAATCAGAAGACTCTTTTTCAGTGAGTAACCATGACACTAATAATCAGATAACAAGCACATGCCTAAACAACACTAAAGTGGCGACCAGTCGCCCGGACAGGCGATCATCGTAAGATCGGCAATCGATTAGTGACTGGTTGACATCTAATCGCCGATTGCATATTCTTCATGTTATTGGCCATCGTATGCCCTACTACTAAGAACATATATAAATATCTGTTTTTAATCGGTGCCATGCAATTTTCCGGCCCAAGACTCAAATTTCCGAAGTTTGTCCGTAAGTTCAACATTGAGATAACTGTTCCAAAACTCCGTTTCTACAAAAAGGTCGAAGTCTCGTATTGCCAACTATGTATTATGGATCATAATTCCGAAAATTAGACAGGGTTCGTAGATCCAACAATGGAATAGGTTCTTAATTGCCATTGTTCATCATCCCGATAATGAACTAAATCATTTTTTTTTATTTACGAACATTGAGTTAACAAAACCTTTTTTACATTCGTAATTATGAACCTCATTTCTTCTTTGGAATTGCTAAATTTCATCAAAATTAACACGTTATCATTTTTTGGAAATCCTCGATATATTAACCTTCGGAGTTTCCTTCTGAAAGCTATTCATTTTGATAATTTTTTTTTTCTTCTTCTTACAACGCGTTTGACTTAAGTCTCATTGCTAATTTAGTGATCGAAAAAATTAAAGTAGATGTGACGCAAATTATGAGTACATTACCGATTCTTTTCATTTTTCTCTCTCTCTTCTAGAATTTGGTAATACAAAATTGTCATGATTAATATTACAAGATGACAAATCAATGTCTATGAATTTACGCCACTTTATTTTACTTTTTTATTAAATTTAGGACTTTTTTGATGACCAAAGTAGAGCATGAACATGCGTATTACTTCGATTAGCTAATAATATTGCGTGTATCCTAGCCGACAAAATGTTACATAATGATAACTTTGGCCCGAATTCGGACATTAAATCCCTTGCTTCACGCAACGCACACTCACCAATGACCCCTGTGACCTTTGTTTGCATGCCTTTGTTTGTGATAAACAAACAACCTTGCATCCCCAGCTTAGGGCGCTATCTATTATACAAAATACGAGTGACCGCTGTACTTCACGCAGGGACTCTCTTCCCGAAATCACAGAGATTCACGATTTCTTCATGCACATGTAATTAAATTACTTTTTTTGGCTTGCGTTACCACATTCCTATTCCTTTCGCGTTAGGCCTACACCCTCTTACATTCGTAATCTCGTGACATTTCTTTTTTCTTCCTAGTTCTCTGACTCTTATAATCTCCATATCAGACCATTACCGTACATATAATTACACGTGTGGGGCTGACTGTAAGCTAAGCTTGTGCATGTATATTCGTCATCTGCAACTATATGAATAAATCAAGAGTAATTGAATGTATTCTGCCATTAAAGAATACCTAAATATCCAACATTGACTACCCATTGATAGTTACGATGAAGGGTCAATCAGCATGAAACTACTAGTTCGGTGTTATTTCCGATGAAAATTACAGGTACCAGGAGGAACGAACAAAACAAATCGCCTCACAATGCACGTGAAACCGCGCGCCCCTATTCTGTTGAATGGGCTGTCATGATTATTTATGAATGAATCTATAACGTCACAGCCTCAGATCTTCCTGAAGTGACATAACATTTAATAGGACTACAATTTTCAAATTAAAAAAACGCGCCGAAGATATTCAACCCATCATGATGACTGTAACATTGTTGGAAAGAAGAAAACCACAACTACCACAATCTTTTCGCCCCAAAGTGAGACATTCCCGCGTTTTCGATTTACATATATTGAAATACAAAGAAGGTCAGCTTTGTAGGTTTTTCCCCATAGCGATTGCTCTTTTCTGAATACGTAAGGATAAATTCAAAGCAAAACCGTGACAAAGTTATAGAATCTGCCGAATCATTAACAATATTTTTGCAAAATTTGATGTTTGAATTTGTATATGCTGTTCGCCCCAGATCGACTCGACCCGCAGTAATTGTTACATGAAGCTTTAAAGAATAGTTGCACCAAAGAAATTGAAGGATTTTACGTGTTATAACCACGCACGCACATGCGCACATTCAATCTGTGAGCGCATGTCCCTCGGTTTTTATTATGGCCATGGATTTTTGTATTTCAGGTTCAAGCATGCAGACGGCAGTTGTATCAAACTATTGTTATTCATACTGACATCAAATTGAAAAAGCAAATCTCTTTCTTGAACTTCGACTTTTGGGCTCAATTTGTCAGAAAGTTAGAAAATCGTAGCCCGATCGTCATGAAGATGTTCAATTGCTCTTACGGATTTCAATCCTCACCATGTACACCTTTGCTTCAACTTGTACAACATGTATGCATCGGATGCCACAAACTAGGTGAGATACTTGACAGGGAAGAGAGACTCTCTTTTGAAAGTGTGTTAATTTGACCCCTTTGGTTGAATCATTGAAGTTCTCAAACAGAACCTTATACATGCAGTTTGGCCTATTTGGAAATGGGTTCATGTAAAATATTTACATTAAGGAGAAAACATATATATGTATAACGTGTGCACAATTACCTTTACCAGTAGAGGGATTTTATGCGACATGTTTTAGACTGAAGAAAACTAAGACCACTGTTTAATTTTATCCCAAAGTAGGCCTACATGTATTATGTTATCGTAATTAAGGTTAATATATTACAATTACATGTACAAGCAGCATGCGTCACCTGGTTTATTTGATTTGAATTCGTACAGAGCCATATATGTTTCATTACATTGGACGTGGAGGGCGTAATTTTGAGATCTCTTTAAATATTCCAGCTAGATCGGGATGAAGAAGATGTTAAGCTATTATTATGGTTATTAACAATTCCTCATTTATACGCGTTTACTCCAAGTCGAAGATATCACATTCGGAAACCACAAACCAAATGAGACGTTTGACATAAGGCAGACGTACATTTAAGCTCTTAAATCCGATCAAAGTTCATATGTGTTATTTACTTTTATAAAGACGATTTCTAGATCCCCTCAATTTACATGATGTTAATGCAATTTATATCCATACATTTACGTTGTAGAAAAGAGCACCAATAGGGAAGAGAATTCTGGATGTTTCAGGCATCGATAGAAGAAGAAAATTCGGAAGAAATTTGTAGAGATGGAAAGGACAAATTAATCTAAACGAGATAAGTAGGATTTTGTGGATTGCAAGCTACTTTTTGACCATCAATTAATTCATCAATATTCTTTTGGCACAAAATTCATCTTTAAGACATATAAACTGTAATAAAAAGAACCATCGAGACAATTGGAATTAAATTATATAAAAACGGTATGTTCAGTGCTACTATCGCCAAAGTCAGTAAAGTTCAAGCTGGCAAACGGCACTGGTTGGAATAAACTGAACTCCAATACAATTGACACGTACACTCTCTTATCAGCAAACCACATATGCGCATCTTCAACTTGGATACGTTGAACATATTGGTGGGATGCTTTTTAATATACCATCTCGATCGACATGACAAAGGTGTTCAGTTGTTCTTACGGGTATGACATCTTCGAATTTACACTTTTAACTACAAGAAACATATCAAAATATTCGTCGGATACCACAAACCAGATGAGACGTTTGTGTAAACTATCACACATTTTGAAGCAATCAAAAGTGGATTTTGTTTTTTGTGAAATCTGTGAAATTTAAAACAGTTCTAAACGCCGAGGTAATGGATGGGTCATTTTCATTTATGTCCATACAATTTGGATGACTAGAGTATCATTTCTAACGATTAGCTTCTTTCTCTTTCTCTCTCTCTATAATCAGCTCTCTCTGCCTCGGTCTCTCTATCTTTCTCATCCACGTTCTCTGCCTCGCTCTCTCCCTCTCTCTGCCTTTCTCCCTCTTTCAATATTGAAATTGTAAAAGAGAGCAACAAGATGATAGAGTATTCTTGATGTTTCAGGCATCGATAGAGAAAAAAAAAAGATTTCCTCAAAACAAAACATAGAGATGGAAAGAACTAACAGTTTTAACCTTGAAATTAAAAGAGGATTCGTGGTTTTCAAGCTATTTTTTTCACCATCAATTAATTTATTCAGAAAATTTTCTTTTGGTGGAAAAAAAAATTTTCAAGACATAATCGGTAATACCGGAAAAAAAACATGAAGAAAATTTGAATTAAATTATTAACTTTTAGTCCTTGAAATTTGACAGCATCACATACATTGTTTCATACAAAAAAGCATTTTATTGAAAATGAAAAAAAATATAAAGAATCAAAATCATCCCTTTTTAGTGGCATTTGTCGATCGCATTACCTTGGGATTTTTCACAGCTTTTTTTTCTTCGCCATTATAATTAAGAAGTATACTTTGTTATAAACTACATTGGAATGCTATTTGTTAACATAGATTCACATACAGAAGAGAACAAAATATTGATATTTATTTACAATACTTTGGGGGACGGGTGATAAAGAAAGGTTTAAAAGAAAGGAAAGGGGAAAGAGATTGAAAATACTGAGTGGTAGTTGAGGTGTACGGTCCTTGAATGACCTGTTTATACCGGCTTGGAACTAAAACAATGAATCTTTTAGATATAATACTGAAGCTCGACCGAGTTTTGAGAATGAAATGTACAGATAAAGGCACAATGCATGTCTGAATTATGACAATTTCAAGTTTACATTGCCATTTTATATATTACATTATTGAAATGAATAATGAGTACGGCTGGACGAAAACGGTATCTTAAGTGATACTATTGGCAAAGTCAGTAAAGTTCAAGCTAACAGACGGCAGTTGAAATAACTTCTACTCTAATGCAATATACACGTACACTCTCTTATCAGCAAACCACATATGCGTATCATTAACTGGGATACGTTGAACATATTGGTGGGATTATTTTGAATATACCATCTCGATCGACATGACAAAGGTGTTCAGTTGTTCTTACGGGTATGACATCTTCGAATTTACACTTTTAACTACAAGAAACATATCAAATATTCGTCGGATACCACAAACCAGGTGAGACGTTTGAGTAAACTATCGAAATATTTTGGAACATTCTAAAGTGGATTTTGGTTTCTGTGAAATCTGTGAAATATAATACAGTTCTAAACGCCGAGGTAACTAAATGGATAGGTCATTTTCATTTATGTCCATACAATTTTGAGGACTAGAGTATCCTTTCTAAAGACTAGCTTCTTTCTCTTTCTCTCTCTATAATCCAACTCTCTCTGTCTCGATCTCTCTATCCATCTCATCCACGCTCTCTGTCTCGGTCTCTCTCTCTCTCTATATATATATATATATATATCTGCCTTTCTCCCTCTTTCTCCCTCTATCTTTCCCTCTGTCTCTCGATCTTGCTCCCCCTTTCTCTCCCCCGCCCCTCTCTATTTCTGCCCGTCTCTTAAATTCTTGCATATTACTCTAGTTGTTGTGAAACAATGCAATGATTTAGAAAGAGCTCGGAAATCTTGATCGGAAAATTCATATTTGGCAATCCATGAAGTTATCTGCGCTGTTGCTAATTTCCCTATTTGCTGCAGACAACAATAGTCTCGTTGTATCGTCATAAGTCGGATACAGTTACCTAATGCAAAAATAACCAGTATTTGAATAGCTCGGTTCCAAAAGGTATTACATCCATATTCCAATATCTGAGAAAAACACGATTTTTAATTATCATAGTTAGCCATGTCACCTATTGGAACGTAATGCCCCAGTGGAACCGAAATTGGATGCAGTACTTTTTGGAACCGAAAATAGTGCATACTGTATGCCAGGTACAATGCATGACTTGAATGGATAAAGTAACTTTTGGAACCGAACTGAGTTTTAAATGCCATTTTTTCCTCGCGCACATACATTTAGTATATTAGGAAACAACAACATCAACAAAGTAAAATAATTTAAAAACCAGTACATGGATTGCATTAACAGTCATATAACCCAATTCACTTCCTCTTAATTCATTATCGGCTAAGAAATACACACTGGAATCAAAATGTACAAACTTTGTCCAATACATAACAAATGTCTAAAATATTTTGAATCGAAAGGGTATAAAGAAGACGTGCGGACGTATGTGGGCACATAAACTAAATACAGCGATGTACCAAATGAAACGAAACAAATTGAAAAAAAAAGATTGCAGCTCAAAGTGTCAGACGGCAGTTGGCGTGCAGTGACCTTTTATAAGTTGTGTTCTTGGACACCCAAAAGCCACACACCTTAAGATAAGGAAACGGGGGAAGGGCAAACCTAGTAGGATCTCTATAAACATCCCAGCTCGTTCAGTATGACAAAAGTGGCCGATTGTTCTTACGGTGTATGGTGCCATCTAATTTGACATGTATGCTCCACATCAAATATCAAGTCTTCGTCGGATATCACAAACCAGGTGAGGCGTTTGAATAGAAACCAGATGAAACCAGTACACGTAGACCGGGATGGTTGGCGAAATGTCACAAAAATACAGTTTTTAAACTAGAAAATTGCTTTTATCTGTGCTCAAAATGAGTAGAACACTTGTAACAGGCGTTTAACTACTTGTTTTTCGTTTTGTTTCATTTAAACTTAGCTAAAGACCCTAATAAACATTTAACATGACATTTTCAGAAAATCGACTCAAGGGAAATTGTAATACCCTATCGTGTGTCATGCACAAATCCTGTAAATACTTCGTATTACATAATTGAACTGTTCGCACATTTTGACACGTGACACACAAAGCTATTTAAATTAAGTAAGGTCGATTATTCGAAAATTATTTCGATCGTGTTATTCGGTGTTAATTTTAAACTTCAAAGCAGTTATTCATCCTTCGGTACAGAGTTGAAGAAAGAGAGAACATTGTTGAGAAGCACTGAAAGACATAGGGAACACAGATTGGAGGAGGAACAAAAACCGGGAAGGCGTTTTCCCCGAAATTATTAATGTAGACCTTTTCAAAGTCGTTTATATAATCCATGTATTGCTCAAGGTGCAAACAATCACAATTTTACTGCTTACACTGTAAAAAGTCAGAATTTTAATATAATTATCATGTTTCTACAGAATCATCTTAAAACCTGCCTAGTTGATATTGAAAGAAAGGCTCTTTCTTTAATTCTTTCTGAATGCTCGGTCGCACCAGAGGCCTTATTTATGTTAGGTAAATGTTTTCTTTTTCGAAAGTTAATACACTATGTCGAGGCAAAGGGTTGACAATCGATGTAGATATTTCTCTACAATCATTTAAAAGTTCCTTATTACAGACAATCTTAAACAGTCTTTTGACATTTGGGGTCACCTTATGGCGTTCGTAAAGGTCATATCTTCCTATATTGAGGACTAAAGTAAAGACTGTTAAAATACATTTAATAAACAACATATCAAGATTCTATGCGTCTGATCGATCAAAACAGGAGGCATGACATTAGCCAATGACAGCTGGGTAAAAAACGAAAAATGTTCACCGGACATAGTTTTACTGGCGCGTAAAATGCAAGGACGCAAAGGCTGCACTTGAAAACTTGAGAAAAAACTTTTAGTCGAGTAAATTTCCCGAGACTCTACAAATTTATTTCGATAAGCATATTGTTCAAAATGCAGCATAAGGCATTAATATTAAGTGGTTCTTCATATCGTGTCACGTTTGAATCTGAAGCTGCTCGATGATCTATGCCCCTCTCTGCTTCGTCTCGTGTCACAGTCAATTTAGAGATCCCATTGGGCAATATTTTAACGATGCCCCTAAAGACATAGTTTTTGCTTACTGAATACAACAACACATACACCATGACACGTATGTACCGCTGCGCTTACGGAATTGTCAACCACCGGAGTTGTACGTTTTCTAGAAACAAACACATACCAAGCATTCGTTAGATGCTAAAAATCAGGTGAGCCGCTTGACTGAAATTTTGAAGGCTCTATTATGCTATGGATAGAATTGTTATAGGTGCAGAATAGGTGCCAAATAGAATAAATAAATATCCATCTTCCCATTATTCCTGTTTATTCAGTCTTTGAATTATTTTGTCCCACAAAGATATTCACATAATCATCTCAAAGCCAAACCATAAATAATAGTTTTTTTTCCCCTGTCAAATGTCTTCCTCATCTTATTTAAGTTTATATTTCCTATTTTTGCCTGTTTGTTTGTGGAGGGGGGTTAAGAATAGACTTATGATAACTTCAAATCACGCTTTGTTTGAACTGATTACCCCCTTACCCAAAAATGTTGGTGATGTTTCCTTCTCACACACAAGCACATACACACGCGCGCGCATGTGCACGCACGTAATACCCCCTCCTCATTTTCAACATGAGAACTACGCCCCCCCCTACTTAATTGAGAAAGAAATCTGATAAATATGGAGGTTATGTGCAGGTAAAGCATACATTGTGGTAGTTGGGCTCCACTGTTTTTATTCTGATAAAACAAAATCAAAATTAATAAACATTTGACGTGCATGAAGAGGGACAACTGAATTAAATAATCATACATATATCAGCGCGCGCAGTATGACTTGTGGCTAGGTGCACTTACGGATGTTCACAACTCCTTAGCTGCTCGTTTAATACACTGACAAATAATAATCAAGCAATTATCGGATGCCACAAACCAGGTGAGGCGTTTGACTGATAAGAGAACAGATTATTATACTATTTGCCTCAAAGCATATATCCGGGCATCCGACGATGAGCATTTTTGTTTTTTTGGCATTTTTTGGCCGAGCTCTGTTCTAGCACTAGAAAAATAGCTTCAACGTTTTCGGTAACATTTTCCTGCCACCTATTTTGAGAGCACAAGATTTATCAGACGTCACGAAGCGTTTGTTATTATGGTACGATATTATCATTTAATCTTCTTTGTTTTCATAGAAATAAGTAGGACGGCATTTTTACAATGTTACTGTGCAGTGAACAAGAGATGAGTTTTGATATTGTGCTTTATTTGTCGATTTTCTTCATTTGCTATTTTCCAAAATATTTTCTCGTAAGCGTAGTTGTTGTAACTTTATTTTTTGTTTCATTACTGTTTATTCTTAACTTTGGGATGTTTCGGGACCTGGAAGAGGGTGAGCTAGACGTACCAAGTGTATTCCACGTTAACGTCTGTTTTGTAAATCAATTCCTTATCATGATAATTACATACATCTCGCAACATAGGCAGGAACCATATTTATCATAAATCCTTCCAATTGCGGTTCCTTGCATCATACATTTTGTAGATGTGAATCATTGATACAAGGCGTTAACCGATTTTCTTGAATTATGACGCCGCAGCCTCCTCCTCTTAATTTCTTGAACCGATCCATTAGCTAGATGCTTGAAACGGGCGAGAAAAAAGGGAAGATTGAGACATTGAAAAACCACTCTGTCAGGCTTCCCGTTGCTGTTTTGATCCACCGTGTAGAATGATACGGGACACAGTTGATGTTTATTGTTTACATCTCGTTATAATATTCCAATAAAGGAGACAAATGCAATTAAATCAGCTGAGTATTTGTTACTAAATGGGTTATTTTTTTAAAGATTTGACGAAAAATTAGTGATATGGAGAGGAAGTGGGGGCTTGAAATACATTTGCATACAGCAGCGAATACCTTATGACCGACTTGAACATCTGCGCTACAGATGGCATACTACTAATATGCACGTTTCAAACAGTGTTAAGCAAACTCCAAGCATTTATCGCATGCCACAAACCAAGTGAGGCGTTTGATTTTACGTCTACCGTTACAATGATCACATCAACTGAAAAACGTACTTTACACATAGAAATTTAATTTGATTTGAAAATCACTTTTAGCCACTGTTCACAGTACTTGTGCTATGTGGTAGTCATAGAGATCTGTAGTGTTAGTCATTCTACAATAGATGAAGGTGCAAACACACGAAGCAAGGCTCGCGATGGGAGCGCCCAAACGTTTCCGAGCCTCTAATTCATAGAGATGTCTAAGATGGCATTGCGGTCGCTAACTTTTGTATTATATTAATTAAGGGTAGAGACTGAATGCTACATTTTACTATGTGCCAGGGGCTGTTTCCAATTTATCGGTTGAAAAAATCAATTTGGGGTTTTCTTTTTCATCATCGACTCTGAGGTATATAATATTAGAGTAACGCCCCCTTCCCCAACAAACAAAATATAAATAAAGAAAAAAATAATAAAAAATATATAAAATAAAGAAAAAAGAAAAGAGACGAACGAAAATCTTAATTGACAAAAACAAGCCTTTCCTGGACATGGTAACATTAATGACATTGTTGTTTGATTCTGTATCACGCTTGTTGAATTTAAAATTGAACTTGGTTTTCATGTTTCTTATCATTGAGAATAAACTCCCTACAAACGTTGTTAACACAAGTGATATACAGTGAGCGATGGATAAGAAGATTTAGGTGTTTGAAAAAACGCCCAGCTTTGGTAAAACTTCCAATAAGCATAAACCCTTGACACAGAAGGACATTTACCAGACATGAAACATTCAAATGTATTAATTTATAATGCACACTTATCCGAAACTGTGGGTCAAGGCGCGAAAGTATTTAATATGGAAGTTACTTTAAACAAAAAAAACATAGCTCAACAGATAATCTACAGGAAGTCAAAGTTGCCCTGCCCCCTTCTCACCCTGCACATCAGCCCTGCGAAGGAAAATCATTCTAACAATGTATTAATATTTACGTTTTTGACGTATTATCAAAATATATGATTTGTGGGAAGTAGCGACCTTTCATACAAATAATATTAGAAGAATGAATTTGAAGGATGTGCACAGGGAAATCGTCATTGTTCACATTGCTACAGTGCTGTTATCTATTATTTCAAGATTTTGAAGCTGTACTCATGCACAACATTATGTGTCGACAACGAGTGATCCTCGTCAATTTAGTACGATAACCGAATCAACACTGTACCTAACCCTAACCCTAACCTCCATCCTAGACGTCCTAACCTTGAATCCAATTACAACCCTTACGCTAGACCAAACACTGTAAATAACCCTAACCCTAACCTCCATCTGAGACGTCCTAACATTAAATCGTATAGCAACCGTTTCCATAGACCAAGTGATGAACCTAACCGGGCTAACCCCCATCCTAGACGTTCTAACCTTAAACCCAATTGCAACCTTACCATGGATCAAGCACTGTATCTAACCCTTACCTCTATCTGAGACGTCCTCACGGTAAACTGTTATAGTGCAACGCTTTTCCTAGACCAAATGTTGTACCCTAACCCTTACCCCCCGCCCATCCTAGACGTTCTAACCTTAAACCCAATTGCAACCTTACCATAGACCAAGCACTGTACCAGTCTCTGTATCAGTCTCTATATCTCTCTCTCTTATCTATCTATCCCAATATCTCGGCTCACACACACACGTCTTGTCTTATCTTTTCACGTTCCCATTATTTTTCTCTTGTCCTCGCTCTCCCTCTCTCCTTCTTCGTCATTGTTGGATATTTCATTTCCCTTTATCGACATATTTTACCTTTTTAATTCGACATGTCTTATTGGTTGTAATGCCTATTTCATGATCATTCTATGTAACTATTTGCTTTTATTCTAGTCATCATACTCTTAGAATGGCCTTTTTTTCAACAATTTTATTGTACATCTTAACATGACATAATAATTGTAAATTTCGCAATTTGGCCTTGCTGCGCGAGGAAAGTATTTGAGTAAACCATTTTGAACGAACCCTTACCCTACACCAAACACTATACCTAACCCCGACCTTAACTTCTATCCTAGACGTTCTAACCTTAAACCCTATTGCAACCTTAACCTAAACCAAAAACTGTGACGAACCATAACCCTAACCCCCATCATAGACTCATTACCGTAAACCCCATTGCAACCATAACCCTAGACCAAACAATGTACCTAACCATAACTTCCACATCAGACATCCTAGCCTTAAATGCTATTGTAACACTTACCGTAGATATAACACCTTATCTTTGACGAAATAAAGCCCGCACCAATTGTCGGCAGAGCGTCATTATGTCGGATCAATGTTTTGAACCATAATGCTTAATACATTTATTATGACCGATTAGGTCACCGCGTGGGAACATGACATCTTAATTTTACAATAATCATACATTTTGGACAAAGTGCCATGCATATACATTTTCATGTATCAATCGACTGTTTATCCTTCGTTGATTGAACTTGTTCGACCCCTGTTGGAATTATCGTGCTTCTTTAAAGAACGGTTTAAAATCTCTTCAGCAACTTGGGTTATTATGTCTACGGAAATATCGACACCCCCCCCCTTCCTCTTCTGCTCTTTTAAAATTGTTTTCTACTGAAGATACCAATGGAAAGATATTGCTATTCACTAAATATCACATTTTGTTTTGTTTTTTCTTTGACTCCTTCAAGGTTCCATACCTTGTAGTGCTCCGTATGTTCCTCCCCATTCGACGGTGGAAGATCTACGTCTGAATTACAACTTCACAGACAGAGTGAATGTGACGTGTGATGCCAGTGATTCTTACTTTACCCTTCAATGCCACAACAAAGGATTATGGAGCGGACCTGTTGTATCGTGTCCAAAACCCGCTGCAGGTATTTGATTACAGATGTTTAGTATTAACCATCAAAAGAAGTGGTGTGTCGCAATCGGATAGTTGTCTGACTCTCACGACTTTCGTTATGCAAATATGACAAGCCGTTTCAACATTTAATTAAATTCTTCAAGTCACAAAATAGGACTAATTGCTTAAAAGGCTTTCAATATGAACGTGGGTTACAGTCTCGCGCTGAATAGACACAAATTCAAGAAATATTGTCATCGCGTTATGTGTAAGCACGCCCCGCCCCTCTAATGTCGGTGCAGGCTCGGGTTCAAGGGAAAACAATATGTTCCTCGGACAGAACGCTAACTGGAATCATCCAGTGAAAAAGAGTCATAACATATGCACCTTTAAAGGGATCCGGTAACTTTGTCTCAGATTCTGAAACAAAATTCTGGATTTAGCTCATGATGCAATGATAATCATAAACCTTTAGGTCAGTCAGGAACCCCATGACTTTTACAAGCTGATCGCCTGTCTGATTATCAAGATATTTATGATTGGAATTACAAATTTTGAAAACCGTTCGCCTGATGGTTTTCATAACACTATAGTCTATTAGGAAAACGAGTATGGTAAAACCGGTCAATCAAAGATTTTTACTTTTTTGAGGCACTTCTTGATCATTTTGAAGCGCAATTTTTTTAGGGCTTCATTATTACACCATATCACAGACACTAATAACATGTAGGGCCGTGTATCTCAGATTTAACACTGTTAAACGATCCCTTTAATACCCTAGACTCCTCTGGTGTAGACCCAGTGTTTATTGTGCCCGCATTCACAACTGGTAAGCGACATAAGATCTTCGTGATAGGCTGCAAAACCTTTTCACGATTTAAAGTAAAATAAAAAATATGATCTGTTGACGCAAAGCGAAAAATTAATAACCTAAGTTGTAAAATTAAATCTAGTCGAAGTTTTAAAAATATTGGCCCGTATTCTGAAGTCAGGTTTAGTTAAACCCAGGTTTAACTTTAAACCCGGGTTTAACTAAGTCAGACTTCAGGTCTAAGTATCATTTCAGTTTCTGAAAGCCAGGTTTAGTTAAACCCGGGTTTAAGTCTAGTCTAATTAAGTCAAGGTTTAACTACCATGGAGATGTCGTCTGCTTCTACTGCACATGCTCAGTAGTACAGCTCACCCATCTTCCAGGGTAGCTGCTATAGCTGGATTTCGTGCTGCAAATTTAATAATTTCAATTCAAAATATCTGACATAAAAAAATCTCTTTCGAAGCAACCGATGAACGTTACGGCGTGATCTTTTGTTTGTTTTACCCTTTGATTTATTGTAAAACTGCTGAAAAATTCTGAATCTAGGCCTAGATGTCTAGGGTGGAATAATTGGCCTTTAAAAATATTAAATAAATAATCGATACAAAACTCGGTAATTCTACAATTTCTGCCCAGATTAGTCAAAACCTCCAGAACATCATAAAAATGCTCTAAATAAGATTAAAATGACTAAAAGAGAAACTAAAAATGATCAAAAATACCTTCTTGATGCAGAATAACTAGTCCATGCAAGGTCAACATTGAAGCTCATTTGTTTGAATTTTAGGCGTTTTTTAGGACAATGCGATCCTTTTTCGAACCGACGTGTGTACATCACAGTTCTGTGGTGTACACGTATGGCCAGGTAGCGACTTTGCGTTTTACACCCTGGCCTGGACCTTTTCCCAATAAATTTCAAGGAACCGACTGGGAAAAGTCTATCCATGACAAGATATTGCGCGCGCACGTAGCTCTTCTGCAATGCTCAACGTACGTCCTATATGTCCAGTGTCGCGGTACGCGGTACATGTACTTTTGTATCGAGACGTACGAGTGAGAGAAAAACAACGAATAACAACAGAAGGAAATAGAGAAAAAAAATAAATAATTAAAGAACAGAGAGGAAACAAAGAATGTCATAAGCAGAGAGAAAACAAAAACTAACTTGAAAGAAAGAGAGAAATTAGAGAAGGAATTAATCAAAGTAAGGAAAGAGAGAAACCAAATAATATTATGGTTTTTGTGGTTTAATTCCGCCTTCTTCAGGGTTTCAATTTTTGACGTGTAGCCTACTTTCAAACCATTTGCTGATTCGGACCCCTAACACACGTGTACACATATCGACACATACACAGACTACACTCGACATAATATGTGTAATGGTAATGTAATACATAAACTGTGATTTAAATATTGCACTCGTACCATTTTCTATTATTGTGGGATCACGTCTTTCATTTTTTAAATTCATGTCATTTGTTTCTAAGACCTAATTTCTCTAATTCTCTTGACCCTAGCTCTCCCTTCATATTTGTTTTCTAAGACCTCCCCCTCATCTCTCTTCATATTTGTTTTCTAAGACCCATTTCTCCCCCCCCCCATCTCTATTCATATTTGTTTTCTAAGACCTCTCTCTCTCGACCCACTCTCTCTCGTATGTATTTCTCAGACCCCTCTTTCTTTCTCTCTCATTAACCCCCTCTTCATATTTGTTTCTAAGGCCTCTCTCTCTCTCTTCATATTTGTTTCTAAGACCCCTCTCTTTCTCATTTCTTGATATTTGTTTCTAAGACCTCTCTCTCTCTAGCTCTCAATTCATGATATTTGTTTCTAAGACCCCCTCTCTTTCTCACTTCTTGAATTCATATTTGTTTCTAAGACCTCTGTCTCTCTCTCCCTTTCTCTCTTTCTCATTTTAAATTCATGATGAATTCCATCGTGCAGCAAGCTTCTTAACTTGTTGTTCTGAACTTGAAATCCTATATCTTCTCCCTTAATCTTCAGTATTGCAGCTGCGTACGGTGTGTATAAATGCTGCATCGACGTACGTCTGTGCATGTACGATTCGATTTGGAACTGGCGCGCCCGATCGAGGAGCGTAGACTAGACTCATTCAAGCAGTTTCATTGCTATTTACCGGGAAAATGTCCAGGCCAGGGTGTAAAACGCAAAGTCGCGGCCAGGTATCGCGATCCCCTTCTCGGCCACCGTGCGCGCATATCATTCGATCGTGCGCGCATTCGTTCGTACGTACACGTACACACGGTTAGAAAACGTAATGCATTGTCCTAACAAAACGCCTAAAATTCGACCAAATGAGCTTCAATGTTGACCTTGGACTAGTTATTCTGCATCAAGAAGGTATTTTTGATCATTTTTAGTTTCTCTTTTATTAGTCATTTTAATCTTATTTAGATGTAGATCTAGCCTAGTGCATTTTTAGGATGTTCTAACTTCTGGATGTATTGACATCAATCAAATCATATTTTAATCTGGGCAGGAATTGTAAAATTACCCAAAACTCTACTAGAATTCCGGTTTAATACGCTCGTTGGCTCTTAATTAATCCATGATTGCCTTATAAATATAAATCTAGTTCTACATGAATTTACTCCTACCTCTAAATCCAACCTTACAATTTTATTTTAACTCGCATTTGTTTACATCGTTGGGACGCAATTCGAAAATGTGCATTACATTCACAGCTTCAAACTACGTGAACATAACGTCAAACTATATGATATGGGGCTACTATATTTGTTTTCTCTGCAACAAAGTGATACGTGTCGATTTACTTTGGCAACTTTTTAGTTTCAAGGATTGTCGTACTATACAAATCACACAAACTTATAAAAAATATAACATTTTAAGATTTAGAAAATTGTAGGCATAAAGATTCAATAAGCAAATAAAGTATCCAAATTAATGTTCAAACCTGCCGAAAGCATAAAATCGCAAGGCGCACTTTCATCCGCACGCGATGTGTGTGTGTCTCTCCAGTGTTGGAGTCGGCTAGCTAGCAAGTAGGTGGTCTGCAAATCGCTGTTTATTTGGTAAAACGACAGCGATGCAAAAATTCATCGTCGCCAAAATGTGAAAGGGTTTTTTTCTTTCCACAAGAGGTCTCTCCGGTCTCATTATTTGCAATAATTTGTCGTAATGGTGTCTTCTTCTCTGACTTAAGCCAGACTTAAACTAGGTGTACCCCAGGTTTAAATATGTGTACAATTTATACAAAGTTAGACCAGGCTTAAACCTAGGTTTAAGTTAAACCTGACTTCAGAAACGCAATTTTAAACCTAGGTTTAAATCTGAGAGTAAGGCGAGGCTTAGACTAGACTTTAAACCTAGGTTTAAAGTTAAACCTGACTTCAGAATACGGGCCATTGAGTTTAATATTGACTACATGTTGACTATTGAAAATACTATGATAATGATCATAGTATGATCACTTTTTCCTCTTCATTTGTATTCACATTCCACCGTAGAATTAAAATGGTAAATTGTCCTATTCAACGCACTCCTTTGTTACTCTTAACTCTTACTTATTCGCAATTTATTATCATGCAATATTTCCTGTAGCAGTGAGGTACTTGTTTCGGCAATAATAACTTTTTTTAATAAATTATATCAACCTTCGTTTAAAGTATATTTTGGTATTCTTGTGTATGTTTCTGCTACATCCTATTGTTAAATGTTTTACTCCTCTGAAATCAGTATTAATTATGTATTTTACTTCCACTGTAAACGAGTTCAGTTTAGTATTTGACTGAATTTGATTGGATTGAAATTAATTGAGTTGAATTGACATATTTCCAAAATACAAGCAAAGTTTAAATACCAAAATAAAATAATCAGAACCATGGTAATTTCTGTTTTCTTCTGGAATATTTTATCTCAGTAGGTAGTAATGTTTCTCCCTTTCAAACACAATTTAATTGTCCTACCGCTTCATGACTCAACTGGATGACAACTGTACTGTTGATGATAACCTATGGTCATATATTGATTTCATCTATGCAGTTGCTGCTCACCATGCCCACTGCAGTGCCCCGGCGGTGCCTCCTGACTCAACCATTCAGAATCTTCGTCTCTCATACAAAGATGGTGACATGATAAATGTGACATGTAACGAAATAACTAACGGGGTTCCTGAATGGTTCGAATTGTTATGTGCAGACGGAATTTGGAACGGACAAAATGTAGTTTGCCCTGACCCCGTTATAGGTAATATCTGGCCGCAAAATGATGTCACACACACACTCACGCACACACACACACACACACACATAAAAACGCACACAGACCTAAAAACTGCATTTCGGAGAGAACAGTGTACCATTCCTATAAAACCAGATGAAAATATGTTTCACATGGTTGGCTATTAAAGAAAATACAACACGATTGTTTAAACCGATGTATCAACTGTTTTAATTATGGCAAGAAACATAAAACCCCCATTTGCTCAACGATTTATCCTTGTCCCGGTTATCATAACAAATATATAGTGTTGCATTATTGCCGTTTGCGAAACCTTTGGCTAATCAAATGAAAAAGTGGTGTCATCCGATACATCATTAGAAACAAGAGTGAACATGACTACATAGAATAAGTACCTTAACTCTGCAATTCGAAGCTCAGCATTTGACACACGTTAATCGTATCAAACGTTAAGGAAGATGTTCCATGAGTAATTCTTACTTTAAAATATTTTTTTACGTGACTCTTGTTTGGTTTGGATTTCCCCATATTGCAAATTGTTATGATACCGTAATGATCCATATTACTTATTGGTGTATTCATATATGTATTTATTTATGTATTCATTGTGTTGTAGAATGCAACCCACCAATCATACCAGCTGTTTCATCGGTTGAAAAAATTAAGGCTCGATACAAGATTGGTGCCGATGTCAACATCACATGTAACAGTGGGTCTGGTTCGACCGTTTGGGAATGCCAGAAGGATGGTATGTGGCGTGGAGAAGCAGTTCAGTGCGCAGTTTCACAACCACTGACTGACGGTGCTGCATCAGGTTTGTACTCATCGCTCTGAATTAATTTTGTTCATAGCCTTTTTTTTCGCCATTTCTAAGATATGCTTCTATCGTGTTTTGTGTTAGTTTTGATAGCGATATCAATATTTGTTTACAGCGTAATACAAACACATGTATAGTATTGTTTTCAAGTAATTTGCTTTTTTTCTTGACGTTTTTGTTTCTTTTAATCGATTTTAACAGCGGATGTCATTACATAACCTTATGTGCAAATGGTCCCTAATTTTCATTGTGCCTCAATGTCATTTAACCTTCGTATCATTTAAGCAATATATTTAAATTGTTTACATTTTCCCAAACTAAAATTATTCATCGGTCCAAGAATAACAATTTAGAAATTCGGAAATATTTGACCAAGAAAAAACATTTCACAACGGCAATTGAGTAATCGCATTTGGAGCAATGAAAATGGGACCAATTTTTTTCCCTAAGCTGACTCAGATCCACATGATTTTGAAATGGAATACAACACTACTTTGTTTAATATAATCCAGGTGACATATTATTGTGGAACTGTTTCACTTCGACAACAATTCACTTCATTTGCATTTTTGTATGTGTGTTTCAACATCAAAATATTATGAATGCAAAATTGTTTCAAGTAAATTTTTTACTCAAAGATTACCGTCAAAATAAAATCATTGATATGAGAAATTGTTTTTCAGCTTTACTAAAGGAAGAGCGTTTTAGCAAAAGTTTATTAATTCCCATATATGTATCGCAGAAATTTGTCTGATCCTCTTGATTAAACACTTCTTCTTAATTTCTTTACAGGGAGAACTGGCAATGTCAAGCCCGAGGACAAGCAAGATGGACGAAATTTATTCATCACAGGCCTTCTAGTAGCAGCTGTGATAATGTTCGTTCTAGTCCTGATGTCCATGGTAGCCTTCTCCATCTCCGTCAAAGGGTAAGAAGGTCCTAAACTGACAGGAACATCCCCCTTTTTTTTGGTTCGTTTGTTTATTTATATATACAGAAATTATTTGTACTGCAAAATCGAAAAAAGCAACGAAATCAGACATACTATAGCTTTTCGTCTTGCCCTCATCGGTGTAAATGGCAAGGATAAACACAGTTCGAGAGGATTTTTGCTTTATTCTAACTAGCATTTATACAACCGTGGTCATTAAACTGCTGGCATTACGTCTAATTTCCGGCAGCCAATCACATCCCGTCAAATTCTCACGCGCTTGTTTCTTTAGTATGTCTTTTCGTAGCTTTCTTTTATATGTGTTCGTGTTTTTGGCATAACAACAAAATGAAGAAGAATATGCCCAATTTGTTGTGAGCATAATTTGTGTGAGGGATGGGGGGGGGGGTGACAATGATAAATCATATTTTGGGAGGAGTTGGTGAATATAAGCATGGGATTGCTGACATGTATGATTTTATATATGTTGAAACACAAAGATTTCTTTTCTGGAAGCTTCACCGGAATAGCGGATTTACCATTTGCTACAATCTGTCTCATGTTTGAATCGTACTTTCAGCCAATTAACTTTCTTAGCACCCCTAATCCCCAACGGCATGTCACTTATTAAGAAAAAAATGTTTAGTAGTCTTTGGGAAATAAAAAAGTTGGAAATGAATTGATGATCTTGATCTTTCGTCGTTGTTATAATGTTTATTTGCAGTGCATTATATATGCAAACAGACCCTACTTTCTTGTTCTTTTTATTATGTTGTTTATTACATTTTTTCATAAATTTTATATTTAATGACAGTCGGAGCTTTGTACCATCGAAGCATTCCTCAGAAGATGAGAAAGCTGACCGAGGACCACTCCCGATGTTCCCGCAGGGTACGCTGATTACCTTGTAGGTGATACTTCACTGTACACTGCACCATACTTGAAACCAGACGAGATTCATCATAGCTATGAGACCTACGAGAAACCAATATAAGTCACCTGACTCTTCTTTTCATGCTATAAATACTAAACGAACCAAAAAGGAACTGAACTATTAAGCTCAAAAACATTTTACTTATCAACTATCTAAATCTAAGTTCATCAACATTCTGTTGTTTGATCCAGATACTCAATTACCTTTTGGTCTCGATTTTGAAAGGGGTATTATTCAGAATTAGGGGTTATGAAAGCGGAGATTTATATACTAATACCTTAGCGATATACAGTGCAAAATGAAGTTTCTTACTCTTTATTTCATGCTACTAACACTAATTTAACTGAACCGAACTGAACTATGAAACAGATGTATTCCTTTTATTTACCATGCACTTACATGAATTAATATTTTCCCCCAATGATTCGTTTTATACGTGACAACCATCAATCTGCCTTGACCTGCTTTTCAAGCTTGTATACTGATAATTTTAAAAAACCCTCAAAAGGTTTAGAAACTCAAGTATGATCATGTATATCTCTCTTATAATGGCATAATCACGTTTAAATTTAGTATTATTAGAAAGTAGATTATTTTTTGGTTAATTATACCCCATTTGTTATGATTTTTTCAGTTATGAAATGTGTAAAAGATGTTAATAAGGGTGCGGTCAAAAGTAAAATATAGCTAAATTAACTTCTCTCGTTCGACCGTGCATTCAAATTGCCCGATTTTTAACCTTGGTACGATGCTTCAAAAGTTGACATGTCACCATAGTGCAGGAATTTCAATTTTAGTTTCTTTAAAATTTGGCATTCATCATGTTTTTGAATGACCAGTTGGGAATAACAGCCCCACTGTCATTTACAAAAAACGCATATTATGGTAAAGAAAGAATAGTGCTCTGCATAACAATACCAGTAATTACAAGTTTATTTTGGAACTGTTAATTTTTGTTATCAGATTGTAACAGGAATAAGCTTCCGATAATTTATATTCATCAGTTTTATTTGAATATTTTGAAAAGAGTGTATGAAAGCGTTACACATTTACACAGATATGATATTGAATGTATTTTCCCAAGTTGCCTTTATGTAATGATAAAACGTTTACACATCTAATTAGGAAGCAAGCCGTGAAGCAGTAAATGATTCTTAAAAGTATAACTTCCCAGGATGCACTGAGATGACATCTATTATTTCTTAGGACGTATAATCTTCTTTGGGTGTTAATTTTTCACTTCTCAGCTTCCTTACAGCATTTTGCCATTTGTATTATTTATTTCAATACTTGGGATATAACTGCACACGTTATAGATGGACAACATTTTTTTTTACAATTCAGTTATTTCGATTCAAATGCAAATAGTTTTGAGCAATATTGAAATTAATTCATGTTTATTCAAGATATTAGGCAATGCATTATCGACTTGTATCACAGCTCTGGACAAAACTTAATATGCCATTCAATTTTGGGTTATTTAATCGTTCGCTACTGGCCTTTCATCATATAATCCTACTGTACATGGTTTGAAAGGCAATGAGTGTTCCCATTAAAAATATACATCAATATAAGTGGTGTTTTTTATGATTATTGTTCTGAAAAACAGGTTGTAGGTTACTTTTCTATGAAGTCAAGTGAAAAAAATCTCATTTCAACCTTCTTTATTTAGCCATCGTCAGGTAGTTTCTGTCCATGAGGACATTCAAGATAGTATTTATCATTGATGTAAAACAGGCATTTAGATGGAATATCCTATTGATATCCAGAAATACAACTAGTTAAATGATGTGGAATTGACGTTACACACGGAAATGTTCATGTTATACGTCTTTTTCGCCTCGACGTTTATGAATCTTATACAAAATTGCATTCCATTCTTTATTGTTTAATGGTTTTCTAATGTTGGAGTCTAAACGAGGTTCTATTACAAATTCGTTAGGATTATTGAATAAAGGGTTAAGTACTAAAACAAAATACATGTTCACCTATAAATCTACATTGGGATACAAACAATAAATGTCCAAGATTTTCCCAAACCTATTTTTATTAGAATTTGGTACCTTTTTTCTTACTGTCTAGTTGGGCGATAAAAATGTTTTTTTTTGTTTTCTTTTTAATTCTTTGTTTCCATTCATATTAATTTATTGTATTTCTTCTTACTTTTTTTACGCGGAAGTATAGTGGATACTTTATTTTCCTCTTAATATCATTTAGGAATACAAAAATATAAATAGGATTAACTCAAAACTTATTTAAACAAAAGATTGGTATGCTTTTTTAATATAATTCAAATATTATGCAGTGCTCCTTAACGTATATTGTTATTTATGTAATTGATGTATTACGAAATAAAATAAGATGCAAGACACATGTCGCTTATTTTGTCTTAATTATAGAAGGCTTCTCCTTCGCCTCTTCATGTATATTATTTTGTAAGTCTACATAATAATTTCCCCTCATATAGAACTGAATAACAAATGATCATCTGAAAATTGGTAAAGGCCATCATTAAAAAGCCCTTGAAAATATAGTCATAAAAAGGGGAACTCAATTAAGACAGGATTATCTTTCGCATAGTTTCCTAAGCAACCTTAGAAAATATATGTTATTAAAATCAACAACACTCATTATAATATTGTTTCTCTCTTTTTTTTTGGTTCAGTGTAAATTCATCTTGGAAGAGAAGGTTTGCAAAAGAATAGTATTTTACAGATCAAAAAAAAAGTGGGTATTAAACTCCTGCAAGGACTTGACCAGTATGCAGGCTGGATATAGATCAAGCCGGCAAACAGCAGTTGAAATACTAATCCATTTTATGTAAAATCTTTTAATATTTCAGGATCCCCCCACCAACAAATTATAATAATAAACAATGCCTTATAAGGTACTCTACGGAAAGTGTGTGTGTAGGGGAGGGGAAACGAGCTGTGAGGTGGAAGGACAAAGCTCCAGTACATCCTTATCTAAATCTTTGTTTTTTGCCATACATAATTTGTAGTACTGTTTTTTTATGGATTAATGATTCATCTTAATAACTGACTCGTGGTAATATTCTTTTTTTTTATGTGTTAAGTTTAATTACCGATCCCAAAATAAACATGGAATAAAAATGGAAGCAAATGATGTTTATTTTAGCCATCGAAATGTCAGTTATTGATAACTAACTGGAGTTAGATTTTTGTTTTACCACAAATAAGCCATTCTCTCTCCCTCATGTGTTCTGCCAAGGGCAGGTCCACATACCTCTTTAGTTCTTTCCACATTCCTCTCTATCTGTATCGTTTTCTTCAACACATCGTATGATCTTTCACCTTTGTCTAACACCATCCAAATTCTTAGTCTACCTCTTCCATCCACCTTTACTTCTTTACCAAGATGTCCCTGGGCATGTTATTATCTTTAAATCTGTCCCATCCAATTTTCCATCCGTCTCAAGATTTTTTTCTCTCAAGATGCTTCGTTCATTTATTATATTCAATTCTTTCTCATGAATGACACAGCAATCATTTAAAATGTTGTACCTTGTAACTGTAAATGTATTCCAAAATCACCGAGGACCTATATTTCCTGTGCAAATTCAACACCGAAAAAATACCCACATTTCAAATAACATACAATTTAAACAAAAAATACATGGTTCTCAAACTCAAACAGAGAACATCCTCGTTTTTCTAATGTTTGTCAAAGTAAAGGTCTCCTCGGTACCCATCCACGCACTGTGGCACATCCTTATTCACACACGCAATTGCTATTGACTCCTAAAAATAAAGGTTTAATTCTATGCTGTCGAGGTTTATATCAGCCTATATCACAGATCAAGCTTGCTAATGTCGGTTGGGGTAGACTGTATTTATTGTCTGTATGAAGTGTATACTTGTTAAATATTCATACACAATGCTGTTATGCATCACTATGATCACGACTGGAAAGATTTTTAATAAAGATAGCGGCACGATCATTATGCATAAAGTGACAAGTTGCACATAAAGCATTACGAAAAAAAACATAGTAACTTACTCGTATTCTACAGATGTATCAAGCGTATACCAAGCAGTCATCAGATGCCACAAATTAACCAGGTAAGGCGTTTCATTGATAATGAGACGCACAATATTGTTTTTAAATAAGCATAATCCTATTTATTCATGCAAAAATGACTTTAAAGGTAATACAAAGTTTTGGTTTGGGATCATGAATTTGTTTCAAATGAACATATTGGAAGCATATGCGATTTACAATAGTCAGTGATCGTCGTCGCGATTGAACTCGAGTCTAAAGTAATGAAATTGTGAATAATAAATTCTTTATGTTGTATAGCTCCCTCTCTAGACTGTTATTACTTTAGCTTTAAAACAATGTTTCTTGACTACAATCGTCCGATTTACTATTCCCGTTTGGAAATTATATATCAGAACTGCATGTTCAGAGATTTTCATATTTGCAGCTACCATGGAATGGCCTTAGGCGCTATTTTAAATATTTGAAATTTATCGGGAGCACCGGTAAATTTTTATTATTCAACTTCTCGAAAGCAGAAGTGTTTTAGGGGCTAAATTTTCTAGTGCTTAAATACATCTACAGGGGCATCCAAATATATCCAAATTTTAAAGAATTACCATCCATTGTCAAAATTTCCCAAAACTTTTGATTACCTTTAAAAGGCTGACACCATTCTCAAACGCAAGTGGACGAGAACAAGTCTGTTAATCCTTACAAGCTAGAAACCCATACATGGGAATGGAGTGGAGGCCCGGGGAAATCCATGTGTGTATGTGTAACAATGGGTTCATTAAATTTGATCAAGATTCACCAAAAACATTAAAGTTAAAGGAACTATTTATTAGATATATTTTTGCGGAATTACTGTTTGCCTATGCAACAACTGATAAGATTATCAAATAATGTGTTTGCCGAGATTTTTAGGTATCTTATCGCAGCACATTTCCAAAGAATGGTATATACTTAATCTCAAAAATAATCTATGCTTTTACAGTACTTTTAAGTTTTCTTAATAATCATGACAATTTATAGTACATGAGCAGACTAGTAATAAACAAAACAACATATTTATTAATGCCTTTTCATCCTGACATTTGTCTTTTTACACAACACTTCTAAATGTTACACAATTTATATAGTACAAGGAAAAATACTCAATACATACAATGTTGTCCCCGATTGGGTATTAGACGCTTTCCCTATCCCCCGGATGTTTTTTCTCCCAGATGCCGTCGCTCTTAAACAAACAGAATTAGAAGAAACGTGAATTGTCAAGTAAAGATGATCAAACCTATTAATCTAAACTATTTAGTATAAAAAAACGCTTAATTATAGACAACTAATATTAGAGAGTCGATAAATTACCTCACCCTTGAAAAGCGAAATCTTTGCCTTTTCTTTCTTAAGTCGCAAGTCGTATACATTTATTCCACCATGTTCACCATGACAATAGTGGAGAGATGCACTTACATTAGTTTGGTCTCAATCAAAGCTGCTCGTTCGATACAGTGACCGTCAAATACCAAGCATTCATCGATTGTCACAAACCAGGTGAGACGTTTGACAGACCATGTTTTTAATGGAGATATTTAATACATAGTACTTCTATGAAATTAAATGTTAAAATCAAAACAAATGCGACAAGGACTCTAATATGACACTTTTACCACATTTCCCAAAATATTGAGGAAAGCCTGGCTCTGTCAGTCTCTGGCTGTGTCGCTGAATTACAAAGCCTATTCAGTAAGCTCTTAGCGTAGTGTCCTAGTATCCTAGTCTCACAGTGCATACACTGTTACGCACAGCGCCAGTCAAGGGTTTGTGCCTGTAAACTAGTAGGCAGACTTGATACAACAATGACAGATTCTCACGATCATTGATTAGGAACCATATTGTCCAAAAATTATATCCAAACATTCGCTAGATTAATGGAAAAGTGGTGACATGTATTTTATGGAATATCAACTGCACAAGTAAAATTATTTTACAAACAGAAATAGATTATATATATATATATATATATATATATATCAACGACAAAACATTGTAATCTGATCAAATCTTAAATATTTGTACTTTCATGAAAACAAATATTTTCCCCTCTAAATCACTATTCTCTTTTTCCGTTATGATGTTAGTTTTAAACAGTATGGTAAGGATTAGCATTGAATTGTATGTGGATGTTGTCGTTTAATTGGTTGTATTTAGGCCTTTCTTTTTATTTATGAAAGTCATTGAATTCGCCTTCATTCATTAAAAAAAATGATTCTTAGTTAAAATCATTGTTTGGTACATCTATATTGAACTTTTCGATTTTCCCCCTTTAATTTCAAACTTTAGTCATACTTTACATATGCTTAATAAAGGCAAGCAGGGCCATTGTTATATGCATTTTTTTAATGGCTAAGCTACCCTGTGTAATAAAACTACACATAAAAGGTAATGATGATAGGTGGCCAACCTATCATTGAAATTTCACATTAAAATATTATAAAGAAAAATAAATATAAAATAACGAAGCGAAAGGAAAAGAAAAGCATGAACAATATGAATTATAGTACCTGTATTCGACAGCCTAAAAAGCAGAGCAAACACAAACACGCACACACATACAAAAAACAATCCATAAACTTCTAAATATGATAATCCTAGTATGCACGTAATCACACTTGACATTTTGTGTTGTCGTATTTGAAGTAAGTTATCATATGTCATAATATATGCTTACCCTATCTAACCAATATGCAGGATTTGTGGAGGTGAAACTGAAAATGGCAGTTGAAAATTCATTCAGTTGTAATCATAACACGGCAGCATTCGTTTATTCAATTAGTTAATCCTTTACAGAAAGCACACTGGAAGACGCTTGATTAAAATATGCCAGCGCGGTCGGTATGGCTAAGGTGAAAAGTTGCGCTTACGTGATTCAGTAACCTGAAATATGAACGTTTGCTTCACTGACAACTAAATACCAAGTATTCCTCGGATACTACAAACCAGATGAGACGTTTGAATGAAAATTAGTTTGTCAATGTTTGGGGAAAGTAAATAAAGGGAAAAGGTCCAAGTGAATAATACAGGATTCTGTTAATCTGGACTAAACAACAAATAATGCATTTGCCGATTATCATAGTTTATGAAAGGCCAGTCGCTTTATTTATTGGTTTATTCCAATCACAAATGTTCACAGAGTGGTCTGTTTAGCTGACACAGAATTACACCCAAATAATTTAAACAAAAGACATAGAAAACATGATCAATGATTTATAATTAAAAGTAACACATACGTAAGTGTTCCTCCACAGGGCTCAGTTTATATGATTATAATTAAAAAAAACATACATACATAATATACATTGTGTGATTAACTGAAGGAAACTGAAATCACAATTTGAAAAGTGTTATATACGGTGCTTTTTTTTAAACTTTACGTTAGCCATTAAACGCATAGATTCGGATAGCTGATTTCAGTTCGTTGGACCTGTACATGAATGAAGTTTGATAAAATGTAGTTCTACAAATAGGTACCCTTAGCATTATCTCATTCGTGTTCCTGTAGCTTGTGCGGGTCGAATCATCCTTAACAAACAAGAATTTATCAAACAATACTAAGAACAATCTTATATACAAATTTGGGGATCTTACAGCACGATGGTTTCAGAAAAATATGATTCAAAGGTTCCATGAGAGTCTAATAAAGACCTCTTTAGATGAAGCCTCTCAACTGCTTTGGGAAATCATCGTTCATGTGCAGCTCGTTTATATAACATATTCAACAAAGTGTAATTATATTCCGATTAACCAGTCAAAACATTGCAGCAATATTAGATATGCGGATTTACATATTATTCATCAAAGGTGACATCTTAAAACTTTTCTTTTCCTCAGAAAAAATATGTTTTAGTCACTATGGAGACAACTGTTAATATGGTTTCTTAGTATAGGGTTGGGTCAACGTCAAATTAGGCAACTTACGGGTTGGATATGACTATGAAAAGATCTTCTAGGATGACACCAATTACACTTCGTCAACATGTATAAGGCTTGATAAAAAGGTGGGCTAGCTTATAATTGGGCAGTAGGCTCAAAGTGACAGAGGTGGAGAACTGCGCTTAAGATTTGCGTATCACCGAAGCACCTGTCCTGAATCACAACCAAGATATAAATATGTGTCAGATGCCACAAACTAGGTGAGGTGTTTGACATACATAGACAGAAATGTAATAGCATTTGAAAGATTTTGTAACACACATTCCCCCACCCCTTCAAATTAATTTTTCATTTTTTTTTTTTTTTGGTTGGATATTTTTTTCTCGTATTATCTCGATTTTTTTTTTCTTGTCTTAAGTTTTGTCTGTCCTGACTAGCAGTGGGTATATATATCATTCTTCGGACCTGAAGGGAGTTATATTTTCACTCGTGACCATATTTTCCCTCAGCGCTGCGCGCTTCGGGAAAATATAACCACTTGGGAAAATATAACTCCCTTCAGCGGTCCGAAGAATGTTATATTACACCCCTGCCATTCTGTCACAATGATATAAATGATATAAATCAGCATATCCCGAACATTTGTCTACATCTTCGTTCATAGATCAGATTTTCATGAAATTACGTTACCACCACATTAACTATCACCCTCGTGTCTAGTTGGCTAACTAACTTTGACACAACAGACCTGTACGTTTACTCCGTATTCATCCAAATTCCAAGCATATATTAGATACCACAAACTAGGTGAGCGGTTTGACTGAAATATTGTTATCAGATATCCATTAAAACGCCTTGCATGCCATAGCAAAAACAAAAAGGAGGCGCGATGGGCTTGTTGTAGAGCAATGATCTTGTAACTGGGAGGTCCCGGAATCAAAATCAAGTCGATGTGCTATTGCCCTTTGGTAAGGCATTAATGCATTGCCTAGTCCCTTGGAGAAGTTGCTTACCTCCAAATATACACATGCTTTCTTAGCAGTCAGCTAAAACAGAATAACAAACCAACAACTGGACACATTTTAAACCATACACGCAAACTTTCAATGACAAAGTTTACGTAGGACTTAGTAAAATGATTGATTCATACAAAAATGAATATTGAACTATACAGGAATAACCAAAATCCATAACTCATATGACCGTAATGCAAAATACAACAGAATATCACTACTTGCGTTACGCTTATTCAATATTTCGCTGTAATATTTCACATACTAATTACTAATCATGTTATAAAAAAAGGTGGGTGAAGAGCACATCCCAATGCACTTGAACGCTAGGACATTAAGTTCATCAGCTCAGGTTTGCTTTAAATGGGGATGATTACTTTGGTGGAATGTCGTTGAATTCGTCACCACGATCCCTATGACCAAAGTTACAAGGTGCACTTACGAGGTTTGACACCACCAAATCTACTTGTTCACTACACCATATTCAACCAAATACTAAGCATATGTCGGATGCCACAAACCAGGTGAGGCGTTTGAGGCTGTTGCCTCACTCTAAATTTCGGACATGGTTTCATTTGAAGAAAACATGCAGCTTGATGAAGAAAAAAAAGAAATCAGTTGTAATACTCCAAAGGAGACAGACCAGGTCAGACAATTGACTAAACTAAACGCGGTGTCATCCCCTAGTTTATTGGTTCTTGCTAGTGTATGCTTAACTACTGAATCGTACATGTAAAAAAAAATCAGTCTAACATATATGTCCAACGAAAAGAGTTGAAATAAACATACAAATATATTGCAGTAAATTTTCTTCTGAAGGTTTTTTTTTATATTTTATTTAATCTCTTAAAAAAGAGAAGGAAGTGCTAGAGAGAATCATTTCAAATGTGTCAAAGTATTAGTCATGTTACTTCAATTTCTCAATTTCATTACCCTCAAAACTGAATTTGTCACTGCATTTTATCGCGTGAAGTAATCTCAAATTGCAATGAACAAGTTTTTAAGAAATTTCCCCCTTTGTTAATGAACGGGAAATAACGACAAAAATACACGTTTAAATCATTCATAATGACCTTCCTTTACAGGTTCAATACCTTGCAGTGCCCCGTACATTCCCGCACACGCCCACATCGAAAATCCTCATCTCAACTACAACTTTGGTACCAAGGTTACTGTGACGTGCAATACCAGTTCTGCTAACTTCAACCTTCAGTGTCATAACAAAGGCCTTTGGAGTGGACCAGTCGTATCCTGCCCAGAACCGACCGTACTGCGTAAGAAAACATTCGAAATAATACAAGTTTTGGGATCACTTTGGCCCTATCAAAATTCTAATCTAAACAATGCATCGAAATCACTATCACTCCGTCAGATAGTACGATGTGTGATAATTTTCGTCCCAATGCGAAATATTTTGAACGGACTGTTTCGCTCTGTTCATAAACATGTGTCCATAGTCAAAAGTTATTACCCGAATGATTCCGTTAGCTGCCAAAACACTGCATACTCGCACAAAAAATGTATTGTTCATGTCTTCCTACAGTTGCGATGTAAGTAATATTTTTGTTTCTTCTGCTCTAGCTCTTCCGACGAAATGTAGTGCTCCTTCAGTGCCGAGATACTCATCGATTGAAGGCCTTCGTCCGAATTATAACCATGGTGACCATGTGTTAGTCCAATGTGACAATAACACCATTGAACCGTTTAATCTTCGTTGTCGAACAACAGGGTTATGGACTGGACAAATGGAGTCTTGCCCGCCACCCACCCCAGGTATCTATGATATATAGAAATCCAGTATACTACATATGATGCATACATACAAGACCGAAAAAAAATCTCCGATAAGAGTCGATTTAACAAGTTCTCAAAACTCCGATCACTCCGATCATGAACATTGACAACGACTGAAATATACGATTTAATGTTCTATCTTTAGAGTATAAGACTTATCGAGTAGTGACCAACATAACTGCATTAAATGATATTATGTGAATTGGTGTCTGAAACGTCTGAAATTTAAAACATTGAACGTGTCCGTACGTGAGTACATGGCCATTGACGTGTACCAGGGTGATGGAAAATGAATCTTCTGTAAATAACATTTAAGCATACTAAAAAGGACATCTTTTTGAAATAAAATAATTATGTCTGTATAAGTGTGGGAAGTGGGAACCTAACAATTTATGCTTCATGGTCGCATATTGTTTATAAATAAACAATCACCATAGTAATGTATATTATAGCAATGTCCTTGACTAGACATTACTACATTTTTCATACTTTGTTCCCGGAGGAAAATGACAATCTATTAATTTACATGGAACAGACTGCGATTTCATTGAGATATATCGTCATTGTGAATAATCGATAAGAATACCTTCCCAGGAGCTGGCAATAATGCGATGACAAGTGCAACGCTATGTGTAAGGTGCTACAGATATGTGTAAAGTGTTTACTTCTTATTCTCTTTCTACTATTAATGTTGGTTGTTCTCAACTAACTTTACCAATGCTTTTGACAGATGTATTGAAATTATTTTCGTTCTATTACTGCTGCTGTTTGCACTGCTATCTTAATATGTTTTGATGCTATTATGCTACATACGTGGTTTCCTTGTTGCATCGAACCTCACCCTTCACTGATTTTATGTTACATTTTCCGAGCAGCTCCACCTCAATGCAGTGCTCCTGCTATTCCAAGACATTCTACCATTGAATTATACCAAATGACCTACAACTCTGGTGATAACGCTGTTGTAACTTGTGATGCAAGCAACGATCGTTTTACCCTTCAGTGTAATAACAGGGGATTGTGGAGTGCACCGGAAATGTCTTGTCCAGAACCAGACAAACGTGAGATAATATGTTATTATCTGACTTATCTTGTAATGTGCTTGGTTTACCTCCAAAACAAAAAAATATATATATTCATGATAATAAGTTGATTTTAATTTTTTTGTCAAGCGGGAACTCTAATTTGTACCATCCTCATTCTCTCTTATGCTACTGCATGTGTATGTATTTATTAATGTATACAGTTCTCCAGAAAGTTTGTTTTGTATATAGTTTCTTTTCTCCCTATTTTCTACCTCTCTATCATGTTTCAGATAAAATTATCCATTCTCATTCTTTCACTCCTCAATTTATTGTACATCCGTTGTTGTGTTTTTCCTAAAATGCTTACCTTCTTCAGAAACACGTTCTTTCGTTTTCCCTTTACCTCTTAACTTTTCTGTATTTAGTATCGTGTAGTATTTGTTATTTATTGCATTTTACTTGATTTTCTTAACAGCTCCAGAGAAGTGCAGTGCTCCTTACGTTCCAAGATATGCATCCATTCGAGACCTCCAACTGAACTATGACTATGGTGACAGTATTACTGTGACATGTGACAGCAGCACTGCTCAGTTTAACCTTCGGTGTGACACGGAAGGTCGATGGAGAGGCCGGGTAGTGTCTTGTCCCGAACCTATCCAAAGTAAGTTTTTCAATTTTGATTTTGATATGATATGATTTAATTTATTTTATTCGTCTAAAACACCCCCTTCCCCTCCTCCGAATTCGACTGCCTTTTTCATAATACAAGCCCAAAATCAATGGTCATGATGGTGGATGAAGATATAATAAGTCTGAAATTAAAGCTAGGAAAACTGCCAGATACTGTGCCAATTGTGAGGGTTCAAATTTAAAAAGAGTTTGCACAACACACATCAAAAATTGCCCAACGTGCCACATCTATCTATTACAAAATTACATTTTAGCCATATTAAAAATGTAATGTTGTTGCCCGCTCGCAAATTTTAGACATAAAACGTGTCCGTACGTGTGTACATGGCCATTGACGTGTACTAGAGTGATGGAAAATCAATCTTCTGTAAATAACATTTTACTATACAAAAAAGGACAACTTTTCAGAAATGAAAAAATATGTCTGTATAAGTGTGAAAACCTAACAAATTATGCCTCATGTTCGTATATTGTTTTATTACCACACAAACACCATGGTCATGTATTTATAGCAATGTTCTTGACTAGATATTACTACATTTTCGGTACTTCGTTTCCGGGGTGAAAATGATAATCTATTATTTTACATGGAACAGACTGCGATTTCATTGAGATATATCGTCATTATGAATAATCGATAAGAATACCTGCCCAAGAGCTGGAAGTAATGCGATGACAAGGGCAATAATATGTGTAAGGTGCAGCTACAGAGATGTGTAAAGTGTTTACTTCTTATTCTCTTTCTACTATTAATGTTGGCTGTTCTCAACTTACTTTACCAATGCTTTTGACGGACGTATTTTTATTTTTCGTTTTATTACTGCTGCTGTTTTCACTACTTTCTAAATATGTATTCATGCTCTTATGCTACATACGTGATTTCCTTGTTGCATCGAACCCCACCCTTTATTGATTTTATGTCACATTTTCCAAGCAGCTCCACCTCAATGCAGTGCTCCTGCTATTCCAAGGCATTCTACCATTGAATTATACCGAATGACATACAACTCTGGTGATAACGCTGTTGTAACGTGTGATGCAAGCAACGATCGTTTTACCCTTCAGTGTAATAACAGGGGATTGTGGAGTGCACCGGAAATGTCTTGTCCAGAACCAGACACACGTGAGATATTATGTTATTATCTGACTAATCTTGTAATGTGCTTGGTTTACCTTAACCAAACAAATCATATTCATGATAAATTAAGTAGTTTTTTACTATTTGTCAAGCGGGAACTCTAATCTGTACCATCCTCGTTCTCTCTCTATAATACTGCATGTGTATGTACATATTTATTTATACAGTTCTTCGGAAAGTTTGTTTTAAATAGAGTTTCTTTTTTCTCTATTCTCTACCTCCCTATCATGCTTCAGATACAATTTTCCATTCCTAATCTTTCACTCCTCAATATCACATTCATCCGTTTTTGTTGCTGTTGCCTACAATGCTAACCTTGTCCAGAAAAAAACATTCCTTCGTTTTTCCTTTTTCCTATTACCTCTTCATTATTTAGTATCGTGCAATATTTTTCATAATAGCATTGAGGAATTTGTTTGTATTTATTTTTGTTAATTTAGTCTAATTGCTATTTATTTTACTTTCAATTTTAAATGTTTTTTCTTTGCTTCAAATAGTATGAATATTCCATTTTACTGCAATGTAGAAGCATGTACAATTTAGACTGTGAATGTCATTCATGTTTTAATAAATTGAATTTAACTTGAATTAAAGTGAATCAAAAACAGTCTTTGACTAATTTGAGGTGAACATTAGACACATTGTAGGTTATACTTATTTGCATCAGGTCATTTGCAGATTAAGTAATGATCGGCCTTTATTAATTTTAATGTTTCAACATGAATATAGGATTTAATTACGTGAACTTCTTTATTGAGCATAACAAAATATTGATAGAGTGTTTTAATCGGTACCCTGCTATTTTCAGACCTAAACCCTTTTTAGAGGAGACTTCTGCTAATTTGAAAGAGTCAAAAATTAAATCACTCAAAATAAATCTCCAAAAGAGTCAAATTTGCAAGTTCTCAAAATGTCGATCACTAAAGATCATGAACATTGACAGCGGCTGAAATATTTGAATACATGTTTCGCCTTTATAGTAAAGCGGTTTATCGAATAGTGAACAACATAACTGCATTCATTGATATTTTGTGAATTGGTTTCTAAAACTTATCCCCACCTTTCCGAATTCGACTGGCTTTAAGCAAGATACGATTCAAAAATCAATGGTCATGATAGTGGAGGGAGAAAGAATAAATATTAAATTAGATTCAGTTAAAATTGCCACTAAGCATTAAAAATCCTCCACATTGAGGGTTCATACACAAGATAGATATTGTTCACGTCTTCGTACAAATGCGATGTTAGTACAAATTTACTTTTGTGTTCTTCTGCCTTAGCTCTTCCGACGAAATGTAGTGCTCCTCCAGTCCCGAGATACTCATCGATTGAAGGCCTTCAACTGATTTATAACCATGGTGATCGTGTGTCAGTCCAATGTGACAATAACACCATTCAACCGTTTATTCTTCGTTGTCGAACAACAGGGTTATGGACTGGAAAATGCAGTCTTGCCCACCACCCACCCCAGGTATATTTGATATATAAAAATCCAGTATACTACAGATGACGCTTATATACAAGACCGAAAAAAAATCTCCGATAAGAGTCAATTTTGCGAGTTCTCAAAACTCCGATCACTTAAGATCATGAACATTGACAGCGACTGAAATATATGAATCAATGTTCTGCCTTTAGAGTATAAGACTTATCGAGTAGTGACCAACATAACTGCATTAAATGATATTATGTGAATTGGTGTCTGAAACGTCTGAAATTTAAAACATTAAACGTGTCCGTACGTGAGTACATGGCCATTGACGTGTACCAGGGTGATGGAAAATGAATCTTCTGTAAATAACATTTAAGCATACTAAAAGGACATCTTTTAGAAATAAAATAATTATGTCTGTATAAGTGTGGGAAGTGGGAACCTAACAATTTATGCTTCATGGTCGCATATTGTTTATAAATAAACAATCACCATAGTAATGTATATTGTAGCAATGTCCTTGACTAGACATTACTACATTTTCATACTTTGTTCCCGGGAGGAAAATGACAATCTATTAATTTACCTGGAACAGACTGCGATTTCATTGAGATATATCGTCATTGTGAATAATCGATAAGAATACCTTCCCAGGAGCTGGCAATAATGCGATGACAAGTGCAACGCTATGTGTAGCTACAGATATGTGTAAAGTGTTTACTTCTTATTCTCTTTCTACTATTAATGTTGGTTGTTCTCAACTAACTTTACCAATGCTTTTGACAGATGTATTGAAATTATTTTCGTTCTATTACTGCTGCTGTTTGCACTGCTATCTTAATATGTTTTGATGCTATTATGCTACATACGTGGTTTCCTTGTTGCATCGAACCTCACCCTTCACTGATTTTATGTTACATTTTCCGAGCAGCTCCACCTCAATGCAGTGCTCCTGCTATTCCAAGACATTCTACCATTGAATTATACCAAATGACCTACAACTCTGGTGATAACGCTGTTGTAACTTGTGATGCAAGCAACGATCGTTTTACCCTTCAGTGTAATAACAGGGGATTGTGGAGTGCACCGGAAATGTCTTGTCCAGAATCAGACAAACGTGAGATAATATGTTATTATCTGACTTATCTTGTAATGTGCTTGGTTTACCTCCAAAACAAAAAATATGTATGCATGATAATAAGTTGATTTTAATTTTTTTGTCAAGCGGGAACTCTAATTTGTACCATCCTCATTCTCTCTTATGCTACTGCATGTGTATGTATTTATTAATGTATACAGTTCTCCAGAAAGTTTGTTTTGTATATAGTTTCTTTTCTCCCTATTTTCTACCTCTCTATCATGTTTCAGATAAAATTATCCATTCTCATTCTTTCACTCCTCAATTTATTGTACATCCGTTGTTGTGTTTTCCTAAAATGCTTACCTTCTTCAGAAACACGTTCTTTCGTTTTCCTTTACCTCTTAACTTTTCTGTATTTAGTATCGTGTAGTATTTGTTATTTATTGCATTTTACTTGATTTTCTTAACAGCTCCAGAGAAGTGCAGTGCTCCTTACGTTCCAAGATATGCATCCATTCGAGACCTCCAACTGAACTATGACTATGGTGACAGTATTACTGTGACATGTGACAGCAGCACTGCTCAGTTTAACCTTCGGTGTGACACGGAAGGTCGATGGAGAGGCCGGGTAGTGTCTTGTCCCGAACCTATCCAAAGTAAGTTTTTCAATTTTGATTTTGATATGATATGATTTAATTTATTTTATTCGTCTAAAACACACCCCCTTCCCCTCCTCCGAATTCGACTGCCTTTTTCATAATACAAGCCCAAAATCAATGGTCATGATGGTGGATGAAGATATAATAAGTCTGAAATTAAAGCTAGGGAAAACTGCCAGATACTGTGCCAATTGTGAGGGTTCAAATTTAAAAAAGAGTTTGCACAACACACATCAAAAATTGCCCAACGTGCCACATCTATCTATTACAAAATTACATTTTAGCCATATTAAAAATGTAATGTTGTTGCCCGCTCGCAAATTTTAGACATAAAACGTGTCCGTACGTGTGTACATGGCCATTGACGTGTACTAGAGTGATGGAAAATCAATCTTCTGTAAATAACATTTTACTATACAAAAAAGGACAACTTTTCAGAAATGAAAAAAATATGTCTGTATAAGTGTGAAAACCTAACAAATTATGCCTCATGTTCGTATATTGTTTTATTACCACACAAACACCATGGTCATGTATTTATAGCAATGTTCTTGACTAGATATTACTACATTTTCGGTACTTCGTTTCCGGGGTGAAAATGATAATCTATTATTTTACATGGAACAGACTGCGATTTCATTGAGATATATCGTCATTATGAATAATCGATAAGAATACCTGCCCAAGAGCTGGAAGTAATGCGATGACAAGGGCAATAATATGTGTAAGGTGCAGCTACAGAGATGTGTAAAGTGTTTACTTCTTATTCTCTTTCTACTATTAATGTTGGCTGTTCTCAACTTACTTTACCAATGCTTTTGACGGACGTATTTTTATTTTTCGTTTTATTACTGCTGCTGTTTTCACTACTTTCTAAATATGTATTCATGCTCTTATGCTACATACGTGATTTCCTTGTTGCATCGAACCCCACCCTTTATTGATTTTATGTCACATTTTCCAAGCAGCTCCACCTCAATGCAGTGCTCCTGCTATTCCAAGGCATTCTACCATTGAATTATACCGAATGACATACAACTCTGGTGATAACGCTGTTGTAACGTGTGATGCAAGCAACGATCGTTTTACCCTTCAGTGTAATAACAGGGGATTGTGGAGTGCACCGGAAATGTCTTGTCCAGAACCAGACACACGTGAGATATTATGTTATTATCTGACTAATCTTGTAATGTGCTTGGTTTACCTTAACCAAACAAATCATATTCATGATAAATTAAGTAGTTTTTACTATTTGTCAAGCGGGAACTCTAATCTGTACCATCCTCGTTCTCTCTCTATAATACTGCATGTGTATGTACATATTTATTTATACAGTTCTTCGGAAAGTTTGTTTTAAATAGAGTTTCTTTTTTCTCTATTCTCTACCTCCCTATCATGCTTCAGATACAATTTTCCATTCCTAATCTTTCACTCCTCAATATCTTATTCATCCGTTTTTGTTGCTGTTGCCTACAATGCTAACCTTGTCCAGAAAAAAACATTCCTTCGTTTTTCCTTTTTCCTATTACCTCTTCATTATTTAGTATCGTGCAATATTTTTCATAATAGCATTGAGGAATTTGTTTGTATTTATTTTTATTAATTTAGTCTAATTGCTATTTATTTTACTTTCAATTTTAAATGTTTTTTCTTTGCTTCAAATAGTATGAATATTCCGTTTTACTGCAATGTAGAAGCATGTACAATTTAGACTGTGAATGTCATTCATGTTTTAATAAACGTTTAATAAATTGAATTTAACTTGAATTAAAGAGAATCAAAAACAGTCTTTGACTAATTTGAGGTGAACATTAGACACATTGTAGGTTATACTTATTTGCATCAGGTCATTTGCAGATTAAGTAATGATCGGCCTTTATTAATTTTAATGTTTCAACATGAATATAGGATTTAATTACGTGAACTTCTTTATTGAGCATAACAAAATATTGATAGAGTGTTTTAATCGGTACCCTGCTATTTTCAGACCTAAACCCTTTTTAGAGGAGACTTCTGCTAATTTGAAAGAGTCAAAAATTAAATCACTCAAAATAAATCTCCGAAAAGAGTCAAATTTGCAAGTTCTCAAAATGTCGATCACTAAAGATCATGAACATTGACAGCGGCTGAAATATTTGAATACATGTTTCGCCTTTATAGTAAAGCGGTTTATCGAATAGTGAACAACATAACTGCATTCATTGATATTTTGTGAATTGGTTTCTAAAACTTATCCCCACCTTTCCGAATTCGACTGGCTTTAAGCAAGATACGATCCAAAAATCAATGGTCATGATAGTGGAGGGAGAAAGAATAAATATTAAATTAGATTCAGTTAAAATTGCCACTAAGCATTAAAAATCCTCCACATTGAGGGTTCATACACAAGATAGATATTGTTCACGTCTTCGTACAAATGCGATGTTAGTACAAATTTACTTTTGTGTTCTTCTGCCTTAGCTCTTCCGACGAAATGTAGTGCTCCTCCAGTCCCGAGATACTCATCGATTGAAGGCCTTCAACTGATTTATAACCATGGTGATCGTGTGTCAGTCCAATGTGACAATAACACCATTCAACCGTTTATTCTTCGTTGTCGAACAACAGGGTTATGGACTGGAAAAATGCAGTCTTGCCCACCACCCACCCCAGGTATATTTGATATATAAAAATCCAGTATACTACAGATGACGCTTATATACAAGACCGAAAAAAAATCTCCGATAAGAGTCAATTTTGCGAGTTCTCAAAACTCCGATCACTTAAGATCATGAACATTGACAGCGACTGAAATATATGAATCAATGTTCTGCCTTTAGAGTATAAGACTTATCGAGTAGTGACCAACATAACTGCATTAAATGATATTATGTGAATTGGTGTCTGAAACGTCTGAAATTTAAAACATTAAACGTGTCCGTACGTGAGTACATGGCCATTGACGTGTACCAGGGTGATGGAAAATGAATCTTCTGTAAATAACATTTAAGCATACTAAAAAGGACATCTTTTTAGAAATAAAATAATTATGTCTGTATAAGTGTGGGAAGTGGGAACCTAACAATTTATGCTTCATGGTCGCATATTGTTTATAAATAAACAATCACCATAGTAATGTATATTGTAGCAATGTCCTTGACTAGACATTACTACATTTTCATACTTTGTTCCTGGGAGGAAAATGACAATCTATTAATTTACCTGGAACAGACTGCGATTTCATTGAGATATATCGTCATTGTGAATAATCGATAAGAATACCTTCCCAGGAGCTGGCAATAATGCGATGACAAGTGCAACGCTATGTGTAGCTACAGATATGTGTAAAGTGTTTACTTCTTATTCTCTTTCTACTATTAATGTTGGTTGTTCTCAACTAACTTTACCAATGCTTTTGACAGATGTATTGAAATTATTTTCGTTCTATTACTGCTGCTGTTTGCACTGCTATCTTAATATGTTTTGATGCTATTATGCTACATACGTGGTTTCCTTGTTGCATCGAACCTCACCCTTCACTGATTTTATGTTACATTTTCCGAGCAGCTCCACCTCAATGCAGTGCTCCTGCTATTCCAAGACATTCTACCATTGAATTATACCAAATGACCTACAACTCTGGTGATAACGCTGTTGTAACTTGTGATGCAAGCAACGATCGTTTTACCCTTCAGTGTAATAACAGGGGATTGTGGAGTGCACCGGAAATGTCTTGTCCAGAATCAGACAAACGTGAGATAATATGTTATTATCTGACTTATCTTGTAATGTGCTTGGTTTACCTCCAAAACAAAAAAATATGTATGCATGATAATAAGTTGATTTTAATTTTTTTGTCAAGCGGGAACTCTAATTTGTACCATCCTCATTCTCTCTTATGCTACTGCATGTGTATGTATTTATTAATGTATACAGTTCTCCAGAAAGTTTGTTTTGTATATAGTTTCTTTTCTCCCTATTTTCTACCTCTCTATCATGTTTCAGATAAAATTATCCATTCTCATTCTTTCACTCCTCAATTTATTGTACATCCGTTGTTGTGTTTTTCCTAAAATGCTTACCTTCTTCAGAAACACGTTCTTTCGTTTTCCCTTTACCTCTTAACTTTTCTGTATTTAGTATCGTGTAGTATTTGTTATTTATTGCATTTTACTTGATTTTCTTAACAGCTCCAGAGAAGTGCAGTGCTCCTTACGTTCCAAGATATGCATCCATTCGAGACCTCCAACTGAACTATGACTATGGTGACAGTATTACTGTGACATGTGACAGCAGCACTGCTCAGTTTAACCTTCGGTGTGACACGGAAGGTCGATGGAGAGGCCGGGTAGTGTCTTGTCCCGAACCTATCCAAAGTAAGTTTTTCAATTTTGATTTTGATATGATATGATTTAATTTATTTTATTCGTCTAAAACACACCCCCTTCCCCTCCTCCGAATTCGACTGCCTTTTTCATAATACAAGCCCAAAATCAATGGTCATGATGGTGGATGAAGATATAATAAGTCTGAAATTAAAGCTAGGAAAACTGCCAGATACTGTGCCAATTGTGAGGGTTCAAATTTAAAAAAGAGTTTGCACAACACACATCAAAAATTGCCCAACGTGCCACATCTATCTATTACAAAATTACATTTTAGCCATATTAAAAATGTAATGTTGTTGCCCGCTCGCAAATTTTAGACATAAAACGTGTCCGTACGTGTGTACATGGCCATTGACGTGTACTAGAGTGATGGAAAATCAATCTTCTGTAAATAACATTTTACTATACAAAAAAGGACAACTTTTCAGAAATGAAAAAATATGTCTGTATAAGTGTGAAAACCTAACAAATTATGCCTCATGTTCGTATATTGTTTTATTACCACACAAACACCATGGTCATGTATTTATAGCAATGTTCTTGACTAGATATTACTACATTTTCGGTACTTCGTTTCCGGGGTGAAAATGATAATCTATTATTTTACATGGAACAGACTGCGATTTCATTGAGATATATCGTCATTATGAATAATCGATAAGAATACCTGCCCAAGAGCTGGAAGTAATGCGATGACAAGGGCAATAATATGTGTAAGGTGCAGCTACAGAGATGTGTAAAGTGTTTACTTCTTATTCTCTTTCTACTATTAATGTTGGCTGTTCTCAACTTACTTTACCAATGCTTTTGACGGACGTATTTTTATTTTTCGTTTTATTACTGCTGCTGTTTTCACTACTTTCTAAATATGTATTCATGCTCTTCTGCTACATACGTGATTTCCTTGTTGCATCGAACCCCACCCTTTATTGATTTTATGTCACATTTTCCAAGCAGCTCCACCTCAATGCAGTGCTCCTGCTATTCCAAGACATGCTACCATTGAATCATACCGAATGACCTACAACTCAGGTGATGACGCGATTGTAACTTGTGATGCAAGCAACGATCGTTTTACCCTTCAGTGTAACAACAGGGGATTTTGGAGTGGACCAGAAATGTCATGTCCTGAACCAGACAAACGTGAGATATTTAGTTATTATCTGACTTATCTTGTAATGTGCTTGGTTTACCTTAACCAAACAAATCATATTCATGATCATAAGTTCTTTTTTACTATTTGTCAAGCAAAAACTCTAATCTGTACCATCCTCATTCTCTCTCTATAATACTGCATGTGTATGTATATATTTATTTATACAATTCTCCGGAAAGTTTGTTTTAAATTGATTTTCTTTTCTCTCTATTCTCTACTTCCCTATCATGTTTCAGATACAATTTTTCTTTCCTATTCACCCACTCCTTAATATCTTATTCATCCGTTGTTGTTGCCTTCAATGCTTACCTTCTCCAGAAAATCGCTCCTTCGTTTTACCTTTTTTATTACCGCTTCTTAGTTAGTATTGTGCAATATTTGTTAATAATAGCAATGAGGTATTTGTTTATATTTATTTTTTATTAATTTAGTCTAATTGCTTTTCTTTTGACTTTTAATTTTAAATGTTTTTTCTTTGCTTCAAATAGTATGAATATTGCGCTTTACTCCACTGTAGAGGCATGTACAATGCAGACTGTGAATGTCATTCATATTTTAATAAGCGTTAAATAAATTGAATTAAACTTGAATTGAAGATAATCAAAAACAGTCTTTGACTAAATTGAGGTGGACATTAGACGCATGTAGGTTACATTCATTTTCATCAGGTCATTTGCAGATTAAGTAATGATCGGCCATTATTAATTTAAATGTTTCAACATGAATATGGGATTTAATTACGCGAACTTCTTTATTGAGTATAACAAAATATTGATAGAGTGTTTTAATCGGTATCGTGCTATTTTCAGACCTAAACACTTTTTAGAGGAGACTTCTGCTACTTTGATAGAGTCAAAGATTAAAATCAGTTAAAGGCATCGTTTAACAATGTTAAATCTGAGATGCACGGCCCTACGTGTTATCAGTGTCTGTGATATGGTGTAATATTGAAGCCCAAAACAAATTTCGCTTGAAAATGATCATGAAGTGCCTCAAAAGAGTGAAAATATTTGAGTGACCGGTTTTACCATACTCTTTAAAGGGATTGGGTAACTTTGTCTCAAATTCTGAAACAAAATCCTGGATTTAGCTCATGATGCAATAATAATTATAAACATTTAGGTCAGTCAGAAACCTCATGACTTTTACAAGCCAATCGCATGTCTGATTATCAAGATATTTATGATTGGAAATCGAAACCAAATTTGGCGTTTTCCTAACGGTTTTCATAACACTACAGCCTTTTGAGGAAAACGAGTATGGTAAAACCGGTCACTCAAGGATTTTTACTTTTTTGAGGCATTTCTTGATCATTTGGGAAGCGCGATTTTATTTTTAGGGCTTCAATATTGCACCATATCACAAACACTAATAACACGTAGGGCCGTGCATCTCAGATTTAACATTGTTAAACGATGCCTTTTAAATAAATCTCCGATAAGAGTCAATTTTGCAAGTTCTCAAAATGTCGATCACCAAAGATCATGAACATTGACAGCGACTGAAATATATAAATAAATGTTCTGCCTTTATAGTATAGCGGTTTATCAAATAGTGAACAACATAACTGCATTCAATGATATTATGTGAATTGGTGTCTAAAACGTATCCCCACCTTTTCGAATTCGACTGGCTTTAGCAAGATACGAGCCCAAAATCAATGGTCATGATAGTGGAGGGAGAAAGAATAAATATGAAATTAGATTCAGTTAAAATTGCCACTTAGCGTTAAAAATCCTTCACATTGAGGGTTCATACACAAAATAGCTATTGTTCATGTCTTCGTACAGTTGCGATGTAAGTACAAATTGACTTTTTGTTTCTTCAGCTCTAGCTCTTCCGACGAAATGTAGTGCTCCTTCAGTCCCGAGATTCTCATCGATTGAAGGTCTTCGTCTGAATTATAACCATGGTGACAGTGTAACCGTCCGATGTGACAATACCACCATTCAACCGTTTAGTCTTCAATGTGAAACAACTGGATTATGGAGTGGACCAATGCAGTCGTGCCCGCCACCCACCCCAGGTATCTATGATAAGGTTCAATGGTACAATGGTTCAAGTTTATGTCCACTTTCTTATATTACATATACATGTATAATAAAACATAAACAAAACAAAGCGGTGCATTACCAAAATCGGTACAATCATAATGTTGGAATTATTAAATGGTGTACATACATATTTAGTGAACATATACATTGTATCATTATCGAACAGTTGCAGAAACTATGAACATTCTTACTTAAATCATAATTTCAGAAAAAGTGGAGAAGCAGAGCTTGTGAAGCTATAGGTCTACTTTAAGGAAAAAATCAAACTTGTATTCAAGAATGAAAAAATGGGGGAAAAACGAGTTTAGTGCAAGGACAGAGAGGAAAAAAGGAAACGAATATGATAGACAAGGAAGAAGGAGAAGGAGAAAAGGGTGAAAGAACAGGAAGGAGGAGGGGGAAGAGAGAGAGAAAGAAAAAGAGATCGAGCTAGAGGGGAAGACGAAGATAATAGGATTTACAAAGAAGAAGAAGGAGAAAAAAAGTGAAAGAAGCAGGTGAGAGGAGGGGAAAGAGAAAGAAAGAGGAAGAGATGGAGAGAGACAGGATGCAGCATCCTACGTTCATAAGAGTTCAAGCAAATACATTTCATCAGAAGATCAGTACGCAGTTGTAACCATGCAAGACTGCCAGGCTTATCACGAGAAGCCTATTGAAATTTACAATAAAATAAGTAATTTGATAGAGGTTTTCCCAACTTCCTAAAATTAGCAACCAAGTTAACATTGAGTTCATTCAATTTCATGCGAAATCGAATGAAGGCGCACATCATCATTCAAAATGTACTTATGCTCATTTAATTTATTTTAAGAAGCATGCGACTATATACGGCAGCTGGAATTTGATAGATGACTGAATATTAGTCTTAGTCCCTGTCCCTGTCATCGATCATGCTTTCAGATAACACCTGAAAAAAAAATTGTGTTATTATCATTCTTTGCCTTGGCTTGGGTGTTTGTCGAACATCTGTCAGCAGCTTTCATATGAGAAACTCAACTTGTGGAATGATCACAGCTGCTCGTTGTGTATGACTTGGGTGGAGGATTGTAATTACGTAGTTTAACAATCGAAGCTGTGTCACATTTGCTTCATATACAACCAATTACCAAGCGTTTAACGGATGCAATAAACCAGGTGAGGCGTTTGATTTGAATAGAATAAAGTATTAATATTCCAATTGAAGCATACCCAATATGATATTTACTCATAATGGTATGGATATTAGGCCCACATATGAAATAAATACCTAAATGAATAAGTTTAATTACAAATATTGATTATATCAAATTAAAAAAAATAAAATCTAGAAAGAAAAATAGAAAACAAATATTGCGTAGTCCGTGAAATTACGGTAAAGATCGTCTGGGGTTATATATGCCATCACAAACTTATAAAAAAGCAATACATGTTTTTTTTCCACGTTAGCAGGGCCACTTCTGACAAAAGTGTATACGGAGGTTTAAAGATTTGTTGTTTAGGGACCCACTAATTTATATACAGGGATAACTAGGCCTAATTTCAATCTGGATACGATAATGTTAAAGAATAATGTTTTTTCCCTTTCTAAATAAGTAGTTCCTAAAGCAAGGAGTTCTAACATTTATATAATGACAAGGGCTCTCAGGAGGTTTAAGGTACACCTCCTTGACACCAACTGCCAATCTAAAAATTTAGCCGGTTCAAATAAACCATCACTTGAACTGATCTTCCAAATTGCGGACCGGTGTCCAAGGCTCAAATTGTTTCCCATTTTTATTCAGTATTACGTCTGGCATAAGAAACATTTTACACAACATTTGAATATTTATGTTATCCAGTCTTTAAATATGTATTTACAATGTTATTGTTAGTTGTAAGGATGAATGACTTGTATTTTCAACACTTTATTTGGTAAATAATGTCATTGCTCTTTCTCAATAATCCACATACTTACCAGTGACACCCACTGGCACGCTTTGTAACTTACCAGTTGCACCTTGCATGCATTCAGTTTTTGACTTGTACAAACTTTGCCAAATCTTTTGCTTGTATTTTAAGTCAACCTACCTTTCCCTGCTAAAATCCGTTTTGTGAGCATATTAACGTAAGCAGCAGAAAATGACAACCATCCTCTAAGAAAACTATCCTAGGGGTAGTTGTCTTAGGGGGTAGATGTCCGGGGGTAGTTGTCCGGGGGTTAGTTGTCCTAGGGGGTAGCTGTCTGGGGGTAGTTGTTCGGGGGTAGTTGTCCCGGGGGTAGTCGTCCTAGAGGGTGGTTACCCTAGGGGTAGTTGTCGTAGGGGGTAGTTTTCCTAGGGGTGGTTGACTTGGAGGGGGTATCCGGGGTAGGTGTCCGGATACGTGCTTAAGGATTCCGCGGAAGTGGCTTCCTGGCTCAACCGCAGCGCGCAAAGACAATTATTTGAAAACAAAATCACAAGCCGCATGAAGAATATTTCTTCCAATAAAACATGTAATGATTATTAAATATTTTTAACTAGTTTCAATAATATAACAATATTGACTGACACTGCTAATAACCTAACAGGCAATTTCATTCGAATTCCTTGTCAAATGGGTGATTTAAGCTCCGTATTCCTCATTCGGCTCACCGACATATAATTTGAATGCAATGTACTTTTTTTTTATTTGAGAAGCTAAATATTTCCTTATTCATATTACTGATTCAATAACACTTTGTATTATTTATTTATATAGAAGTGGGTGTATTTGTTTTCAAACGCTTTGTCCATCATGTCATGCTTAAGTAGGTTTAATATTTCCTTATTCAATTTACACAAATTCCCACATTCAACATAATCTCGTTCTGATTGCGGTGTATTTGTGTATACTCATATCCCCCTCGAGTTAATACAGGAGGACAATTATATTGGAATAGTAATAAACCGAATTTAGTAATCTATTTAAGCAGTGTATACAAACAGAGAAATATTTATTAACCGCTAAAAATCGTAAACTACGAACAAATATCTGCCGATTAAGAATTAAAAATGTTAACAACATTGTAAATATCAATATTATAAATTATTAAATATACAATTTAACAGATATAAAAAGAAACGATCATTATATTATTGTTTGAGTGATGACATCCACTTAAGAAAATTTGTTGCTTCACCTAATCCGTCATCCCAAATGTATCACAGAATATTTGCTATGCATCAATCTTGCACCAATCAAGAGAGCTTGAATAGAAATAAACATTGCTCACCTAGTTCGGTTGAAAAGCAAGTCGAAGCTCATGGGTCAAATGATGATTGTTATCATGTGCATATATAATAATCATTCGCTACAGAACTAACCAGTGTGTCTATTCACTGAACGTCATAGATGGCATATTGCCAATTGCAGAAAGTGTAAGTTTACAATTCGTGCCGACATTGTAGATTTATCGATGGTAAAATGATGGATAAGAAGCAAAAGTGTTGATTTACGGAATGATTACATCAGCGTTATTAATGAAAAATTAATAAGTTATAATAGCATAAGTTATACAAAGGTATTACAAAAGGAGACTTAAAGGGAAATCCAACCCAAATAGACAACTACCCTAAAAGAAAGCAGAAAAATCAGACATGCAAAATGATAAAAGTTTCAATTAAATCTGACTAAATATAAGAAAGTTGTGTTTTCTGAAAGTTGTAATCACTATACGTATGTAAACCTCAAATTGGCTACAGCGGTCATGTCAATGTGATGTTGTGCCGGACTACTCTCCCAACTGCTCCAACATATACAATGACTAAAATTTAACTTTTTTTTCAAAATTTCATGGCTCAGGGGGGTCTATTCTTTTTAGAGGACCTATAATAATATGATATCTATAATATCGTTTGAGTAATAATAATAATAATAATAATAATAATCTTTTATAGTCCACTCCAAATTTTATTAAACCGAAAATGGAAATTCTTTGTGCCCAATTGATCGTGAGCCCGGCAGCCACTGAGCAGCGCCAGATCGACATTGCTCTATCCCCTTATTGCTGAACGCCAAACAAGGTAGCAGCGACTCCCATCTTTTAACGTCTTTTGGTATGACGCGGCCGGGGTTCGAACCCACGACCTCCCGGTTGTGAGGCGGACGCTCTACTGACTGAGCCAACACACAAGGGAGAAGGAACTCACGAGAAAAACAGAAATCAATGATATTTTTTTGTACACGGCAAATGGGAGAGTTATCCACATCCTACGTCACAATCCACTGACCAAACTACCAATTTGAGATTCGTATAGACTTAATGATCTCATATTTCAAACATTCATAACTTCCTTACTATTGGCCCGATTCATTTCAAACTTTTGCCATTCTGTTTCTGTTATTGTTCTGCTTTTATTCAAAAGAACTTATTACAAGGGTTGGGTTGTTCCTTAAGCAATTAGAATAAAAATGAATTATATGGAAATTTACAGTAACCCCTACTTTGACAACCTTTTATGCATAAAGTATATTCTTAAATAGTGGGTTCTTGTATAGCGCCCATGTCTGTAACACTTGAAACTTATGCCGCTCCGCAATTATTAATTAGGGACAGATATCCTTTTTAAAAAATAGAACAATGATAATACCTGTTTCCTATAAAGCACATTACACAAATAACGTCATTCTCCATGTCTCCATATGCATGTATACTACTCACTTTATTCGACCGCGTATAAGCCCTGGACTTCACTTGAAAAAACCACATCGCGCAGACTAAAAGCCTTCATCATGTTCATGGTGAATCTTTAACTTGTTTGTACTCACTACAGTAGTTGAGTGACCTGACAGGAGTTCAGATCCTATTTCAAGTAGGGAGTCCTTTATGGAAAGGCTTGTATTTACCCGTTGAAGCTAGGCACTAACAAATAGCGGAGCTTAACTACTCGACTCAATAAAAGCCGACATAATGTGGCGCCGCTGGTATAATAAAAAAGGACATTTTGAACCATTTCTGCTCAAATCAGTTAAACGAAAGGGGTGTATGGCTAATTAGCTGACATAATTGGAATCGCGCTTTCAAAGTATCAACTGAAAAACAAAAAACCCTCTCCCGCGGTTCGGTAAATGACTGGACTAGAAAACAACATACCGTTGCCAATATCCATTTTAAGAGATAATGTAAATTTGTGTTATGTTGGTCTCGTTGAGTTCTATGGAAATGTTCTCCCTTTTATTTGTGTTTCATTATCCATTTTTTCTCTTTTGGTTGTCGGTCTCGCGGGCTGTCGGTCTCGTTTTTAGGAAAAGTCTCATATATTTATTTGCTTCATCGGTCTTGTTGACCCTCTAGTGGAAATGCATTTGTTCTATATTTCTTTCATCTACCTGTTATTTTCATGGTGCTGTAGGTAATGCGGATCTTTTTTTTCTACCTGTCTATGACTAATGGTCTTATGCTACTCCGTCCTCGTTGGCGTATATTGGGGTAAAATCGTTTTGTTTTTATGTGTGTGTTTGTGTATGTTTTGTAGGTCTTTTGGGCTATCGTTATACTAAGAGCAGTATTATTTTTGTTTTCTTATCATGTCGAAAAAATTGTCAATATAATATAAGAAAGGAAACTGTACACACACAATACAAGAACAATGCCCATATACTACAATGTTTTGGAAATGGGACAATGTATGGCCTTTCTGAAGTGGTATAGTATTCTGTCAAAATTGTTGCTATTAAGCACATATTCGTCTCCTCTACGGACCTAATCAATATAAAAGCAGGGTGCAGGTCAAGCTGGTAAATGTCAGTAAGAATAGACCTTATGATTGTTATGACTAGTTTGGATGTCAACATTCATCACACATTTGTCGTCAAATTGTGCCGATATTGATGGGATTACTTTGACCTTCTAAGCATGTTCAGTATGACTAGATTGTCTTGTTCTTTTTATGTTTGTACACGGAATCTGGTCATTTTATCCACAGTCAACCAAATACCAACTGTTCAACGGATGCCACAAACCAGGTGAAGCGTTTGGCTTATTGTCACTTCTCATGAATATATAAAGTTAGGCAGATCACCTTTTGTACGATCATTATATTATTGTTTTAGTGCTGCCAGCCATTTTAAAATAATTTCGCTTCACCTAATTATTAATTCTAAAATCCATCACAGAAGATTTGCTACGCATCAATCTGGCGTCAGTCAAGTAACATGTAAACATGACGTCCGGGGACATTTTCGCGGAGGAGGATGACGCCTCTTGCCTGAATATCAATCAATCGATTCAAGAGAGCTTGAATATAAATAAACGTTGCTCACCTATTCGGATAAAAAGCAAGTTGAAGCTCATGGGTCGAATAATGCTTGCTATCATGTGCATATAACATGATAACCCTTCGCTACAGAACTATCCACTACGTCTATTCACTGAATTATGTGGTTCAAGTTCAAGCTTGCAGGCGGCAATTGGATTTAACTAGTGTTATTCAGTATGAAATCAAATTGAAATAGCGAAACTTCTTTCTTCAACTTTAACTTGGGGGCTCAAATGGTCAGAAAACTACAAAATCGCAGCGCAATGGACTTGAAAATGTTGGATTGGTCTTACGGATTTCAATACTCAGCAATTACACCTTTGAAACTAGGTGAGATGCTTAAAAAGGGAAGAGAAAATCCCTTTTAAAAATTTGTTAATTTGGCCCCTTTGGTTACTCTTTAAAATTCTCAAACAATTTTTTGGAGAATGAGTTCATGTAAAATAATTATATTGTAGAGTGTTTGCGCAATTAACTTAATTATCAGTAAAGGAGTTTTATGCGGGATGTTTTATACTAAAAGAAAATTTTAAAAAACGGTTGATGGTATTCCAAAATAGGCCTAAACTTATTATATTTTCGTAATTAATTTTGGATTTTGGTTCCTGTGAAATCTGTGAAATTTAATACTGTCCTAAACGCCGAGGAAATGGATGGGTCATTTTCATTTATGTCCATGCAATTTGGATGACTAGAGTATCATTTCTAACGATTAGCTTCTTTCCCTTTCTCTCTATCTCTATAATCAACTCTCTCGGTCTCGGTCTCTCTATCTATCTCATTCCCCTTCTCTGCCTCGCTCTATCCCTATCTCTGCATTTAGAGGATGAGTTCATGTAAAATAATTTTATTGTAGAGTATTTGGCAATTAACTTAACTATTGGTAAAGGATTTTTATGCGGGATGTTTTAGACTAAAAGAAAATTTAAAAAACGGTTGATGGTATTCCAAAGTAGGACTAAACTTATTATATTTTCGTAATTAAGGTTAATATATTAAATTTTCGATCTAAAAGCAGCAGGCGTCACCTCGGTTTATTTGATTGGAATTCGTACAGGGCCAACCCTCATTCATGACATTAGACGCTGAGTGTGTAATTGTCAGATCTATTTAAAATGCCCGCTGGATCTGGATAACCAAACTGTTCGGCTATTCTTATGGTTATTAAAATATCCTAATTTATACACGTTTACTCCAAGTCCAAGATATCAACGTTCGGATACCAACAACCAAATGAGACGTTTGACATAAGGCAGACGTACATTTGAGCTTTAAAATCTTATCAAAGTTCATACGTCTTATTTACTTTTATAAAGATGCTTTGTAGATCCCAACAGTGTACATGATGTTAATGACATTTATATCCATACATTTACGTTGTAAAAGAGACCAACAATATGAGAGAGTATTCGGGATGTTCAGGCATCGATAGACGAAGAAAAAAGGAAAATTCGGAAGAAATCCGTAGAGAGGAAAGAACAAAATAATCTTACCGAGATAAGTGGGATTTTGTGGATTTCAAGCTACTTTTTTCACCATCAATTAATTTATTAATATTCTTTTGGCACAAAATTTATCTTCAAGACATATAAACATTAATAAAAAGAACCATCAAGACAATCGGAATTAAATTTTTGAAAACGGTATCTTAACTCATATCCTGCCATAAGGCTGCATGCACGCTTCCGTTATAGTGCTTTTTACATGCGAACGAGCCATTGCTTCGCTGCTCTGTGCATGCTTGCACGCATTCGTAATTGCAGTTATTGTTCATGCTCATTGTACTGAGCTGTGTGTTTCGCACGCGCTATTCATAGAACCATCGCATTAATCAGATTATCTCCAAATAAACTTGTCACGGAGGGATGTGGGGCTTGGCGCAAGGGGATTGGCCCTGTTGCATGATAAGAGTTAAGTGCTACTATCGGCAAAGTCAGTAAAGTTCAAGCTGGCAAACGGCACTGGTTGGAATAAACTGAACTCTAATACAATTGACACGTACACTTTCTTATCAGCAAACTACATATGCGTATCATCAACTTGGATACGTTGAACATATTGGTGGAATGCTTTCAAATATACCATCTCGATCGACATGACAAAGGTGTTCAGTTGTTCTTACGGGTATGACATCTTCGAATTTACACTTTTCACTACAAGAAACATATCAAAATATTCGTCGGATACCACAAACCAAGTGAGACGTTTGAGTAAACTATCACACATTTTGGAGCAATCAAAAGTGGATTTTGGTTTTTGTGAAATCTGTGAGATTTAATACAGTTCTAAACGCCGAGGTAATGGATGGGTCATTTTCATTTATGTCCATACAATTTGGATGACTAGAGTATCATTTCTAACGATTAGCTGCTTTCTCTTTCTCTCTCTCTTTATAATCAACTCTCTCGGTCTCGGTCTCTCTATCTATCTCATTCACGTTCTCTGCCACGCTCTCTCCCTCTCTCTGCCTTTCCCCCTCTTTCAATATTTAAGTTGTAAAAGAGAGCAACAAGATGAGAGAGTATTCGGGATGTTTCAGGCATCGATAGAGAAAAAAGATTTTCTCAAAAAAAAACATAGAGATGGAAAGAACTAATAGTTTTAACTTTGAAATTAAAGGAAGATTCGTGGATTTCAAGCTATTTTTTCACCATCAATTAATTTATTCAGAACATTTTCTTTGGGCGGAAAACTTATTTTTCAAGACATAATCGGTATTAGAAAAAAAAAGAAGACAATTTGAATTAAATTATTGACTTTTAGTCTTTGAAATTTGACAGCATTACGTACATTTTTTCATACAAAAAAGCATTTTATTGAAAATGAAAAAATATAAAGAATCAAAATCATCCCTTTTTAGGGGCATTTGATGATCGCATTGCCTTGGAATTTTTCACGGCTTTTTTTCTTCGTCATTATAATTTAGAAGTATACTATGTTATAAACTACATTGGAATGCTATTCCTTGAAGTCCTTGAATGACCTGTTTATACCGGTATGGAACTAAAACAATGAAACTTTTAAATATAATACTGAAGCTCGACCGAGTTTTGAGAATGAAATGTACAGATAAAGGCACATTGCATGTATGAATTATGACATTTTGAAGTTAACATTGCCATTTTATAAATTACATTATTGAAATGGATAATCAGTACGGCTGGACGAAAAACGGTATCTTAAGTGATACTATTGGTAAAGTCAGTAAAGTTCGAGCTAACAGACGGCAGTTGGAATAACCTGTACTCTAATGCAATATACACGTACACTCTCTTATCAGCAAACCACATATGCGTATCATTAACTGGGATACGTTGAACATATTGGTGGGATTCTTTTGAATATACCAGCTCGATCGACATGACGAAGGTGTTCAGTTGTTCTTACGGGTATGACATCTTCGAATTTACACTTTTAACTACAAGAAACATATCAAAATATTCGTCGGATACCACAAACCAGGTGAGACGTTTGAGTAAACTATCGAAATATTTTGGAACATTCTAAAGTGGATTTTGGTTTCTGTGAAATCTGTGAAATATAATACAGTTTTAAACGCCGAGGTAACTAAATGAATGGGTCATTTTCATTTATGTCCATACAATTTTGAGGACTAGAGTATCCTTTCTAAAGACTAGCTTCTTTCTCTTTCTCTCTTTATAATCCAACTCTCTCTGCCTCGATCTCTCTCTATAATCCAAATCTCTCTGTCTCGATCTCTCTATCCATCTCATCCACGCTGTCTGTCTCGGTCTTTCTCTCTCTCTCTCTCTATCCATCTCATCCACGCTGTCTGTCTCGGTCTTTCTCTCTCTCTCTCTCTCTATATATATATATATTTGTATATATATCTGCCTTTCTCCCTCTTTCTCCCTCTACCTTTCCCTCTGTCTCTCGATCTTGCTCCCCCTTTCTCTCCCCCGCCCCTCTCTCTCTCTCTCTGCCCGTCTCCTTAATTCTTGCATATTGCTGTAGTTGTTGTGAAACAATGCAATGATTTAGAAAGAGCTCGGAAATCTTGAGCGAAAAATTCATATTTGGCAATCCATGAAGTTATCTGCGCTGATGCTAATTTCCTTATTTGCTGCAGACAACAATAGTCTCGTTGTATCGTCATAACTCGGATAAAGTTACCTAATGCAAAAATAACCAGTATTTGAATAGCTCGGTTCCAAAAGGTATTACATCCATAAATCCAATATGATATCTTAATTATCATAGTTAGCCATGTCACCTATTGGAACGTAATGCCCCAGTGGAACCGAAATTGGATGCAGTACTTTTTTGGAACCGAAAATAGTGCATACTGTATGGCAGGTACAATGCATGACTTGAATGGATAAAGTAACTTTTGGAACCGAACTGAGTTTTAAATGCCATGTTCCCCTCTTTTTTGGAAATTCAGCTTTTTGGGAGTGTCGTGTACGAGGCTACCTGAAATGTGTACATTAATGCAACAACCAACACGCACACATACATATAGTATATTAGGAAACAACAACATCAACAAAGTAAAATAATGTAAAAACCAGTACATGGATTGCATTAACAGTCATATAACCCAATTCACTTCCTCTTAATTCATTATCGGCTAAGAAATACACACTGGAATCAAAATGTACAAACTTTGTCCAATACATAACAAATGTCTAAAATATTTTGAATCGAAAGGGTATAAAGAAGACGTGCGGACGTATGTGGGCACATAAATTAAATATAGCGATGTACCAAATGAAACGAAACAAACTGAAAAAAAAAGGATTGCAGCTCAAATTGTCAGACGGCAGTTGGCGTGCACTGACCTTTTATAAGTTGTGTTCTTGGACACCCAAAAGCCACACACCTTAAGATAAGGAAACGGGGGAAGGGCAAACCTAATAGGATCTCTATAAACATCCCAGCTCGTTCAGTATGACAAAAGTGGCCGATTGTTCTTACGGTGTATGGTGCCATCTAATTTGACATGTATGCTCCACATCAAATATCAAGTCTTCGTCGGATATCACAAACCAGGTGAGGCGTTTGACTGGAAACCAGATGAAACCAGTACACGTAGACCGGGATGGTTGGCGAAATGTCACAAAAATACAGAAACTAGACAGTTGCTTTTATCTTTGCTCAAAATGAGTAGAACACTTGTAACAGGCCTTTAACTACATTTTTGTTCGTTCTGTTTCATTTAAACTTAGCTAAAGACCCTAATAAACATTTAACATGACATTTTCAGAAAATCGACTCAAGGGAAATTGTAATACCCTATCGTGCGTCCTGCACAAATCCTGTAAATACTCCGTATTACATAATTGAACTGTTCGCACATTTTGACACGTGACACACAAAGCTATTGAAATTAAGTAAGATCGATTTTTCGAAAATTATTGCGATCGTGTTATTTGGTTTTAATTTTAAACTTCAAAGCAGTTATTCAGCCTTCGGTACAGAGTTGAAGAAAGAGAGAACATTGTTGAGAAGCACTAAAAGACATAGGGAACACAGATTGGAGGAGGAACACAAACCGGGAAGGCGATTTCCCGAAATTATTAAATGTAGACCTTTTCAAAGTCGTTTATATAATCCATGTATTGCTCCAGGTGACACACAATCACAATTTTACTGCTTACACTGTAAAAAGACAGAATTTTAATAAAATTAACATGTTTACTACAGAATCATTTTAAAACCTGCCTAGTTGATCTTGAAAGAAAGGCTCTTTCTTTACTTCTTTCTGAATGCTCGGTCGCACCAGAGGCCTTATTTATGTTAGGTAAATGTTTTCTTTTTCGAAAGTTAAAGAGAAAGGCCAGTTCTGGTCATGCGATTGCATTGTTAAAGAAACGTTGTGAAATCGATCAGAAAAGGTTGATCATCTAGCATATAAGTATTGGTGTGTACTGCAAGGTTCTGGAATCATCAAAATGATAAGAAATTTGGCCCAGTCTTGGTAAAGTTTCAAGCACTGTACACAGGAAGATGTATATGGGACTACTATCAATAGTAGTTTCCCGGCAAAATTTGTATCATCACGTATTAGTCAAAACATATTCTTTCACATGATTGGTAATGAGAGCTTCCATTTCATTTTTTGAGAGAGGGGCGTTTCCAAAACTTATCTTTACCTTTAATACACTATGTCGAGGCAAAGGGTTGACAATCGATGTAGATATTTCTCTACAACCATTTAAAAGTTCCTTATTACAGACAATCTTGAACAGTCTATTGACATTTGGGGTCACCTTATGGCGTTCGTAAAGGTCATATATTCCTACATTGAGGACTAAAGTAAAGACTGTTAAAATATATTTAATAAACAACATATCAAGATGCTATGCGTCTGATCGGTCAAAACAGGAGGCATGACATTAGCCAATGACAGCTGGGTAAAAAACGAAAAATGTTCACCGGACATAGTTTTACTGGCGCGTAAAATGCAAGGACGCAAAGGCTGCACTTGAAAACTTGAGAAAAACTTTAAGTCGAGTAAATTTCCCGAGAATCTACAAATTTATTTCGATAAGCATATTGTTCAAAATGCAGCATAAGGCATTAATATTAAGTGGTTCTTCATATCGTGTCACGTTTGAAACTGTAGCTGCTCGATGATCTATGCCCCTCTCTGCTTCGTCTCGTGGCACAGTCAATTTAGAGATTCCATTGGGCAATATTTTTAACGGTGCCCCTAAAAGATTTAGTTTTCGCTTACTGAATACAACAACACGTACACCATGACACGTATGTACCGTTGCATTTACGAAATTGTAAACCACCGGAGTTGTAGGTTTTCTAGAAACACACACATACAAAGCATTCGTTAGATGCTAAAAATCAGGTGAGCCGCTTCACTAAAAATTTGAAGGCTCTATTATGCTATTGATAAAATTGTTATAGCTGCAGAATTGAGGCATTCAAATTTGCCAAATGCTTGGCAACGGTAGAATTGAAAAAAATAGAATAAATAAATATCCATCTTCCCATTATTCCTGTGTATTCAGTCTTTGAATTACATAATCATCTCAAAGTTAAACAACAAATAATAGTTTTTCCCTGTCAAATTTCTTCTCTAAAAAGACGAGATTCGTCTTTTTATTTAAGTTTAATTTTTCTATGTTTGCCTGTGTGTTTCCCCCTTACACGAAAATGTTGCTGATGTTTCCTTTTCACACACACACACACGCAAACTCACACGCGCATGCACCTGCACGCACGTAATACCCCATCCTCACTTTCAATATGAGAGCTACCCCACCCTCCCCACTTAATTCAGAAGAAAAAAATCTGATAAATGTGGAGGTTATGTCCAGGGAAAGCATACACTGTGGTAGTTGGGCTCCACTGTTTCTTTTCTGATAAAACAAATTCAAAATTAATCAGCATTTGACGTGTATGAAGAGGGACAACTGAATGTATTAATCATAAATATATCAGCGCGCGCAGTATGACTGGTGGCTAGGTGCGCTTAGTGATGTTCACAACTCCTAAGCTGCTCGTTTGTTACACTGACAAATAATAATCAAGCAATTATCGGATACCACAAACCAGGTGAGGCGTTTGACTGGTAAAAGGATAAAAAAAATTATTATAATATTTGCCTCAAGGTATATATTTGTCTATTTCTTTATTTGCTATTTTCCAAAATATTTTCTCATAAGCGTAGTTGTTGTAACTTTATTTTTTGTTTCATTTATGTTTATTCCTAACTTTGGGGGGGTGTTTCTGGACCTGGAAAGGGGTGAGCTAGACGTACCAAGTGTATTCCACGTTACCGTCTGTTTTGTAAATCAAGTCCTTATCGTGATAATTACATACATCTCGCAACATAGCAAGGAACCATATTATTTATCATGAATCCTTCCGATTCCGGTTCCTTGCATCATACATTGTGTAGATGTGAATCATGGATACAAGGCGATAACCGATTTTTCTTGAATTATGACGCCGCAGCCTCCTTCTCTTATTTTCTTGAACTGATCCATTAGCTAGCTGCTTGAAACGGGCGAGAAAAAAGGAGATTGAGACATTGAAAAACCACTCTGTCAGGCTTCCCGTTGCTGTTTTGATCCACCGTGTCGAATGATACGGGACACATTTGCTGTTTATTGTTTATATCTCGTTACAATATTCCGATAAAGGAGACAAATGCAATTAAATCAGCTGAGTATTTGTTACTAAATGGTTTAATTTTAAGGATCTGACGAAAAATCAGTGATAGGGATAGGAAGTGGGGGCTTGAAATACATTTGCATACAGCAGCGAATACCTTATGACCGAACTGAACATTTGCACTACAGATTGCATACTACGAATCTGCACGTTTCAAACAGTGTCAAGCAAACTCCAAGCATTTATCGCATGCCACAAACCAAGTGAGGCGTATGATTTAAAATCAACCGTTACAATGATCACATCAACTAAAAAACGTACTTTACACATAGAAATTTAATTTGATTTGAAAATCACTTTTAGCTACTGTTCACATTACTTGTGCTATGTGGTAGTCATAAAGATCTGTAGTGTTAGTCATTCTACAATAGGTGCAGGTGAAAACACACGAACCAAGGCTCGCGATGGGAAGGCCCAAACGTTCCGAGCCTCTAATTATTAGAGATGTCTAAGATGGCATTGCGGTCATTAACTTTTGTATTATATTTATTAAGAGGTAGAGACTGTATGCTACGTTTTACAATGTGCCAGGGGCTGTTTTTAATTTATCGGTTGAAAAAAATGGAAATTAGGGGGTTTCTTTTTCATTATCGACTCTAAGGTATATAATATTAGAGTAAAACCCCTCCTCCCCCTCCAAAAAAATATAAATAAAGAAATAAATGAAAAAATAAATTTAAAAAAAAGAAAACAGAAAAGAGACGAAAGAAAATCTTAATTGACAAAAACAAGCCTTTCCTGGACATGGTAACATTAATGAAATTTTGTTAATGATTATGTATCACGTTTTTTTTAATTGTTTTTATTATATTTCTTGTTCTGGTTGTTTAATCCATTATCTTAGCAATATTTCTTTCATGGGGCATAGCTAGCAATTGAAATATGCTATCTTTAATATAATTGAAAGAAAATTGCAGATTATATAGAGGATCTCTTATCATGTTTATATTAATCAGTAGAAAACAAATGAGAAGCGTATTTCAAGCGTGCAGTACTGTATGGAATTTCGATATTGATTTTTTTCAATGGCTGTCATGTATTACAGCAATTGAACTTGGTTGTCATGTTTCTTATCATTGAGAATAAACTCCCTACAAACGTTGTTAACACAGGTGATATACAGTGAGCGATGGATAAGAAGATTTAGATGTTTGAAATTTCGGTTACTTTAAGCAAACAAAAAACATAGCTCTACAGGAAGTCAAAGTTGTCCTGCTCCCTTCTCACCCTGCACATCAGCCCTATTTATATTTACGTTTTTGACGTATTATCGAAATATATGATTTGTGGTGAGCAGCGAACAAATAATATTAGAAGAATGAATCTGAAGGATGTGCACAGGGAAATCGTTATTGTTTACATTGCTACAGTTCTGTTATCTATTATTCCAAGATTTTGAAGCTGTACTCATGCACAACGTTATGTGTCGACAACGAGTGATCCGCGTCAATTTAGTACGATAACCGAATCAAACATTGTGCCTAACCCTAACCCTAACCTCCATCCTAGACGTCCTAACCTTGAATCCAATTACAACCATTACGCTAGACCAAACACTGTAAATAACCCTAACCCTAACCTCCATCTAAGACGTCCTAACATTAAATCGTATAGCAACCATTTCCATGGACCAAGTGCTGTACCTAACCGGGCTATTAACCCCCATCCTAGACGTTCTAACCTAAACCCAATTGCAACCTTACCATGGACCAAGCACTGTACCTAACCCTTACCTCCATCTGAGACGTCCTTACGGTAAACAGTTATAGTTCAACGCTTTTCCTAGACCAAATGTTGTACCTAACCTAACTCTTACCCCATCCTAGACGTTCTAACCTTAAACCCAATTGCAACCTTACCATAGACCAAGCACTGTACCTAACCCTAACTTCCATCCTAGACGTCCTATTTGTGTATTTAAAGATTACACTACAGGTTACAAATGTTAAGATTACGCTTTTATCTGGATATCGAGGATTATTTTTTTCTTGCATGTTGTTCAAGTTACCGTATGTTGTAGATTCATGTTATTCCTTTAACTCTTCATTTTTCCTTCCCTTTTTCTATGTTTCCATCCATCTCTTTCGCTCTTTCTTTCTCTCACTCTCTATCTCATTCTCTCTCTCTCTCTCTGTATCAATTTCTATCTCTCTCTCTCTCTTATTTATCTATCCCAATATCTCGGCTCACACACACACGTCTTGTCTTGTCTTTTCACGTCCCCATTATTTTTCTCTTGTCTTCCCCTTTCGTTTCTCCTCGCTCTCCCTCTCTCTTTCTTCGTCATTGTTGGATATTTCCTTTCCCTTTATCGACATATTTTACCTTTTTAATCGACATGTCTTATTGGTTATAATGCCTATTTCATGATCATTCTATGTATTTGCTTTTATTCTAGTCATCATACTCTTGGACTGGCCTTTTTTCAACGATTTTATTGTACATCTTAACATGACATAATAATTGTAAATTTCGCAATTAGGCCTTGCTGCGCGAGGAAAGTATTTGAATAAACCATTTTGAATGAACCCTTACCCTACACCAAACACTATACCTAACCCCGACCTTAACTTCTATCCTAGACGTTCTAACCTTAAACCCTATTGCAACCTTAACCTAAACCAAAAACTGTAACGAGCCATAACCCTAACCCCCATCATAGACTCATTACCGTAAACCCTATTGCAACCCTTGCCTCACACCAAACACTGTACCTAACCCTAACTATTACCCCCATCTTAGACGTTCTAACCTTGAACCCTATTACAACCATTACCCTAGACCAAACACTGTACCTAACCCTAACTATAACCCCCATCTTAGACGTTCTAACCTTGAACCCTATTACAACCATTACCCTAGACCAAACACTGTACCTAACCCTAACCTCCACATCAGACATCCTAGCCTTAAATCCAATTGTAACACTTACCGTAGATATAACACCTTATCTTTGACGAAATAAAGCCCGCACCAATTGTCGGCAGAGCGTCATTATGTCGGATCACTGTTTTGAAACATAATGCTTAATACATTGCTCATTTATTATGACCGATTAGGTCTCCGCGTGGGAACATGAAATCTTAATTTTACAAGAAATCATATATTGTGGACAAAGTGCCATGCATATACATTTTCATGTATCAATCGGCTGATTATCCTTCGTTGATTGAACTTGTTCGACCCCTGTTGGAATTATCGTGCTTCTTTAAAGAACGGTTTAAAATCTTTTTCAGCAACTTGGGTTATTTTAGCGCCTGTTTGGAACCCATGTCAACGGAAATATTGACACCCCCCACCTTCCTCTTCCGCTCGTTAAAAATTGTTTTCTAACGAAGATACCAATGGAAAGATATTGCTATTTACTAAATATCACATCTTGTTTTGTTTCTCTTTGACTCCTTCAAGGTTCCATACCTTGTAGTGCTCCGTATGTTCCTCCCCATTCGACGGTGGAAGATCTCCGTCTGAATTACAACTTCACAGACAGAGTGAATGTGACGTGTGATGCCAGTGATTCTTACTTTACCCTTCAATGCCACAACAAAGGATTATGGAGCGGACCTGTTGTATCGTGTCCAAAACCCGCTGCAGGTATTTGATTACAGATGTTTAGTATTAACCATCAAAGGAAGTAATGTGTCGCAATCGGATAGTTGTCTGACTCTCACGACTTTCGTTATGCAAGTATGACAAGCCGTTTCAACATTCAATTAAATTTTTCAAGTCACAAAATAGGACTAATTGCTTAAAAGGCTTGCAATATGAACGTGGGTTAGAGTCTCGCGCTGAATAGACACAAATTCAAGAAATATTGTCACCGCGTTATGTGTAAGCACGCCCCGCACCTCTATTGTAAGTGCAGGCTCGGGTTCAAGGAAAACAATATGTTCCTCGGACAGAACGCTAACTAGAATCCTCCAGTGAAAAAGAGTCATAACATATGCACCTTAATACGCTTCACTCCTCGGGTGTAGACCCAGTGTTTAGTGTGCCCGCATTCACAACTGGTAATCGACATAAGATCTTCGTGATAGGCTGCAAAACCTTTTCACGATTCAAAGTAAAATAAAAAATATGGTCTGTTGAACAAAAGCGAAATATCAATAACCTAAGTTGTAAAATTAAATCTAGTCGAAGTTTTAAAAATATTGAGTTTAATATTGACTACATGTTGACTATTGAAAATACTATGATAATGATCATATTATGATCACTTTTTCCTCTTCATTTGTATTCACATTCCACCGTAGAATTAAAATGGTAAATTGTCCTATTCAACGCACTCCTTTGTTACTCTTAACTCTTACTTATTCGCAATTTATTATCATGCAATATTTCCCTGTAGCAGTGAGGTAATTGTTTCGGCAATAATAACTTTTTTTAATAAATTATATCAACCTTCGTTTAAAGTATACTTTGGTATTTTTGTGTATGTTCCTGCTACATCCTATTGTTAAATGTTTTACTCCTCTGAAATCATTATTAATTATGTATTTTACTTCCACTGTAAACGAGTTCAGTTTAGTATTTGACTGAATTTGATTGAATTGAAGTTAATTGAGTTGAATTGACATATTTCCAAAATACAAGCAAAGTTGGAATACCAAAATAAAATAATCAGAACCATGGTAATTTCTGTTTTCTTCTGGAATATATTATCTCAGTCGGTAGTAATGTTTCTCCCTTTCAAGCACAATTTAATGGTCCTACCGCTTCGTGACTCAACTGGATGACAACTGTACTGTTGATGATAACCTATGGTCATATATTGATTTCATCTATGCAGTTGCTGCTCACCATGCCCACTGCAGTGCCCCGGCGGTGCCTCCTGACTCAACCATTCAGAATCTTCGTCTCTCATACAAAAATGGCGACATGATAAATGTGACATGTAACGAAGTAACTAACGGGGTTCCTGAATGGTTCGAATTGTCATGTGCCGACGGAATTTGGAACGGACAAAATGTAGTTTGCCCTGACCCCGTTATAGGTAATATCTGGCCGCAACATGATTTCACACACTCACGCGCACACACACACACACACACACTCACATAAACACGCACACAGACCTAAAAACTGCATTTCTGAGAGAACAGTGTACCATTCCTATAAAACCAGATGAAAATATAATTTACATGGTTGGAAGAAAATACAATACGATTTTTTAAACCGATGTATCAACTGTTTTAATTATGGCAAGAAACATAAAACCCCCATTTGCTCAACGAGTTATCCTTGTCCCGGTTATCATAACAAATATATAGTGTGGCATTATGGCCGTTTGCGAAACCTTTGGCTAATCAAATGAAAAAGTGGTGTCATCCGATACATCATTAGAAACAAGAGTGAACATGACTACATAGAATAAGTACCTTAACTCTGCAATTCGAAGCTCAGCATTTGACACACGTTAATCGTATCAAACTTTAAGGAAGATGTCCCATGAGTAATTCTAACTTTAAAATATTTGTTTACGTGACTCTTGTTTGGTTTGGATTTCCCCATATTGCAAATTGTTATGATACCGTAATGATCCATATTACTTATTGGTGTATTCATATATGTATTTATTTATGTATTCATTGTGTTGTAGAATGCAACCCACCAATCATACCAGCTGTTTCATCGGTTGAAAAAATTAAGGCTCGATACAAGATTGGTGCCGATGTCAACATCACATGTAACAGTGGGTCTGGTTCGACCGTTTGGGAATGCCAGAAGGATGGTATGTGGCGTGGAGAAGCAGTTCAGTGCGCAGTTTCACAACCACTGACTGACGGTGCTGCATCAGGTTAGTACTCATCGCTCTGAATTAATTTTGTTTATAGCCTTTTTTTTCGCAATTTCTAAGATATGCTTCTATCGTGTTTTGCTTTCGTTTTGATAGCGATATCAATATTTGTTTACAGCGTAATACAAACACATGTATAGTATTGTTTTCAAGTAATTTTTCTTTTTTTCTTGACGTTTTTGTTTCTTTTAATCGATTTTAACAGCGGATGACATTACATAACCTCATGTGCAAATGATCCCTAATTTTCATTGTGCCTCAATGTCATTTAACCTTCGTATCATTTAAGCAAGATATTTAAATTTTTACAATTTTCCGAACAATAATCATTCATCAGTCCAAGAATAACAATTTAGAAATTCGGAAATATTTTACCAAGAAAAACATTTCACAACGGCAATTGAGTAATCGCATTTGGGGCAATGAAAATGGGACCAATACCAAATTCAAACTCTAGGCCATTTCCACTGCAAGTATGATTCCCTACAAACAAGTTTTTTTCGCTAAGCTGACTCAGATCCACATGATCTTGAAATGGAATACATTTGGAACTGTTTCACTTCGACAACAATTCACTTCATTTGCATTTTTGTATGTGTGTTTCAACATCAAAATATTATGATTACAAAATTGTTTCAAGTCAATTTTTTACTCAAAGATTACCGTCAAAATAACATCATTGATATGAAAAATTGTTTTAGCTTTACTAAAGGAAGAGCGTTTTAGCAAAAGTTTATTAATTCCCATATATGTATCGCAGAAATTTGTCTGATCCTCTTGATTAAACACTTCTTCTTAATCTCTTTACAGGGAGAACTGGCAATGTAAAGCCCGAGGACAAGCAAGATGGACGAAATTTATTCATCACAGGCCTTCTAGTAGCAGCCGTGATAATGTTCGTTCTAGTCCTGATGTCCATGGTAGCCTTCTCCATCTCCGTCAAAGGGTAAGAAGGTCCTAAACTGACAGGAACATCCCCCCCCCCCTTTTGGGGGTTCGTTTGTTTATTTTTATATACGGAAATTATTTGTACTGCAAAATCGAAAAAAAAGCAACGAAATCAGACATACTATAGCTTTCCGTCTTGCCCGCATCGGTGTAAATGGCAAGGATAAACACAGTTTCTAGCTAGCATTGATACAACCCGTGGTCATTAAACTGCTGGCATTACGTCTAATTTCTGGCAGGCAATCACATCCCGTCAAATTCTCACGCGCTTGTTCCTTTAGTATGTCTTTTTGTAGCTTTCTTTTATATGTGTTCGTTTTTGGGGTATAACACAAAATGAAGAAGAATATGCCCAATTTCTTGTGAGCATAATTTGTGTGAGGGAGGGGGTGACAATGATAAATCATATTTTGGGAGGAGTGGGTGAATATATGCATGAGATTGCTGAAATGTATGATTTTATATATGTTGAAACACAAAGATTTCTTATCTGGAAGCTTCACCGGAATAGCGGATTTACCATTTGCTACAATCTGTCTCATGTTTGAATCGTACTTTCAGCCAATTAACTTTCTTAGCACCCCTTATCCCCAACGGCATGTCACTTATTAAGAAAGAAACGTTAGTAGTCTTTGAGAAATAAAATAATTTGGAAATAAATTGATGATCTTGATCTTTTCGTCGTTGTTATAATGTTTATTTGCAGTGCATTATACAGTCAAACCTGTCTATAGCGACCGACCAAGGGAAACACAAAAAGTTGTCTTTGTAGACAGGTGGTCTTTGTAGACAGGTTCCTTTAGTACATGTTTCATCGAGAAACCATTTTCAAGGGAACAAAAATTGTGGCCTTTGTAGACATGTGGTCTTTGTAGACAGGTGGTCACTAAAGCAGGTTTGACTGTATATGCAAACAGACCCTACTTTCTTGTTCCTTTCATTATGTTGTTAATTACATTATTTTCATAAATTTTATATTTAATGACAGTCGGAGCTTTGTACCATCGAAGCATTCCTCAGAAGATGAGAAAGCTGACCGAGGACCACTCCCCGATGTTCCCGCAGGGTACGCTGATTACCTTGTAGGTGATACTTCACTGTACACTGCACCATACTTGAAACCAGACGAGATTCATCATAGCTATGAGACCTACGAAAAACCAATCTAAGTCACCTGACTCTTCTTTTCATGCTATAAATACTAAACGAACAAAAAAGGAACTGAACTATTAAGCTCAAAAACATTTTACTTACCAACTATCTAAATCTAAGTTCATCAACATTCTGTTGTTTGATCCAGATACTCAATTACCTTTTGGTCTCGATTTTGAAAGGGGTATTATTCAGAAATTAGGGGTTATGAAAGCGGAGATTTATATACCAATACCTTAGCGATATACAGTGCAAAATGAAGTTTCTTAATCTTTATTTCATGCTACTAACACTAACTTAACTGAACCGAACTGAACTATGAAACAGATGTATTCCTTTTATTTACCATGCACTTACATAATTTGATATTTTCCCCAATGATTCGTTTTATACGTGACTACGTTCAATCTGCCTTGACCTGCTTGTCAAGCTTGCATTATGATAATTTAAAAAAAACCCTCAAAAGGTTTAGAAACTCAAGTATGATCGTGTATATCTCTCTTATAATGGCATAATCACGGTTAAATTTAGTATTATTAGAAAGTAGGTTATTTTTTTGTTAATTATACCCCATTTGTTATGATTTTTTCAGTTATGATATGTGTAATAGATGTAAATAAAGGTGCGGTCAAAAGTAAAATATAGCTAAATTAACTTCTCTCGTTCGACCGTGCATTCAAATTGCCCGAGTGTTAACCTTGGTACGATGCTTCAAAAGTTGACATGTCACCATAGTGCAGGACTTTCAATTTCATTTTCTTTACAATTTGGCATTCATCATGTTTTTGAATGTCCAGTTGGGAACAACAGCCCCACTGTCATTTACATATTATGGTAAAGAAAGAATAGTGCTCTGCATAACAATACCAGTAATTACAAGTTTATTTTGGAACTGTTAATTTTTGTTATCAGATTGTAACATAATAATAATTTATATGCATCAGTTTTATTTGAATATTTTTAAAAGAGTGTATGAAAGCGTTACACATTTACACAGATGTGATATTGAATGTATTTTCCCAAGTTGCCTTTATGTAATGATAAACCGTTTACACATCTAATTAGGAAGCAAGCCGTGAAGCAGTAAATAATTCTTAAAAAGTATAACTTCTCAGGATGCACTGAGATGACATCTATTATTTCTTAGGACGTATAATCTTCTTTGGGTGTTAATTTTTCACTTCTCAGCTTCCTTACTGCATTTTGCCATTTGTATTATTTATTTCAATACTTTGGATATAACTGCACACGTTATAGATGGACAACATTTTTTTTTTTACAATTCAGTTATTTCGATTCAAATGCCATTAGTTATGAGCAATATCGAAATTAATTCATGTTTATTCAAGATATTAGGCAATGCATTATCGACTTGTATCACAGCTCTGGACAAAACTGAATATGCCATTCAATTTTGGGTTATTTAATCGTTCGCTACTGGCCTTTCATCATATAATCCTACTGTACATGGTTTGAAAGGCAATGAGTGTTCCCATTAAAAATATACATCAATATAAGTGGTGTTTTTTATGATTATTGTTCTGTAAAACAGGTTGTAGGTTACTTTTCTATGAAGTTAAGTGAAAACAACTCTCATTTCAACCTTCTTTATTTAGCCATCGTCAGGTAGTTACACACGGAAATGTTCATGGTATACGTCTTTTTCGCCCCGACGTTTATGAATCTTATACAAAATTGCATTCCATTTGTTATTGTTTAATGATTTTATAATGTTGGAGTATAAACGAGGTTCTATTACAAATTCGTTAGGATTATTGAATAAAGGGTTAAGTACTAAAACAAAATACATGTTCACCTATAAATTTACATTGGGATACAAACAATAAATGTCCATGATTTTCCCAAACCTATTTTTATTAGAATTTGGTACCTTTTTTCTTACTGTCTAGTTGGGCGATAAAAATGACTTTTTTGTTTTCTTTTTAATTCTTTGTTTCCTTTCATATAAATTTAATGTATTTCTTCCTACTTTTTTTACGCGGAAGTATAGTGGATACTTTATTTTCCTCTTAATATCATTTAGAATACAAAAATATAAATAGGATTAACTAAAAACTTATTTAAACAAAAGATTTGTATGCTTTTTTAATATAATTTAAATATTATGCAGTGCTCCTTTACGTATATTGTTATTTATGTAATTGATGTATTACGAAATAAAATAAGATGCAAGACACATGTCGCTTATTTTGTCTTAGGTATAGAATGCTTCTCCTTCGCCTCTTCATGTATATTATTTTGTAAGTCTACATAATAATTTCCCCTCATATAGAACTGAATAACAAATGATCAGCTGAAAATTGGTAAAGGCCATCATAAAAAAGCCCTTGAAAATATAGTCATAAAAATGTGAACTCAATTACGACAGGATTATCTTTCGCATAGTTTCCTAAGCAACCTTAGAAAAAATATTTTTTATTACAATCAACAACACTCATTATAATATTGCTTCTCCCTCTTTTTTTGTTCAATGTAAATTCATCTTGGAAGAGAAGGTTTGCAGAAGCATAGTATTTTACAGATCAAAAATAAAGTGGGTATTGAACTCCTGCCAGGACTTGATCAGTATGCAGGCTGGATAAAGATCAAGTGGGCAAACAGCAGTTGAAATACTAATCCATTTTATGTAAAATTTCTTAATATTTCAGGAACCCCCCCCCCCACAAAAAAATTATAATAATAAACAATGCCTTAACAATTAATATACGGAAAGTTAGTGGGGAGGGAAATGAGCTGTGAGACTGGAAGGACAAAGCTCCAGTACATCCTTATCTAAATCTATGTTTTCGCCATACATAATTTGTAGTACAGTTTTTCTATGGATTAATGAGTCATCTTAATAACTGACTCGGGGTAATATTCTTTTTTTTAAATGTGTTAAGTTTAATTACTGATCCCAAAATAAACATGGAATAAAAATGGAAGCAAACGATGTTTATTATAGCCATCGGAATGTCAGTCATTGGAGTTAGATTTTTGTTTTACCACAAATAAGCCATTCTCTCTCCCTCATGTGTTCTGCCAAGGGCAGGTCCACATACCTCTTTATTTCTTTCGACATTCCTCTCTATCTGTATCGTTTTCTTCAACACATCGTATGATCTTTCACCTATGTCTAACACCATCCAAATCCTTAGTCTACCTCTTCCATCGATCTTTACTTCTTTACCAAGATGTCCCTGGGCATGTTATTATCTTTAAATATGTCCCATCCAATTTTCCATCCGTCTCAAGATCTTTTTTTCTCTCAAGATGCTTCGTTCATTTATTATATTCAATTCTTTTTCATGAATGACACAGCAAACATGTTAAATGTTGTACCTTGTAACTGTAAATGTAGTCCAAAATCACCGAGGACCTATATTTCCTGTGCAAATTCAATACCCACATATCAAATGACCTACAATTTAAACAAAAATTTACATGGTTCTCAAACTCAAACAGACAACGTCCTCGTTTTTCTAGTGTTTGTCAAAGTGTAGGTCTCCCCGGTACCCACCCACGCACTATGGCACATCCTTATTCACACACGCAATTGCAATTGACTCCTAAAAATAAAGGTTTATTTCTATGCTGTCGAGGTTTATATCAGCCTAAATCACAGATCAAGCTTGCTAATGTCCGTTGGGGTAAACTGTATTCATTGTCTGTATGAAGTGTATACTTGTTAAATATTCATACACAATGCTATTATGCATCACTATGATCACGACTGGAAAGATTTTTAATAAAGATAGCGGCACGATCATTATGCATAAAGTGACAAGTTGCACATAAAGCATTACGAAAAAACATAGTAACTTAATCGTTTTCTACAGATGTATCAAACGTATACCAAGCAGTCATCAGATGCCACAAACCAGGTGAGGCGTTTCATTCATAATGAGACGCACAATATTGTTTTGAAATAAACATAACCCTATTTATTCATGCAAAAGGGACTTTAAAGGTAATACAAAGTTTTGGTTTGGGGTCATGAATTTGGTTCAAATAAACATATTGGAAGCATATGCGATTTTACAATATTCAGTGATCGTCGTCGCGATTGAATTCGAGTCTAAAGTAATGAAATTGTAAATAATAAACTCTCTATGATGTATAGCTCCCTCTCTAGACTGTTATTACTTTAGCTTTAAAACAATGTTGCTTGACTACAATCGACCGTTTTCCTATTCCCGTTTGGAAATTATATATCAAAACTGCATACTCAGAGATTTTCATAGTTGCAGCTACCATGGAATGGCCTTAGGCGCTATTTTAAATATTTCAAATTTATCGGGAGCACCGGTAAATATTGATTATACGACTTCTCGAAAGCAGAAGTGTTTTAGGGGCTAAATTTTCAAGTACTTATAATACATCTACAGGGGCATACAAATTTATCAAAATTATAAAGAATTACCATCCATTGTCAAAATTTCCCAAAAATTTGCATTACCTTTAAAAAGGCAGACACTTGTCTCAAACGCAAGAGGACGAGAACAAGTCTGTTAATCCTTACAAGCTAGAAACCCATACATGGGAATGAAGTGGAGGCCCGGGGTAATCCATGTGTGTATGTGTAACAATGGGTTCATTAAATTTGATCAAGATTCACCAAAAACATTAAAGTTAAAGGAACTATTTATTAGATATCTTTTTGCGGAATTACTGTTTGCCTATGCAACAACTGATAAGATTATCAAATAACGTGTTTGCTGAGATTTTGCAGGTATCTTATCGCAGCACATTTTCAAAGAATGGTATATACTTAATCTCAAAAATAATCTATGCTTTTTCAGTACTTTTAAGTTTTCTTAATAATCATGACAATTTATAGTACATGAACAGACTAGTAATAAACAAAACAACATATTTATTAATGCCTTTTTATCCTGACATTTGTCTTTTTACACAACACTTCTAAATGTTACACAATTTATATAGTACAAGGAAAAATACTCAATGCATACAATGTTGTCACCGATTGGGTATTAGACGCTTTCCCTATCCCCCGGATGTTTTTTTCTCCCAGATGCCGTCGCTCTTTAAAAAAACAAAATTAGAAGAAACGTGAATTGTCAAGTAAAGATGATCAAACCTATTAATCTAAACTATTTAGTTTAAAAAACGCTTAATTATAGACAACTAATATTAGAGAGTCGATAAATTACCTCACCCTTGAAAAGCGAAATCTTTGCCTTCTCTTTCTGAAGTCGCAAGTCGTATACATTTATTCCACCACGTTCATCATGACAATAGTGGAGAGATGCACTTACATTAATTTGGTCTCCATCAAAGCTGCTCGTTCGATACAGTGACCGTCAAATACCAAGCATTCATCGATTGTCACAAACCAGGTGAGACGTTTGACAGACCATGTTTTAATGGAGATATTTAATACATACGTCTATGAAATTAAACGTTAACATCAAAACAAATGCGACAAGGACTCTAATATGACACTTTTACCACATTTCCCAAAATATTAAGGAAAGCCTGGCTCTGTCGATCTCTGGCTGTGTCGCTGAATTACAAAGCCTATTCAGTAAGCTTACGGCGTAGTCTCCTAGTATTCTAGTCTCACAATGCATACACTGTTACGCACAGCGCCAGACAAGGGTTTATGCATGTAAACTAGTAGGCAGACTTGATACAAGAATGACATATTCTCACGATCATTGAATATGAACCATATTGTCCACAAATTTATATCCAAACATTCGCTAGATCAAAGGAAAATTGTTGACATGTAATTTATGAAATATCAACTGCACAAGTACAATTATTTTACAAACAGAAATAGATTATATATTAACGAAAAAAACGTTGTAATCTGATCAAATCTTAAATATTTGTACTTTTAGGACTAAATTATTTTCCCCTCCATATCACTATTCTCTTTTCCCGTAATGATGTTAGTTTTAAACAGTATGGTAAGGATTAGCATCGAATTGTTTGTTGATGCTGTTGTTTATTTGGTTGTATTTTGGCTTTTCTTTTTATTCATGAAAGTCATTGAATTCGCCTTCATTCATTAAAAAAATGATTCTTAGTTAAAGTCGTTGTTTGGTACATCTATATAGAACTTGTCGAATGTCCCCCCTATAATTTCAAACTTTAACCATATTTTATGTATACTTGATAAATACCAGCCGGGCCATTGTTATACGCATTTTTGTTTTTGGTAATAGACATTCTACCCTGTAAAATAAAACTACACATAAACGGTGATGATGATAGGTGGCCAACCGCCTAATACTGTGGCTATTTCACATTAAAATATCAAAAAGAATAATAAATAAAGCACCACAGAAGGATGTCAGAACGAAAAGCATTAGCAATTTGAATTAAAGTACTTGTATTCGACAGCCTAAAAGCAGAGTAAACACAAACACAAGCACACATTAACAAAAATATCCATAAACTTCTAAATCTGATAATCTTAGTATTCACGTAATCACACTTGGTATTTTGTTATGTCGTATTTGAAGTAAGTTATTATATGTCTTCATATGGTTACCCTTTGTAATCAATATGCAGGATATGTGGAGGTGAAACTGAAAATGGCAGTTAAACAATCATTCAGTTGTAATCATAACACGGTAGCATTCGTTGATATAATTGGTTAATACTTGTATAAATTAAAATATGCCAGCGCGGTCGGTATGGCTAAGGTGAACAGTTGAGCTTACGTGATTATGTAACCTGAAACATGCACGTATGCTTCACTGACAACTAAATACCAAGTATTCCTCGGATGCTACAAACCAGATGAGACGTTTGAATGAAAATTCGTTTTGCAATGTTTTGGGGAAAGTAAATAAAGGGGAAAAGTCCAAAGGAATAATACAGGATTCTGATAATCTGGACTAAACAACAAATAACGCATTTGCCAATTATCATAGTTTATGAAAGGCCAGTCGCTTTATTTATTTGTTTATTCAAATCACAAATTTTCACAGAGTAGTCTGTTCAGCTGAAAAAGAATTACTCCCAAATAATTTAAACATAAGACATAAAATACATGAACAATGAGTTATAATTAAAAGTAACACATACACAAGTGTTCCTCCACAGGGCTCCGTTTACATTATTATGATTTTAAAAACATACATACTTAATACACATTGTGTGATTAACTGAAGGAAACTGAAATCATAATTTGAAAAGTGTTATATACGGTGCCTTTTTTAAGCTTTATGTCAGCCATTAAACGCATAGATTCGGATAGCTGATTTCAGTTCGTTGGACCTGTACTTGAATGAATTTTGATAAAATGTAGTTCTACAATTAGGCACCCTTAGCATTATCTTATTCGTGTTCTTGTAGCTTGTGCGGGTCGATACATCCTTAACAAACAAGAATTTATCAAACAATACTAGGATCAGTCTTATATACACATTTGTGGATCATACAGCACGATGGTTTGAGAAACATATGAATTTGTAACCTTCGATTTCTTTCACCTAATTTGAAGCTTTTAATCAGCCCGGGTCAGCTGTGCGCATACAAAACCGACTACGCGTACAATGTCCGCGCAGCTGTGCGGCTGAATCTGATTGGCTCTGATTGGATCACTCTAGGTTCGCGACTGTTCTATTTAGAGCACGGGTGATTGAATAAAAAAGGGAGTCTAATACTTAGTAATGGAGGTCTTATAGATGATGAATCAGTAATATGGCCAATATACACACATACACACAGTTCAATTCGATTATTATTTTCCGTATGCAATGCATGAGAGAGTAAGCGCAATTATGATCCACGTTAAAAACCCCTTGATTTCCCCCGAGCAAGAATGGTACGACCCGGTCCGCTGGCTACCTACAGATTTCAGCGATCAAGAGGCACACACGTTAATCAATGGAGAAAAATGGAGTTCCCAAAATCAGACGGAGGTACCGATTGGTTTTGTCTTTTGACGGTGGTTTTTTTCATCCAATGAAAATCATTTATACATGAAAATGTTCAGAATGAACTGAATGACATGAATCTTTTTTCCGTTGGTAAAAGATAGCCCTCTCCCGGCAAGAAACCGACAGATATAGCCAGGATTTTGCAGTCAAAAAGTCGGATACCACAGAAATTTTGACCAAATTGATGAAATATAATTAAAAAATGACGGTGCGATGGAACAACAAAATATCGTGATTTTTACATCGACGTAGAGAAGAAAAGTCAAATTTTCTAATGCTTTTTTTCCGTTGGTGAACTAGGCCTATCGGATCAAAAGATGTAGTTGAAAAGGGTCGGAATTTGGCATACTTTTAAAGCTTTTCACGTCGGTGCGCGGTACGTTTGAAGAGGTGACGCTTAAGTGTATGGGTAAAATCCATCTGAATATGATTCAAAGGTTGCCATGAAAGTCTAATAAAGACCTCTTTAGATGAAGCCTGTCAACTGCTTTGGGAAATCATCATTCATGTGCAGCTCGTTTATATAACATATTCAACAAAGTGTAATTATATTCCGATTGACCAGTCTAAACATTGCAGCAATATTAGATCTTAAAACTTTTCTTTTCCTCAGAAAGATATGTTTTAGTCACTATGGACGCAACTATTAAAATGATTTCTTAGTATAAGGTTGGGTCAACGTCAAATTTGGCGACTTACAAGTTGGATATGACTATGAATAGATCTTCTAGGATGACACCAATTACATTTCGTCAACATGTATAAGGCTTGATAAAAAGGTGGGCTAGCTTATAATTGGGCAGTACGCTCAGTGTGACAGAGGTGGGGAACTGCGCTTAGGATTTGCGTACCACCGAAGCACCTGTCCTGAATCAGAACCAATATATAAATATGTGTCAGATGCCACAAACTAGGTGAGGTGTTTGACATACATAGACAGAAATGTAATAGCATTTGGAAGATTTTGTAACACACGCATCATGTACCCCCTCTCTCTCTCTCTCTCTCACACACACACACTCTCTATCTATCTCTATATTACACATCATAGGTTATAATGTCAATGTATATATAAATCAGTGGATACATATTGCTTCTTTATCTGACTGATCCTAGCTGTTATTTGCTAAATTGTTCATTTCAAGGACCTGCTTAAGAGTGTTATTTTCTCTTTTACATTATGTCTTTTTATGCAGCAAACTATGCGTGCTAAATCAGCGGATAAATAAAGAATCACTGTTAGGTTCCAATGGTGGATTTTAAATATATGTGGCTGTCCACCCATGCTTTACAATAGCCTTATAGCTTATTTAGGGATTAAGAAGTTGCTTGTAATTATCAAAAACTAACATTTTTTCAAATGAATAACAATGGAAATTCGAAGAGGGAGCTTGTGGAGTGCTTTTATCTGACTAGTCTGACAAATTTCATAGTCCCTGAGAGTGGTATTACCGAGTTGGCGGTCGGCTGGAGAGGCCAGCAATGTGACGTTGGTTTCCGATTTCTAAAAACTTTCCAATAGTTCATGGCAGCAGCAATGTCGATCTCAATTGTTGTCTGTCAAAAAGGCTGTCTCGCTTCACAGAGTCTATACAGTGCCCATAACATATCCCATGGTGGGGAGGACACTTTAGCATGGTCTATGTCTGTTTTTGGCAAGTTATGAAGCGGTAATGCGGCTCACACACGGACCTTATCACTATTCAGGTGGTAAACATATCAAATTTACCAATGGCAGTTTCGCTCGATGGATTAGCAACAGTAGCGTACCTATGCGGGGGGCAGGGGGCAGTCTGCCTCCCCCCTTACGAATGACAAGCAAGCAAAAAAAAAAGGAAAGGAAAGGAAAAGGGAAAAGGGAAGAAAGAAGGGCTGAAAACACGAGTTAGAAGTGGACCCAATGTCACGACTCATTTAGCTTCAGGTCCATCTGTCAAATCATCATGCCGTTACACAATGTACAGGGCCCGCGCTACGGCGGTGCTCGGGGGGGGGGCGCCCCCTCTTTTTTGAAAAAGTATGTTAAAGACAAATAGAAAGAAACCAACCAAGGACAAGGCCCCGGCAAAAAACTTTCCTGCAAATTGCGACACCAAATTAAAGCGCGAAAAAATAGCAAATGCGAGAAGTAAACACACGGAGGCATCGTCAAGCATGTCGGCAAAGCTTCCGAGTTCGGCAGTTTGCGGACTCATAAAATCAGTCCTTAAAAGCCTAATTCGTTCAGGAAATTACACACGTTTATCGTCAGAATCTGGGTAAAAACACTCCCATTCAATTGTACTGGTGCATAAAAGACGAACTGTCAGTCAAAAATTTTCTTTTTCAATCTGCGCATAATTATTTGCAAATTATACCGAATAAAATCAGTCTCATGCACATCGTTCTAGTATCACAGATGAGTCGTTACTGTTACACTATATGGACAGATTGGATAGATGTGTAAATCATTAAAATTATAATCAGTGTACGATGCGAAAACGATTCATCTCCAGCTTCCGGAAATAATAATATTCCGCTTTTGTATGGTGCTTAATACATCTACGATGTCTCTAAGCGCTTTACAGATATACTACTAACCTGGGAATTTTTGTTGTGTCCTGCGGGACGCAATTACTCACCGCTTTTGCATGATTTGTGCGTGAGATTTTTTTTTTCTATTAAGTGCCCCCTTTAAAAAAATCTCCGATGCCCTTATTCATATTTGAGAGGTGCCCCCTTTAACTCTGTAATAAGTGCCCCTTTTTATCTCTGATAGTTGCCTCTTTTATTTTGACACGTGCCCCTTGATGTAATCAAATTGATTAATGTACTATTACTATGTTTTAAAAGATTATATCATGTTTTGTGTGGTTTTGAATAAAATTAACTTGAAATTGAACTTATCCTTTCTAATTAGTACCTTTTTCCTTCTGATAATTGCACTTTTCTGTTATCATAAGAGCCCCTTATTAAGTGTGAGATATGCCCCATTTTCACCTCTGGTAATTCCCCTTTTTACGTTGACATGTGCTCTTTTTCTTTTCTAGTAAGTGTCCTTTTCCCTTTGGATATGTGCCCCCTTTTCCTTTGCCCATAAAAGTGCCCCTAATTTAAAGCGATAAAGAGCTTTTTTTTTCTTTAATTTCACCCAAATCTGGCTCGCTACGCTCGCTCGTATTTAAAATTGATATAATTATATTTTTTATTAAAGATCTTTTCAGTCTTTCATGATTAGATTGTGCTTAAAACCCCATCACGATTGATTTTGCCTCTTTATAAGATGTAATTTTTTGCACTGCGACCTCAAAAATCTCTGATAGTTCGCTCGCAAATAAATATTATAACCATCACAACCAACTGCTAAGTATATGTATGATGCTTAAACAGTATCTTGGACCATGTAAAGAGAGAAACAAACATTGAAATCATCTCTGATAATGTACTCAATATTTAGGGGTAAATACCAATGTCTAAAAAGTTGTATATTTTCGCTTTGAGGTTTCCCTTTATAGGTGCCCCTTTTTCCAGGAAAGCGCCCTTTATTGTTGGCCCCCCACTATGAATGACGCCTCGCCGCCCCTGGCCAGCTAAAACCCCTGAATTTCGGGCTCCGCCGATCCACACTTTAGCCCCACTTTGAAAAACGTTCCCGGGCCTGATGTAAGGTGTTTGAAGCTGAAGCCCGGCGCAAGTGATTGCTGTCTGCCCATCCCAACTGCTGTCCTAGTCTTGTACTGACTGGTTTTGACAATCAAGTGATACCTGAGATACTAGGAAACTATACACCAAATCGCACGAATTGAGTTTGAAAATTCGATTTTTCTTCAGCTTCTCAGGGGGGCACATCCCCCCTGTCCGTGCAAGCGCGGAACGCCGCTAAATATTTTCTTACGAATCGCCCCCTCGCCGCCGGCTGGATCCGCCCTTGTATTTACCCTCCCAGTGCGTGATTTCTCCTATATCTAGTGATATATCATTTTACTGTTACTTTTTTTTTCTCACTTTACTACATTTATTTTAATTGAGTAAATAGATGCATATTCTGAATATTCATTAGTTGTAATTGTGCATGTGGAAATGAAACAAATTCAAATTAATACAATTCAATTCAATGTCAAATACACTTTTTTACATCTCCAAATATGCAGAATTGGGAACATAATATGTCAATAGCTTCTTCAAAGAGGAATAATAGAAGTACGTTAATAGAAACATTGTCATTTACCACTGATTTTGTCAAAATTCAATACATTTAACTTTTTTTTTAAATGATAATTTTTTATTTTAAATCAAAATATACCAAAGCTATGAAATCGCCCGATCACAAATATTAATATCGACAAGACCCCTACTGTGTTATTGGGACAACCCCTAGTGCCCCTTCACCCCCTTCCACACCCCAACACCCCCTCCCCCCTTGCTCATCCAAATCTCTTGCCCCCCTGTTGAGGTATGCTAGGTACGCCACTGATTAGCAATATTTGCATAGATTGATCAATCGTAATGAATTATTAATGTACAAACAGTGCATAATGTTTGCCGCAATTTAGCTTAAGTGATCGATATTGACTGTCCATTTGAAACACGGTAATATAAGTTTAAGATGTTTTGGAACAATTGAGGCGTTTTATAAAATATATTTTTTATATACTCTCCAGGCACGTTAAGAGAAAAAAAAACGTATATATACAAATAGAGTAAGCCCAAGGATAGCCTAAGGAAATTGTTACTATCTCATTAAATAATCAATTAATCAAAAATAAATCGTAATTCAATGTGTTTGTTCTCCAAAACTATCTTTAAAATCGTATTTTCTTTTGAACTATGAAAATTGCCATAACGTATTTACTTGTTTTTTTTCTTCTTTAAAGCGTATATTAAAAAAAGATTTGGAATATATTACAAAAATACAAGTGATGCGGGTGTGCGACTCGTCGTCGGACGTGATCAGTATTCAGGCCTCGTAGATACTAAACTTGATGATGGAATTTTGAGTTGATGATGTTTTCAGGGTTTATTTTCACTTTGAATTTTGGTTTATGGCAATCATGTATCATCACATGGTCTAAGGGAGCTCAAGTAGTGAAATGTATTTAAGTATAGCCGCACGTTCAGTATGACAATCGTGGTGAGTTCTCCTTTTTGATACAAAATACGAATTAGATGGTTTCTCAGTCTTGACATTCAAATAGTTTCAGATGCCACAAACCAGGTGAGGTGTTTTAATGAAAAAAAGGGTCATTTTACATCGAAATATACGATAATAATAATAATAATAATAATAATAATAATAATAATAATAATAACAATGTAACTTATATAGCGCCGAATCCATTATGTTGAGTGCTCAAGGCGCATGTAGAAATGATTGAGAATTAAACAGAACAAATTTAATAATCCGTAATGTTTTCACATCAATATGTGCTCATATTACTATTTAACTGTATTTGTTTTTGTTAACTGTGAGGTAGCGTACAAATACTGGGGGAGGTCTCTCAATCACCTACAAGAACAATTCTGCGTGTTTTCGTTTTTTCGTTTATTTTACCTGAAATTCATATACTACCACAACCATGACTAAAGGCCTTCATCAAAACTATACGCAAATCTCTTTCTTAATAATGGTATATAGCCAATTAAGTTAAAATTATTTATTGTGGTAATATCATCCGATACATGATCTTAAGAAATGGATGGGGTCGATTCATCCCCCAAAAAAAGAGAATATTGTTGTGCTAATATGGGGAAAACTGTCACTTCGCATTCAGACAGCGAGGTTGGGGCGCCTTACATTTGAGCATCGCTTTCCCCGAATAACATCGTTTTCATGAAACTTAATTTGCAAATGGCCTTATGCAAATAAAGGAGTCGCACCCCCCCCCCCTTCTGCTTCGATGTGAATAAACGGCTATGGTCAGAAGGAGTGTGCGTAAATATGTCACTTAAAAAAAGAATTTGTGACATAATACACGCTGTGAGTTTTGAAGAATGAAACTTTACTCCTCTTCATCATTTTTGCGACACGGTCTTTTTAGGCCATCACGTGGACCTAATATCGAATAAACATATATGTATACAAGTATATAAGTATATAAAATAACATAATTTGATAGAAATTTGTTGATTTGCTTTTTTCTTGTCAACAAATATAACAATATTTATTGTAAAAGCAATACAATACATCAGGAATTAAAACAATAACACATACATGTACAAAAATACAATCAATCTAGGAAATATATTCTGTTCACAGAACCAAAGGAATGGAATTTTTCAATTTCAATTTCAATTTATTTGCTCATAAAAATCCAGAAAACACATAAATCAACATGATACAAAGGGTAAAATTCACAAGAAAAATAAATAACAAAGTATACATTGGATTAAGTATGAGAGGGACAGCAAGAAAGGAACAAGCCTTGTGATTAGCTGACCCTGTAACATAATACATTAAAGACGCTACAAAAAATAACAAATCACTTACTACAACATAAAGGGGGGTATGCCTATACATTTAAACAGACAAACTTGGTGAATACCTGTCTAAAATAAAGTGCCTAGATTTTGACTTAAAAACATTTAACGAAACTGCTTGTTTAATATCTGAAGAAAGAGAGTTCCAGATTTGGGGTCCTCGAAATAATATTGAGTTTTTAAAAGATGAGAGCCTCGGTTTGGGTAAATGAAAATCATTAGCATTTATTGTATTGTATCCATGATATTCATTATTGAACTGAAAGAATGTTTTGATATAGTCTGGCAAGAGGTAATTGTTACATAAGTACATAAATATAAGTACCTGAAATATATACATATCATGAAATTTCAATACACCTGATTCAATAAATAGAGGGTTGGTATGGGCAAGGTAAGGTGCATGAGACATAATTCGTATTGCACGTTTTTGTAAAATAAACAATCTATCAATGTGATTATTACTTGCACTACCCCAGGCAAGAATACCATAATGGTACGGGTATACAATTGCATAATAAATCATTTTTAAAATCTCCTTTGGAAATGATCTTAAACAATACATTATTCCTATATTTTTTGCCAGCTTATTGCACAGACTATCAATGTGATTTTTCCATGTAAGTTTATGATCTATTGTAATGCCTAAAAATTTTACTGACGTTACACACTTAATATCTGTATTGCACACTCTAATTGAAAGATAATCTGGTATCAATAAATTACTAAAAATAATATAACTGGTTTTTGCTACATTAATTATCATTTTATTGGGGTAAAACCACTCAGATATTAATTCAAGTTCAAAGGAATGGAATTTTTGCATAATCCACTCATATTTGGTATTCATATACTCAAACTATTTTCTCATTGAAATGTTATTTCGCTACTACTTAATTACCTATTAAGTTCGTAATCATTATCATCCTGATCATTGAGGGTAATTTCGCGGTGTTTTTTTAAACATTTGACTTCCTCTACTGCTGTTTTATATAGAGACGACCGTATGATTAGTCGAAAATTCGTGACCTATCAAATGATATTGGATTTATAGAATTATATTTCTTCTTTACCATGTTTTGCGTTAGGTATATATATATATATGTAACGCAAAAACATGAAGAAGAAAAAAGTGTGGGTGTGCGTGTCTAGTGCACTATGACCCATGGGTCTAGATGTGTTTAAGAATGTTGCCGCTCCCAATCTGTTCGTTTACTCAACAAAAAACAAAAACAAATCAGAAAATCGCAGTCACAAACTAGTTAAGACGTTTGACTCAAATCTTAATAACATTTAGAAGACAAAAATCTTTAAACTGTTCAAAAGTAAACAAAATGATGGTTTTAATATACATGGTCTGATATCATTAGATCAGTGTCAATCCCGTCCACCACCTTCATTTGTACTACTGTGGCAGGAGCCATGAATACCCTATGCAACATTGTAATTGTTTACAAATTCATTCCTGTTTATTTCTAAATTTCCAGTGTAAAGCGACTACATATATATATTTTTTGTTTTAATCATGTTTTTTATTAAGCAAGTCTAACTTTGTCAAATGATATTCAAATTTATATATGAAAATGATAAGAAAACAAAGAATGGCTACAAGATTTTCGATTGGCTCAATGAACACTGGACATTTCGGATCCAATAGTTGTCAAGTTGGTACTTGGACCTAAATTATTATATATGTCACAATGATATAAATTATATAAATCAGCATATCCCGAACATTTGTCTACATCTTCGTTCGTAGATCAGATTTTCATGAAATTACGTTACCACCACAATAACTATAACCCTCGTGTCTAGTTGGCTAACTAACTTTGATACAACAAACCTGCACGTTTACTCCATATTCATCCAAATTCCAAGCATATATTAGATACCACAAACCAGGTGAGCGGTTTGACTGAAATATTGTTATCAGATATCGAACAGAAGGAGGCGCAATGGGCTTGTTGTAGAGCAGTGATCTCGTAACTGGGAGGTCCCGGAATCAAAATCATATTGATGTGCTATTGCCCTTTGGTAAGGCATTAATGCATTGCCTAGTCCCTCGGAGAGGTTGCTAACCTCAAAATATACACATGCTTTCTTAGCAGTCAGCTAAAACAGAATAACAAACCAACAACTGGACACATTTTAAACCATACACGCAAACTTTCAATGACAAAGTTTACGTAGGACTTAGTAAAAGGATTGATTCATACAAAAATGAATATTGAACTATACAGGAATAACCAAAATCCATAACTCATATGACCGTAATGTAAAATACAACAGAATATTACTACTTGCGTTACGCTTATTTAATATTGCGCTGTAATATTTCACTTCACATATTACTTACTAAACATTTTATACAAAAAGATGGGTAAAGACCACATCCCAATGCACTTGAACGCTAGGACAATAAGTTCATCAGTACAGTATCGCTTTAAATGTGGATGATTATTTTCATTGGTGGAATGTCGTTGAATTCGTCACCACGATCCCTATGACCAAATTGACAAGGTGCACTTACGAGGTTTGACACCACTAAATCTGCTTGTTCACTTCACCATATTCAACCAAATACTAAGCATATGTCGGATGCCACAAACCAGGTGAGGCGTTTATGGCTGTTGCCTCACTCTAAATTTCGGACATGGTTTCATTTGATGAAAAAATGCAGCTTAATGAAGAAGAAAAAATAAAGAAATCAGTTGTAATACTTCAAAGGAGACAGACCAGGTCAGACCTTTGACTCAACTAAACGCGGTGTCATCCTCTAGTTTCTTGGTTCTTGCTAGTGCATGCTTAACTACTGAATCTTACATGTAAAAAACAAATTCAGTCTACTATATATGTCTAACGAAAAGAGTTGAAATAAACATACAAATATGCTGCAGTATATTTTCTTCCGAAGGGTGTTTTATAGATTTTATTTAATCTCTTAAAAAAGAGATGGGGGTGCTAGAGAGAATCGTTTCAAAGGTGTCAAAGTATTAGTCATGTTCCTTCAATTTCTCAATTTCACTGCATTATATCGCGTGAGGTAATCTAAAATTGCAATGTAGAAGTTTTTGAGCAATTTCGCCCCTTGTTAGGAAAAACGACATAAAATCACTTTACAATCATTTATTATGACCTTCCTTACAGGTTCAATACCTTGCAGTGCCCCGTACATTCCCGCACACGCACACATCGAAAATCCTCATCTCAACTACAACTTTGGTACCAAGGTTACTGTGACGTGCAATACCAGTTCTGCTAACTTCAAGCTTCAGTGTCATAACAAAGGCCTTTGGAGTGGACCAGTCGTATCCTGCCCAGAACCGACCGCACTGCGTAAGAAAACATTCGAATTAATATAAGTTTCGGGATCACTTTGGCCCTATTAATATTCAGATAGTACGATGTGTGATCATGTTCGTCCCATGGCGAAACATTTTGAACAGACCGTTTCCCTATGTTCATAAACACGTGTCCATAGACAAAAGTCATTACCCGAATTCCGTAAGCTGCCAAAACACTGCAAACTCTCACAAAAAAAATGTATTGTTCATGTCTTCGTACCGTTGCAATTAAAGTAATAACTATTTTGTTTTCTTCTGCTCTAGCTCTTCCAAAGAAATGTAGCGCACCTTCAGTCCCGAGATACTCATCGATTCAAGGCCTTCGTCTGAATTATAACCATGGTGACCGTGTGTTAGTCCAATGTGACAATAACACCATTCAACCGTTTAATCTTCGTTGTCGACCAACAGGGTTATGGACCGGACAGATGCAGTCTTGCCCGCCACCCACCCCAGGTATCTATGATATATAGAAATCCAGTATACTACAGATGATGCATACATACAAGACCAAAAATAAATCTACGATAGGAGTCAATTTTGCGAGTTCTTAACATTCAGATCACTTATAAGGAGTGTAGCATGGCAAATACTGGTTAACGCCATCTACGTCTTCTTTTGGACAACTGCACGTAAACGATTGGACTTGATTAACTGTAGTCAGCGACTTAATCTCTACATGGTAAGTGCGCGCTAGCGTTCGCGAAACAGGCCGAAGTTCTCCTCACGCTTTGGTTCCGAGTATGTTGCACGCACGTTAATGTTACGGTCGCCTCGTCCGTAGTCGTATTATACCCGATTGGCCCTTAGTAGTGCCACATGAAAGACAGATAGTCTCGTCATGCTACAATCCCTTTTAGATCATGAACATTGACAACGACTGAAATTTAGGAATTAATGTTTTGCCTTTAGAGTATAGAGATTCATCATTTAGTGAGCAACATAACTGCATTAATGATATCATGTGAATTGATGTCTGAAACTTATGAAATTTAAAGAATACAACGTGTCCCTACGTTGTTCATGGCCATTGACGTGTACCAGGGTGATGGAAAATGAATCTTCTACAAATAACATTTTACCATACTAAAAAGGACATCTTTTAGGAAATAAATAAATATGTCTGTATAAGTGCGGGAACCTAACAATATATGCTTCATGTTCGTATATTGTTTATAACCACACAATCACCATTGTCATGTATGTGTAGCAATGCACTTGACTACTCATTGCTACATTTTGATACTTCGTTCCCGGGGAAATATGATTATATATTATTTTACCTGGGACAGACTGCGATTTCATTGAGATATATTGTCATTGTGAATAATCGATAACAATACCTGCCCAGGAGCTGGAAATAATGCGATGACAAGCGTAATAATATGTGTAAGGTGCTACAGAGATGTGTAAAGTGTTTAATTCTTATTCTCTTTCTACTATTAATGTTGGTTGTTCTCAACTAACTTTACCAATGCTTTTGACGGATATATTTAGGTGATACGTACGTAGTTATACGTATCACCTTTTGATTTCGTCAAGATTTTTATTCATTTATTTATTTATTATTATTATTATTATTATTATTCTACCATGATTTTGTTCGCAGGATATCTCAAGACTGAATAAAGCTATTGTCATGAAACTTGCCATGATGATAGATCCTAGTCTAACTTAGAACTGCGTGACTTTTCAATGACTCAAAATTATCGTGACGTCATCTAGGCGCCATTTTGTTAAAAACAACTTATGATCATATCTTCATAACGAAAAGTCATTTCATGATTAAGGTCAATATCCGTCCGGTCAATTTCAGATCAATAAGCGGGCGCGTACAAGTACGTCCGCGCGTTTGCGCGTGCGCAAATTTTTTAATTACTCCAAATCATTTTGCATACGTTTCGGGCCATTTTGAGCATTTTTCAAAAAATCACGCACACGCACATGTGCGCGCGTTTTCGTTTGTTATGGCCTTACGCAACATAGAATCGCCATTCTTTTTTCCTTCATCATATTTCCCATACTTTTCTGAACAATTTGGTGCCAAGTTTATATCTTCATGACTATTAATAACGAAGTGAGCGTCCGTTGAAGATAAATATCCGTGCGGGAGAGCTTTTATAATACAAAGCATATATGGGCAAAAACATGCCTAAAAAAAGTCCATTAGCTCTTTAGGATGAATAAGGACTGCCAACTTTTTTCATATTTGGATAGAGTATGAGTCGGAAATATGATTTCATGTCTCATTTGGCCATTAAGTACATCGTGACGTCATCATAATGGCCTTGGAACTCAAAATACGAATTTGCCTATTTTGACGTCAGCATATTTATGGGAAATTGATTGCATCTCTGTAAACATTTATCGTTTTTCTTTTTAATTTTAACATGTTGTAGCTGAGACGATTCTCTACAAAATTTATTACCACCAGTTTTCATGTTGATGACGTCATCATATTACAAATTTCGATTAAATGCGACATGTCAGAATTTTCTTAATTCGCGTGTTATGCCTACGGAAGGTGAATTTCGTTCACATCATGAATTTACATGACTTTGTTCTTTGAGCAGTATCTCGCTTAACTTTTGCTCTATTTTCTCCTAAATGTTGTTATGTTACAGCTGGGACTATGGACTATAAGTTTTCAATTGCAAGTTGGAATTGCGACTAAAAGTAAAGTCTATGAGAAATATTTTGGTCTATTGGTTAAAGCACTAGATAGATCCATAATGATCAAGGCTACACAGATGAAAATTGACATATGGATAGACCATAATGGGAGGAGCATTTTATAAGATATGAAATCGTAAAAATGCATTCTTCATTGTGTAAAATATTAGCATACGTATCACCTAATTCGTCAAAGTTACGAATTCAAGTCTATTTTTTATTGTTTTCGTTCTATTACTGCTGCTGTTTTCCATACTATCTAAATATGTATTCATGCTCTTATGCTACATACGTGATTTCCTTGTTTCATCGAACCTCACCCTTCATTGAGTTTATGTTACATTTTCCAAGCAGCTCCACCTCAATGCAGTGCTCCAGCTATTCCAAGACATTCTACCATTGAATTATACCGAATGACCTACAACTCAGGTGATAACGTGATTGTAACTTGTGATGCAAGCGACGATGGTTTTACCCTTCAGTGTAACAACAGGGGATTTTGGAGTGGACCTGAACTGTCTTGTCCAGAACCAGACAAACGTGAGATATTATATTATTATCTGACTTATCTTGTAATGTGCTTGGTTTACCTCAAAAACAAAAACAAATATATTCATGATAATAAGTAGATTTTGATTATTTGTCAAGCGGGAACTCTAATTTGTACCATTATCATTCTCCCTTAATACTACTGCTTGTGTATGTATTTATTCATTTATACAGTTTTCCAGAAAGTTTGTTTTGTATAAAGTTTCTTTTCTCCCTATTTTCTACCTCTCTATCATGTTTCAGATAAAATAATCCATTCTCATTCTTCCACTCCTCAATATCTTATAGATCCGTTGTTGTTGCCTAAAATGCTTACCTTCTCTAGAAACACGTTCCTTCGTTTAACCTTTTCCTCTTAACTTTTCTGTATTTAGTATCGTGTAGTATTTGTTATTAATAGCATTTTACTTCATTTTCTTAACAGCTCCAGAGAAGTGCAGTGCCCCTTACGTTCCAAGATATGCATCCATTCAAGACCTGCAACTGAACTATGACTATGGTGACAGTATTACTGTGACATGTGACAACAGCACTGCTCAGTTTAACCTTCGGTGTGACACGGAAGGTCGATGGAAAGGCCAGGCAGTGTCTTGTCCCGAACCTATCCAAGGTAAGTCTTTCAATTTTGATTTGATTTGATATGATTTCATTCAATTAATTTGTCTAAGACGCACCCCCTACCCTCCTCCGAATTCGACTGCCTTTTTTCATAATAAAAGCCCAAATCAATGGTCATGATAGTGGAGGAGATATAATAAATCTGAAATTAAATCCAGGGAAAACTGCCAGGTACTGTGCCAATTATGAGGGTTCAAATTTTTAAAAATAGTTCGAACACCACAGATAACATTGACCAACGTGCCACATCTTTCTATTACAAAATGACATTTTTTGCCTTATTAAAAATGTAATTTTGTGCCCGCTCGCAAATTTTAGACATTTAACGTGTCAGTTCGTGTGTACATGGCCATTGACGTGTACTAGTGTAATGTTAAATCAATCTTCTGTAAATAACATTTTACCGTACTAAAAAGGACATCTTTTTGAAAAAGAAATAAATATGTCTGTAAAAGTGTGGGAACTTAGCAAATTATGCTTCATGTTCGTATATTGTTTTATAACCACTCAATCACCATGGTCATGTATTTGTAGCAATGTCCTTGACTAGACATGACTACATTGATGATACTTCGTTCCGGGGGTATGATTATGCGGATAACACGTACATTGTCAACATCTGTCGGCAGCTTGGTTTCGGGGAGCTAGTGTGGTGGAATGTCTTTGAATATAGCAGCTCGTACAGAATGATATGGGTGTACGGCTGCACTTACGACATTGCGCACCATCGCAGCTGCACGTTCTCTACATTGTCAAATATCAAGACTTGTATTCGTCTCTATCGCATACCAGTTGAGGCGTTTGATTGTTGCCTCTTAGACGTCGAAAACTAAATAGTTAATACTTTCATTATGTTCGACAGTATTCAAGTGAATTGAATTTTGAGTTGGAATAACCAAGGGTAGGGGAACTTGACATGAAATTATGATGACATGTAATAACCGACCTCTATCTTTTAAAGGTATTATGTCCCATTTGGAGACCGAAAAATGAAAAGGTTTAATTCCAATGGCATTTGAAAGATAATACTAATTTAGAACTTCAGTCAAAACGAAAGGGCTGGAAAATGTCTTTTTGTGGGAAAATAACGAAGATTAGTTGTCAAATCGACATAAGTGATTGCAATCACTTAAGTAAATAGTCTGATTTTCAGACCCTTGTACAGAATGGTCGTATGTTTTGTGCTGCGCAAAGACTCAATCAGTTTAATTTTGGCCATTACAAGAAGTGGGTTATTGATGTAGACAAATGATGTATGTACCTGATACATGTCATTTATGTATGTTATTACCAAAGACAAAAGAAGTCAGTCACTCACGCAATAGTGTCTGACAGTGAATTCTATAAAGTAAACGGGTTTCCTTGCATAATTTGAATACTAGGACATTGCTAACGTTTAACTTTCACATATAGGACATACATGACATATTCATGGTTCTTGCAATGTTCTACAGAATTTGACGTTGGCTGCAAAAGAAACAAAGTACATTTAAAGACGGGGTGCCCAGTCTCACATCATGCTCATTACTACGTTTACCATCATCATAATACCAGAAATTAGACTATTCGTCATTAAGATAGCTAGATACACTATATATATTAAGCTCCGAGCAAAGCTAACGTGAATATTATCCCCCCCCCCCTCAATATATATTTTTTAGAGTCACAATAAATTACATTTGCAGAAACGGGTCGCTATATAATTTTAATGTAATAGTCCGTGCATGTAAATAGTTGGGACATGGTCATATATACAAGTATAAAGTGAGACGAATTTGAGAAAAAATGAACGCTTTCAGTATTGCAAGCGTTAAAAGTGAACGAAAAATGAAAATTGTGATAAGTAGGTAATATGGAAGCAGTGCATCCGAGGGTGGCGTGGGGCGAGGGGTACAGGGCTCATACTTATTCAAGTACCCCAAAAGAGACCCCTTCACTCTGATAAGGGCCCATTTCCACTGTAACGAGTTCACTTGCACCTCCGATAAGTTTCCCTATTCAAAATACTTCATGTCAATATGGTTTCCGCAAATATCATCTAACAGACATGGCACTTATTGAATTATGCAATGATATTGTAACCTCTTTATCGAACAAGGGCCATGTTCTTGGAATATGTATGGTTTTCAGTAAAGCCTTGGATATGCTCGTTCATAACAGTTGTTTTGATAAACTGCAATTATATGCCATGGGGGATTGCTCTTAACTAGATGTAAAGTTACTGCACTAATTGACAAAAATTTATAATTTTTAAAAATATAAATTCTGATATATTACCAATACATATGGAATATCGAAATGACTCTCTGAGGTCACTGTCTTACTTAACTTCGCCTAACTTCTGCTGCTTGCTTCCGTGCTTTGTCACGTTTGGCATGTTTGACGAGTATGATTCTGATATTAAAGTAGGAACGCACTGCTGCTCCATAAAAAGAAAGAAATATTACTATGATTAGTATAATTAATTTATGTTATTTTATTTTATTTGTGTAAACCATTTTGTTAGGGGTCTGTCACCACGTTAAGAAAAAGTTCAGTTAAGTCAGATTTCGTTTCGTGACCAACTGCATATAAAGACTACACACACACATATATATATATATATATATATATATCAGAATATTTCCCCCCCGTGAAAAACGTTTCTCACGTAAACCTATTAAAAACGTAAACTGACATAGCCCCCCTCCCCGTTTCACTCCGAAAAAGAAGGCCTCTGACTTTGTTTATCCTTCTAATGTTTTTATTCTGAAATTCTTTATTTGATCTTATATCTCTCTGTATCTGTTTCTTTATTTATCCTTCTTCATTTTCTATTTCCCTTGTGTATTTGAACAAATACCCACCCCTCGTTCGTTGTAGTAGGGGTAACCTTTTTAAACCACGATTTAAGCGGGGAACAAAGTGAGGGCCCTTTTTAAGCGCTAGTTTTCTGGCCAACCTTTTGGGCTTGCCCTGGGCCGGCCTTAGATCATCTTTTAATCGAAACAGGGGTCACAAAGACCACCTGCTGTTAAAGATCATGTCGAATAATAACAACAATTCAACATCTTATTGATGAAGCTGCCTTTTCTAAATGCATGCACTCCACCAAAGCTGCTCGTCCTATACATTGTCACACGCACACCAAGCATACGTCGGATACGACAAACCAGGTGCAACGGTTGAAAATAGACACATGTGACGGCACAGATAGCTATTGTCATTAGCATAATGTTTGCATTCATTATGACTGGTCATAGCCTAAGAGCTTCTAGGACACCTACCCCATGGACATCCATCCCCGGATAACCACCCCAGTCAACTACCCCCTAGGACAACTACTCCCTAGGACAACAACCCCCTAGGGCAACCATCCTCTAGGACGACTACCCACCGGGACAACTACCCCGGACAACTACCTCCAGATAACTACCCCGGACAACTACCCCCAGACAACTACCCCCTACGACAACCATCCTCTAGGAGAACTATCCTAGGGGTAGTTGTCCGGGGGTAGTTATCCGGTGTAGTTGTCCTAGGGGTTTGTTGTCTGGGGGTACTTGTCCGGGGGTAGTTGTCCCGGGGGTAGTTGTCCCGGGGGTAGTCTTCCTAGAGGGTGGTTGCCCTAGGGGGTAGTTGTCCTAAGGGGGTAGTTTACTGGGGTGGTTATCCGGGGGTGGATGTCCAGGGGGTAGGTGTCCGGATACGTGCTTAAGGATTCCGAGAAAGTGGCCGCCTGACTCAACCGCAGCGCGCAAAGAAATTATTTAAAGAAAAACTCACAAGCCCCATGAAGATTATTGCATCCAATAAAACATGTAATGATTATTAAATATTTTTAACTAGTTTCAATAATATAACAATATTGACTGACACTGATGATAACCTAACAGGCAATTTCATGCGAATTGCTTTTCAAATGGGTGATTTAATAAGCTCCTTATTCCTCATTCGGCTCACCGACAAATAATTTGAATACAATGCACTTTTTTTAATTTGAGAAGCTAAATATTTCCTTATTCATATTACTGATTCAATAACATTTTTACTATTGTATTTTTATAGAAGTGGGTGTATTTGTTTCCAAACGCTTTGTCCTTCATGTCATGCTCAAGTAGGCTTAATATTTCCTTATTCAATTTACACAAATTCCCACATTCAACATAATTTCGTTCTGATTGCGGTGTATTTGTGAATACTCATATCCCCCCTCGAAGTAATAAAGGAGGACAATTATATTGGATTAGTAATAAACCGAGTTTACTACTCTATTTAAGCAGTGTATACAAACAGAGAAATATTTATTTACCGTTAAAAACCGTAAAATACGAACAAATATCTGCCGATTTAGAATTAGTTCACATAACATACCGATAAAAACTGGAAGACATAAGCGTCCGGAAAATACCTTCACATTTAAGAAAATGTAATGACTGTAACTTGGGAAGGGTTGGGAATGAATTTCGTACCATAATGGATTTTACTGTATATAAGGCTGAAAGGGGGTATTTCTCAATAAAATGGCTGAAATATCTGGACAGTTTAAAGATCTTAGCGATGAAGACAAATTTGTAAGCATTACGAAACTTGAGAACGAAAATATAATTGATAACTTATGTAAGTATTAAGACAATCATAAATACTCGAGGGGAATTTTAACATCCCACCCGTTCTTTTAGAACATCAATATCGAAATCGCTTGAATAGAAATAAACGTTGCTCACCTAGTTCGGTTGAAAAGCAAGTCGAAGCTCATGGGTCAAATGATGATTGTTATCATGTGCATATATAATAATCCTTCGCTATAGGACTAACCAGTGTGTCTATTTACTGTACGTCATAGATGGCATATTGCCAATTGCAGAAAGTGTAGGTTTACAATTCGTGCCGACATTATAGATTTATCGATGGTAAAATGATGGATAAGATATTAATAGGTTAAATTATACAAAGGTATTACAAAAGTAGACTTCAAGGGAAATCCAACCCAAATAGACAACTAACCTAACAGAAAGCAGACAAATCAGAGACGCACACTGATGAACGTTTCAATTAAATCTGACTAAATATAAGAAAGTTATGTTTTTTGAAAGTTGTAATCACTATACATATGTGAACTTCAAATTGGCTACAGCGGTCACGTCAATGTGATGTTGTGCCGGACTACTTTCCCATCTGCTCCAACATAAACAATGACTAAAAAATATATTTAAAAAATCAAATATTCATGGCTCAGGGGGGTCTATTCTGTTTAGAGGACCTATAATAATATGATATCTATAATATCGTTTGAGTAGTGCCCCAAGGGAGAAGGAACTTACGAGAGAAACAGAAATTAATGATATCTTTTGTACACGGCAAATGGGAGAGTTATCCACATCCTACGTCACAATCCACTGACAAAACTACCAATTTGAGATTCGTATAGACTTAGTGATCTCATATTTCAAACATTCATAACTTCCTTACTATTAGTCCGATTCATTTCAACCTTTTGCCATTCTGTTTCTGTTATTGTTCTGCTTTTATTCAAAAGAACTTATTACAAGGGCTGGATTGCTCTTTAAGCAATTAGAATAAAATTGAATTATATGGAAATTTACAGCAGTCCCTACTTTGACAACCTTTATGCATGAAGTATATTCTTATATAGTGGGTTCTTGTATAGCGCCCATGTTTGTCACACTTGAAACTGCCGCTCCGCAATTAATAATTAGGGACAGATATTTTTAAAAAAATAGAACAATGATAATACCTGTTTCCTATAAAGCACATTACACAAATACCGTCATTCTCCATGTCTCCATATGCATGTATACTACTCACTTTTTCGACCGGGTATAAGCCCTGGACTTCACTTGAAAGAACCACATCGCGCAGATTAAAAGCCTTCATCATGTTCATGGTGAATCATTAACATGTTTTTAATCACTACAGTGGTTGAGTGACCTGACAGCTAATATTGATAGGACAATTTAATGAACAACACCATTACTTTGCGCACTTAAAACCGATTTCACCTAGAATCGAACTTAACCTTGGAGGGTTCAGATCCTATTTCAAGTAGGGAGTCCTTTATGGAAAGACTTGTATTTACCCGTTGAAGCTAGGCACTAAAAAAGAGAGCTTAACTACTCGACTCAATAAAAGTCGACATAATGTGGCGCCGCTGGTATAATCAAAAAGGACATTTTGAACCATTTCTGCTCAAATCAGTTAAACGAAAGGGGTGTATATGGCTTTTTACATGAGCTGACATAATTGGAATCGCGTTTTCAAAGTATCAACTGAAAAAAAAACTCTCTCCCGCGGTTCGGTAAATGGCTGGACTAGAAAACAACATACCTTTGCCAATATCCTTTTTAAGAGATAATGTAATTTTTTGTTATTTTGGTCTCGTTGAGTTCTATGGGAATGTTCTCCCTTTTATTTATGTTTCATTATCCATTTTTTCTCTCTTGGTTGTCGGTCTCGCGGGCTATCGGTCTCGTTTTTAGGAAAAATCTCATATATTTATTTGCTTTATCAGTCTTGTTGACCCTCCGGGGGAAATGCATTCGTTCGATATTTCTTTCATCTATCTGTTTTTTTGTCGGTGCTGTAGGTAATGTGGATCTTTTTTAACGTATCTTTGACTAAAATGGTCTTATGCACCTCCGTCCTCGTTGGCGTATATTGGGGTAAAATCGTATTGTTTTCATGTGTGTGAGTGTTTGTGTATGTTTTGTCGGTCTTTGTGGCTTTCGGTATACTAAGAGCAGTATTATGTTTGTTTTCTTATCATGTCGAAAAAATTGTCAATATAACATAAGAAAGGAAACTGTACACACACAATACAAGAAAATGCCCATATACTACAATGTTTTGGAAAGGGGACAATGTATGGCCTATCTGAAGTGGTATATTATTCTGTCAAAAGTGTTGCTATTAAGCACATATTCGTCTCACCCACGGACCTAATCAATATAAAAGCAGGATGCAGGTCAAGCTGGTAATTGTCAGTAAGTATAGACCTTATGCTTATTATGACTAGTTTGGATGTCAACATTCATCACACATTTGTCGTCAAATTGTGCCGATATTGATGGGATTACTTTGACCTTCTAAGCATGTTTCGTATGACTAGACTGTATTGTTCTTTTCTTATGTTTGTACACGGAATCTGCTCATTTTATCCACAGTCAACCAAATACCAACTTTTCAACGGATGCCACAAACCAGGTGAAGCGTTTGGCTTATTGTCACTTCTCATCAATAGATAAAGTTAGGCAGATCACCTTTTAAACGATCATTATATTATTGTTTTAGTGCTGCCAGCCATTTTAAAATAATTTCGCTTCACCTAATTATTAATTCTAAAATCCATCACAGAAGATTTGCTACGCATCAATCTGGCGCCAGTCAAGTAACATGTAAACATGACGTCCGGGGACATTTTCGCGGAGGAGGATGACGCCTCCTGCCCGAATATCAATCAATCGATTCAAGAGAGCTTGAATATAAATAAACGTTGCTCACCTATTCGGATAAAAAGCAAGCTGACGCTCATGGGTCGAATAATGCTTGCTATCATGTGCATATAACATGATAACCATTCGCTACAGAACTATCCACTACGTCTATTCACTGAACGTCACAGATGGCATATTGCCAATTTCAATATGTGTAAATGTATATCCTAAACCTACATTGATCGATATTAAGTTTGGATGAGTTTGTATACATTATTATATACAACAATATCATAATCTAAATACTGCAATACTAGATTCTATCAAATTAGTGTCCATTCTCCAAAGCCGGGAAGTATTCCAGCTAGTCGCCTTTTTTACGGGCGCGCACATGCTATTCCAACTGCATTGACGTCTGCATCACACGGGGCAAGCGTTCAGCACTATTGGGCGAAGAGGATAAATGCATATGAAATGCCATGTACAAGGATATAAATGCTGAGACTCCTACCCACGACCTATTAACTTTCATTCAAGTGATTAAACCACTCGATCACAACACAAATAGTCTACTCTGTCTTTCAATGGGTATGAACGAGAGGTTTTATCGCTAAAGCTTGGTCAGCTGATATTAAACAGCGTGTTAGTTTAGGCTTAGTAACAGGCTGTGAAACGTAGGATGGTAATATTCATGGATAAGAACATGAAATATTCTAGTTTATTAGACAATATTCCTTTCTGAATACCAAATTTACCAAACACAAATTTTACAGAAACTAGATTATGATATTGTTGTTTATATTTATGTATAAAAAGTCATTCAAACTTAATATCAATCAATGTAAGTTTACTATATACATTTACACTATCGGCGCCGATTCGATGACGATGTATCGGCAGGCAAATTTCATTTTAACGTTTACATAAGATTAATATCCAACTTAGGGTAGATGATTTATGTTATGCCCTGTGATTAAGGCGGCCAGGGGCGGATCCAGAATTATTCAAAAGGAAGGGACGTGAAATGTACCAAAATTGCGAGCGCAAAGCGCATGGCCTTTACGGCGTGGTGTTTTGAACCTTAAGATGCTCTATAATACATTCTGGGGCATTTCTGAATGCGTAAACTGAACACTAATGTGAATATTTCTTAGCTTTTTCCTGCATTTTCTTTCGGAAGGAAAAAAGGGAGCTTCCACGCCTCCCTCGAATCGCCCCTGCCGTCGATCTTTTTTCATAAATTTCATTTGCGCCCACTTGAATTTTTATCCTTAATGTTATATTTTGCGACAGCAAATGCGTCCAAATTTCACGCGATGTCAATGAAAATAGATTCATATCAAAACCCACACTCATCAAAGTTCATGTGACTTATAAATACTTAAGGTACTTAAAGAAGACATCTGTAAAAATAGACTTATTTAAAGAGCTTATTCAAATCAATTTCTCATCAATTTTAATTTCAAAATAATTTCAATAATTTTACTTATTGTGCACACCAAAGATGAAAGTAGATGTGACGCAATTTGCAAGTACATTGCTGATTCTATAAATTTCTTTCTCTTTTTTCCACAATTTGGTAATACAAAATTGTCGTTATTAATATTACAAGATGACCAATCAATTTCTATGAATGTACCCCACTTTATTTTACACATCATTGAATTAGGGACTTTTGTGATGACGAAAGTAGAGTAGGAACATGATTATTGTTTCGATTAGCTACTAATATTGCGTGTAGGGCCTAGCTGACAAATTGTTATGCTATGGATTTCTGTGGTTCAAGATCAAGCTTGCAGGCGGCAATTGGATTTAACTAGTGTTATTCATTCTGAAATCAAATTGAAATAGCGAAAGTTCTTTCTTCAACTTCAACTTGGGGCTCAAATGGTCAGAAAACTACAAAATCGCAGCGCAATGGTCATGAAAATGTTGGATTGGTCTTACGGATTTCCATACTCAGCAATTACACCTTTGAAACTAGGTGAGATGCTTGAAAGGGAAGAGAAAATTGATAATTTGGCCCCGTTGGTTGAATCTTTAAACTTAAATACCAGTAAGTTTTATGCGGGATGTTTTAGACTAAAAGAAAATTTAAAAACGGTTGATGGTATTCCACAGTAGGCCTAAACTTATTATATTATCGTAATTAAGGTTAATATATTAAAATTTAGATGTAAAAACAGCAGGCGTCACCTCGGTTTATTTGATTGGAATTTGTACAGGGCCAACCCTTTTTCATGACATTAGACGCTGAGGGCGTAATTGTGAGATCTCTTTAAAAAGCCAACTAGATCTGGATGACCAAACTGTTCGGCTATTCTTATGGTTATTAAAACATCCTAATTCATACACGTTTACTCCAAGTCCAAGATACCAACGTTCGGATACCAACAACCAAATGAGACGTTTGACATAAGGCAGACGTACATTTGAGCTTTAAAATCTTATCAAAGTTCATACGTCTTATTTACCTTTATAAAGATGCTTTGTAGATCCCAACAGTGTACATGATGTTAATGAAATTTATATCCATACATTTACGTTGTAAAAGAGAGCAACAATAGGAGAGAGTATTCGGGATGTTCAGGCATCGATAGAAGAAGAAAAAGGGAAAATTCGATAGAAATTCGTAGAGATGGAAAGGCCAAATAATCTAATCGAGATAAGTAGGATTTTGTGGATTTCAAGCTACTTTTTTCACTATCAATTAATTTATTAATATTCTTTTGGCACAAAAATTATCTTCAAGACATATAAACCGTAATAAAAAAAGAACCATCAAGACAATTGGAATTAAATTAATGAAAAACGGTATGTTAAGTGCTACTATCGGCAAAGTCAGTAAAGTTCAAGCTGGCAAACGGCACTGGTTGGAATAAACTGAACTATAATACAATTGACACGTACACTCTCTTATCAGCAAACCACATATGAGTATCATCAACTTGGATACGTTGAACATATTGGTGGGATGCTTTATAATATACCATCTCGATCGACATGACAAAGGTGTTCAGTTGTTCTTACGGGTATGACATCTTCGAATTTATACTTTTAACTACAAGAAACATATCAAAATATTCGTCGGATACCACAAACCAGGTGAGACGTTTGAGTAAACTAACAAACATTTTGGAGCAATCAAAAGTGGATTTTGGTTTCTGTGAAATCTGTGAAATTTAATACAGTTCTAAACGCCGAGGTAATGGATGGGTCATTTTCATTTATGTCCATACAATTTGGATGACTAGAGTATCATTTCTAACGATTAGCTTCTTTTTCTTTCTCTCTTTCTGTAATCAACTCTCTCTGTCTCGGTCTCTCTATCTATCTCATCCACGTTCTCTGCCTCGCTCTCTCCCTCTCCATGCCTTTCTCCTCCTTTCTCCCTCTCTCTTTCCCTCTGTCTCTCTATCTTGGTCCCTCTCTCTCTTTCTCTCTCTCTCCGTCTCTATATTTTTGCATATTGCTCTAGTTGTTGTGAAACAATGCAATGATTTAGAAAGAGCTCGGAAGTCTTGATCAAAAAATTCATATTTGGCAGTCAATGAAGTTATCTGCACTTTTGCTAATTTCCTTATTTTCTGCAGACCACAGTGGTCATCGCGGATAAAGTTACCTAATGACAGCCACACAAAAGAGCGACCAGTATATTACAAAGTTGATATTAGGGTTAGAGACGAGAACACCTCCACCCCCTTTCCTAACACGCACACACACCTTTAGTATATATTAGGAAACAACAACATCAATAAAATAAAACGTTCTTAAAACCAATACATGGATTGCATAAACTGTGATATAACCAAATTCACTTAATTCATTATCGGCTAAGAAATACATACTGAAATCAAAATGTACAAACGTTGTCCAATACATAACAAATGTCTAAAATATTTTGAATCGAAAGGCAATGGAGAAGACTTGCGGATTTATGTGGGGCACACAAACTATATATAACGATGTACACAATAAAATGAAGAAAAAAATACCTTAAAGAGAAGGTTCATTGCAATTTGGAAAATAGGCAAATTATACCTCTACAGATTGCTGAGAACATTAAAAAAATGAGTAAAGGAATATATTAAATGCAATTTTGATACACTTTCCAGAACCCACTCACAAAGTGAAATGACGGCATTATTTACATGCAATAAGGTGACGTCACAATATGAACAACCTACATCACACATTCGGGACAATGTTGGATACCCATTGCAATTTTTATATATGGGTTAACGTTGTTTGTATATTTACCGCCAGTGGTAATATTTCCTTTATTTTGGGCATTTTGAATGAGTTGCACTGAATAATAAATGCTTTCTACAAATGTTTGTTTGATTTTTATGTTATTTTCCGTCACATTTGAGCGTAAAAATCGGAAAAATAATCACATATTCTGAGGGCAGGTCAGCGTGTATTTGTCTTTTCTGGGAGTGCAAAGGACATTTTGCATGCTAACCTAACGATTCTTCTGGAGCAAAATAGGCGACAAATTGACATAAAATTGTCCAGATATCCATTACGAAAATGTCTGATTAGGCCGATTAATTTAGATTTTTGATAAATTAAGTCGTACCAGATAAATGGGGAAAGGGGAAACCGAGGAAGACTTAGATCAGTCCAGTTCGCGATACACGGCTAGCTCGAGTGCCGGGCTAGGCTGGCTACGGCAAGCAAGCTGCGCTAGATGCGATACAATGCCGGCAGTTTGTACGTACGCGTTATGCACAGACGCACAGGCGTAGTCAGGATTTGTCAATAGGGGGCAGACGTGAAGGATCGACTAAGCGAAGGAAAATAATTATATACGGTGAACCGTGAAGACAATATCAATTTTGTTCCTGGAAATCAATTTTCGTAATTTCAATTTATCCACATTATATTAATTTATGTTATTTTCTAAAGTAATCCATGCATAGGGTATTGGAAAAATAACATTTATCAGCCCACATTATTTTGCTGTCCATTTTTCAGTGAATTATCCTATAATATATTATGAAGATTGTGTTTCTATCCATTTTTAATCCATACATGCAGTGAAATGAATTATCAGGAATATGTGAGAGCATTTCCATGTCAATAACTTTAAAAAATTCATGTTAAATTGAAAGATTTATAAAATAACTCACTTTTGCACTAAAACTGAGAATATTTAAAATTGTGTAGTTTAAAGGAGTAAATTTATACCCTTATTGTGCATACCGGAATTAAATATTTTACTGAAGTATTCTTCAATGTATTATCTTTCAACTGGGCAGGAAAAAAATTAAAAACAAATCACCAAAAATGAGTTTTGGCGCACTTTTGTTCCTCCCTGGCCCACTGTGCACCGTTCCGCGAGCCCAGACATGTAGCCCTCTAAATAAGCATATTTCTTGCCTGACTGTAAATTTTGGAATTTGTCATTTTCAAACAAACGCATAAAAAGTATAATTTACTAGAAAGTGAGGAAAAATCCCGAAGTTTTTGGTCATTTTAGCAACATTTGTAAATCACTGGTATCGAATTATAAATAAACCACGTTTGAATTTTATTTGGGGGCCATTGACTCCCCCATCCACACCTTGTTGGCGGGAAAAATCGCAACTGATCTCCCCTACCTTTCTTCTTCCTTTTTTTTCTTTCCCTTTCTCTCCTCTTTCCCGTTCCCTTCCCTTCCTTCTCTCGCCTTTAGGTTTGCTGGGGGGAGGCAAGCCATGAGGGCCTTTTGGCCCTTCCCGATCCACAACTTGTTGGCGGGAAAATCGCAACTGATATCCCCTTCTTTTCTTTCCTTAATTCTTCCTCTTGTTTTCCTTCCCCTTTTCTCCTCTTTTCTTTTTTCTTTCCCTTTCATTCCTTCTCTCTTTTTCTTTGCCGAGGGAGGCAAGGCCATTTCGCCCCGATCTCCCTCTTTTTTCCCCTTTTCTTTTCTTCTTCCTCTTTCTTTCCCTTTCTCTCCTCTTTCCCTTTCCCTTCTTTTCCTTCTCTCTCTCTCTCTCTCTCTCTTTTTTTTTGGCGGGGGGCAAGGCCCGCTCTGCCTCCCCTGCATCCGCGCCTACGATTACGAACGACGCAACCGCAGTATTCACGTGCGTGCTGCATACGCGAAACCGAAGCGTGTGGAGAACTTCGGTCTGTTTCGTGAACGCTAACGCGCGCTGACCATGTAGAGATTTAACTCGCTGACTACCGTTAATCAAGTCTATTCGTTTACGTGCAGTTGTCCAAAAGAAGTCGTAGATGCCGTAAACCAGTATATGCCATGCTACACCCCCTTTAATTGAAATGAGATGAAATACCCTGTTGCCGAACGTTAATTTTTACTTTTTCTTTTGTATTTTTTTTTTCTGTTAGTAATTTATTTATTCATAGCAACAAAAAGTTGGATTTGATGCAATACATACAAAGAAAATATTATTTTGGTGATAGAAATAATTTCTTTTTATTTCATGTCATTTTTTTTTTAATTCAGAGTCTGTGGGAATTTTAAAAACCTGTAGCCTATTTGTTTGTTGTTGTAAAATTACCATTTCTGGTCTTCTTTGTTTCCTCATAAAAATATGTACATCTTCACATTTTCAGCATTTGCCTCCATTTCTGGAGGGATATACATGGTTTTCTACATGAAATATTTTCTTCTATCTGTAAGCAATAATTCAAGAGGTAAAGAAAATATGAAGATGTCTTTGTTTTGTTCTTTTCTTTTTTAATTCTTTTCCAACAAAGCTTTTGTAAAAAATAAAAAATAAAGCTGTAGCCTATAAAGCCTAGCTACATTTGGATGGCTGGGTAGCCTAATTATTTTATTTAAGGGAAGGAAAGAAGGGCAAAATAAAGAAACAGAAAGAAAAGAATACTGTTTGATCTCTGAGAGTGTTAAATGGGATTTTTTTTTTTAAGGTCGTAAGTATCATTAAAAACAGGGGAATTAGGGGGAGGGCCAAAATATGGGAGCATGAAAATACCATCAGCATGTCACAATAGGCCCGTTCAACTCGACTGGCCTTTGTGAAATTTACAAGCGGTTAAGCTTCATTGTTTTCATTTTTCAAGCTGATACGTGCCCAGCAAAACAGCTGTGGATGAAATTCCACATTCCTGCAGTTTGTCTTCAAGTCCCTGGAAGATGCATGATTGAAGTATTGACAAAGCACCCTTTGTATTAATACACATGGTTGTAATGTAGCCTAACATAAATTCATATAAATTCAACTTTATCCCACTAACCACCTTTTGGTTTATAAAAGTAAAGAAAAATACACAATTGTATTGTTATGTAGGTCCAGTAATCTCCAGTGAGAACAATATACATATGATCTCGATTTTCACCATTAAATTTGGAATAAAAAAAATCTTCGCTCTGCAAAACAAAGATTAGCAAGGATATCGCAATCTCAGACTTTAAACAGTCATAACTTAATTAGGCGATCCCCTATTATTGGCATAATTTTAATTCATGTTTGCACTATTGATGTTTTTTTCCTTTCTGTGCTTCAATACCTATGACATATGACCTTATTACATGGGATGGATTGCCCTTTAAAACTCTACTGTTTTAACCTTGAATAGCTTAAAAAGTCTGATACACATTTTGTCCAGAGCCCCAGGTTCACCCAGCCAATAATATTTTTTTTTTGAGGGGCTGAATAAGGGGCCCTGTGCCCCCTTCCCTGCCTGCGCCTATGGGCCTACGGTATATTTGAACGCTACATCGATGTTATATCCACTCGCTATTTGGAAGTTATAACATTGATCTATTGTCTAGAGATCTCCAAATCTCCATTGTCGTTGTCGCTGTCCGAGGTACTTCCTTCTTCTATCTCCCAAAAGTCAAATCAAGTATAATTATATGTTTTCGTCCATATCGATATTTCCAGGGGATTTTGATTGAGGTAAACAACGTGAGGTATGAATGGAGTCAACGCAATACATGTGAATTCAACGCAAACTGCATCGCGCACCGTCGTCAATCATTTCAGTTGAGCGGCCCATCGCTCATATTGTGACGTCACTGAAAAATCAGCTGAATTGCGATGTTTTCGGGGTCTTGAGTGGGTTGATTTGTCGTCAAGTTTAATCAACTTTTACAATTTTTACTCGAATTTACAAGTTACAAAAATGTGATAATTTTACTGAGTGTAATTTTTCGATTGCGGTGATGCAAAATTCAGTTAAGTTTAAAATCAATGAACCTTCTCTTTAAGATAAGTAAACGGGGTAGGGGGGGGGGCAAAACTAGTAGGATCTCTATAAACATCCCAACACGTTCAATATGACAAGAGTGGCCGATTGTTCTTACGGTGTTATGTGATACCATCTAAATCGACATGTTTGTTCCACATCAAATATCAACTCTTCGTCGGATACCACAAAGCAGGTGAGGCGTTTGACTGAAAACCAGATGAAATCAGAAAACGTAGACATTGTTGAAAAGCACTGAACTACAGTGTAAATAGGAACACAGATTGAGTGAGGAGAAACAAAAACTGGGAAGGCATTTTCCCCGAATAATATTGTAGACCCTTTCAAAGTCGATTATATATTCATTATATTGCTCCAGGTGACACAAAATCAATATTTTACTGCTAACACTGTAAAATGACCAAATTTGAATATAATTAACATGTTTACTACAGAATCATCTTTAAACCTGCCAAGTTGCTCTTGAAAATAAAGGGATTTTTGTTTACTTCATTCTGAATGCTCGGTCGCACCAGAGGCCTTATCTATGTTAGGTAAATGGTTTGTCGAAAGTTAATACACTATGTGGAGGCAAAGGGTTGGGAATCGATTTAGATATTTCTCTACAACCATTTAAAAGTGTCTTATTACAGACATTCTTGAGCAGTCTGTTGTCATTTGGGGTCACCTGCATTATTGGTTGTGGCGTTCGTAAAGATCATATCTTCCTATGACTAAAGTAAAGACTGCTAAAATACATTTAATAAACAACATATCACGATTTTGTTTGTTTTGTAGCATTCTTTAATGCATTCATTCAGTACAAAATTAAGATATCATACATCTTCATTGATTTACATAACATATCAAAATGTAGAGAAAATTGTACATCCCTCAGAAATACATAACATAGTTTAATACACAGTACATACTGTCTTCAAATTAATTATACTGAATTAATATTATAGATCAAAACCTTACGCACAGACTGACAGACACACCACACACGCTCACATACTCAGACACACATACAATCATACCCTCCCCTCCATTCCCAAAGCTTCCCAAACTCTACACCCCCTCCCTTCCCAAACACAGTCAAATCTACACAGTCTTTGGAAATCCAGTCTCTTACTTTTCCTTATGATCAAATTATAATTATTATTATTATTTGAGTCTGAGAAAGAGGTATTTGCCTCGCCGTCCTTAACTGTGGAAGTTGTCCCATTTTCTGAAGTGAAGTGTTAAAGTGCCTCTCTCCCCCGCTAATTCATTTTTTTCTTTTTATTTGCTATAATTCTTTTTTTAATTTCTTGAGGAATTGGGGTCTATTTTTAGTTGAACTATACTTAAAAATCATATGCTTTGTTAAAAGAATAATGTGATTTAACAGTTGTTCTTCCCGCATTGGATCCCTTTATCCCGATATGAATTTCTTGCCAGTGTAGATCTTTTAACGCTGAAAAAGCAAAAAAGTCACCGCAGTCCTTCCAAATATTTGCTACCTTTTCACAGGTAAAAAACAGATGTTCATACGTCTCTTCATGTTTATTGCAAACGGAGCAAAGATTGCTCACTGCATGTTTGAAAGTGTATAGATGCTTTATTTGTATAAATTAAATTATATAACATTTTATATTGAAATTCCTCAGCTTTCCAAATGGAACTATTACATCTTTATCCGCGTTAGGACCCAAAAATAATACAAAAGTTTTGTCTCTATTCATCTTCAACCCAGACATATCTGCAAAACTAGAACAACAATGAGTTTAGTCTATTAAAGGATTCAATATCTTGAACAAACAGCGACATGTCATCTGCATAAAGAATTTGTTTAACGTGAATATCATCAAAGGGAACCCTATGAAAAGCCGAGTCGCTGCGAATTGCGCGAGCAAGAATCTCAATACGGAGTAAAAAATAAATAGGCAGACAAAGGATTACCTTGTCTCACACCATTCTTAATATAAAAATATCCAATTGATACGTCTCCATTGAAAACACAACTCTGAGCTTTATTATAAATTATTTTCACTCATTTACAAAATGACGGTCCAAACCCAAAGGCTACTAAGACCTTTTGTAAAAACATGTGTGAAACCGAGTCAAACGCCTTTTCAAAATCTATTGCTAACAAATAAGCAGGTTTTTTTTTGAGTTGTATGAAAGATCATGTCGTCAATTAATCGAATCGCCTCACCTATATTTCTGCCCTTAAGATATCCCACCTGATCAATCCAAATGACTTCTGGTAATACTTTTTTTAATTTTTGTAGAAAGAACTTTGGTTAAAATCTTGTAGTCCACATTAAGTAAGGAAGTGAGTCTGTAGTTTTTAATTTGTAACGGGTCATTGCCTTCTTTATGAATTAAAGTAATTACTGCCTGTTTTTGTGAGTGGGAGAATTCCCCCTCACGAAAGGATTCATTCAAAGCATCGACCACTACGTCTCCTATTACTGGCCAAAATAATGAATAAAATTCGATACTTAACCCATCGTTACCTGGTGTTTTATTTAATTTAATTTCTTTCAAAACTGCCATACATTCCCTCTCTGTATCTTTTCCTTCACAAATATCCTTAAGAGTCTGGAATAAGTTTGGGTAGATCTGTAAAAAAAATCATCACTAGAATTGGAATCAACCGTGGAATGCGCATAAAGTTTGCTATAAAATTTGTGTATTTCTTGAATTATATCTCTCTGATCAAAACTTTTTTTCTCTTCATTATCATTAGTTTTCTGATTACTGTTTTTCTCTTATTTGATTACATTAATTAATTTAATTCTCTCCATTTCAGTTTTAAAGATTCAATCTTCTCATTATCTATCATGTTTAAAAGATCATCTTCAAGGGAGAGTATTTCTATTTCTAGATTCCCATGTTTTCCTTCGCTTTGCTTTTTCTTTCGAATATTTTCTGATAAAATTGTTTATTTTCATTTTCAAAAAATCCCATGAAACTCCTTTCCTTTCTAATTCTGTTTTATACTCCTCTTTCAGTTTAATGATTGTGGTTTTCATTAACACGATGAACTTTTCATCTTTACATAAGCTATTATTAAATTTCCAATAAGATCCTTTGAATTTGATATCATTCGAAGGTAAGTTAAAAAAAAGTGTAATTGTACAGCTGAATGATCAGGAGCTATAGATGATATTATATTGCATTTGGATATTATTTCATCTAATTTTTCGGATACAAACCAAAAATCAAGTCGACTTTGCATTAAAAAAATTGATTTGTCTATAAGTAAATTGCTTTTTCATTCCATTTCTCACTCTCCAAATATCAATCAAATTTAATCTATCCACAAAAATGTCAAAGTGTCTACAACATTTTGAGGGAAACTTTCGTTTACCAGTTCCCATGTAATCCAGGTCAGAATTACTGATCATGTTGAAATCACCTCCTATTATTAGCTGATTTTTTTATCTTATTAACCGCTGTAAGGGCTTTTACAAACTCGAGTAAACAAATAATTTGTTCTAATTTCTTCAAACGAACTGGGAAATATACATTGGCTATTGTTAGCCCTAACCCTTGTATACTGCACTTCATTATAATAAACCTACCATTATCATCTGCAATTGCATTAATGGCTTGAATATCTAGTTTAGAATCAAATAAAATAAGAAACCCCCTTACTATGGTTTGTCCCATGACTAAAATAAGGATTCTATGCGTATGATCGGTCAAAACAGGAGGTATGACATTAGCTAATGACAGCTGGGTAAGAAACGAAAAATATTCACTGGTTTAGTGGCGCGTAAAATACAAGGACGTGACGCAAAGGCTGCGCTTGAAAACTATAATGGATATGCGCAGTAAAAGTAGCGCAAACCTTTTAGTCGAGTAAATTTCCGGAGACTCTACAAATGTATTTTGACAAGCATATTGTCTTCAAATATATATTTTTTTTCAAAATGCAGCATAAGGCACAAATATTAAGTGGTTCTTCATGTCGGGTCACGTTTGAAACGGTAGCTTCTCGATGATCTATGCCCACTCTTCTTCGTCAGCACGTATACCATGACACGTATGTACCGTTAAGCTTACGGAATTGTCAACCGCCGAAGTTGCAGGTTTTCTAGAAACAAACATATACCAATCAGTCGTTAAATGCTAAAAATCAGGTGAGCCGCTTGACTGAAAATTTGAAGGCTCTATTATTCTATGGATAAAATTGTTATAGGTGCATAATTGAGGCATTCAAAGTTGCCATATGCTTGGCAAAGGTAGAATTGCGAATAATAAGCATAAATAAATATATATCTTCCCATTATTCCTCTTAACTTTCTTCCCATTATTCATGTTTATTTAGTCTTTGAATTAGTCTTTGGATATTCACATAATCATCTCAAAGCCCAACCACAAATAATAGTTTTCCCCTGTCAAATTTCTTCTCTCATTTTTTTATTTAGTTTAATTTTCCTTTTTTAGGGGGTCAGGGGGAGGGGTGATAGTAGAATTTCTATAACTTCAAATCACTCTTTGTTTGAACTGATTACCCTCTTACCCGAAAATGTGGGTAATGTTCCCCCTTTTTTTAGAGAGAGAGATTTCATTGAAAATAAATCATTACATAAAAAATCAATGTAAATAATTCCATACAAATAATAATCTTCATTTCGTTTTCATAACACAAATAAATTATTCGCAAATAATAATAATCACATACTGAACTGAACCTTTTCCTTTTCAAACACACACGAACACACACGCGCACGCACGTGCCGCACATAATATCCCCTCCTCATTTTCAACATGAGAACTATTCCCCCCTCACACTTAATTGAGAAGAAAAACATCTGATAAATATGGAGGTTATGTGCAGTTTAAGCATACATTGTGGTAGTTGGGCTCAACTTTTTTTTTCTTCTGATAAAACAAAATCAACATTATCAACATTTTACGTGTACGAAGAGGGACAACTGAATGTAATAATCATAAAAATATCAGCGCGTAGTATGACTGGTGGCTAGGTGGACTTACGGATGTTCACAACTCCTAAGCTGCTCGTCTAATACACTGACAAATAAATATCAAGCATTTATTGGATGCCACAAACCAGGTGAGGCGTTTGACTGATATAAAGAGAAAAGATTATTATAATATTTGACTCAAAATAAATATCCGGGCATCCGAGAATAAGCATTTTTTTCCTTCAAAAAATGGCCGAGCCCTGTTCTAGCAGTAGAAAAATAACTAAACCGTTAACGGTAATATTCTCCTGTCACTGATTTTGACAGCACAATATTTATCAGACGTCATGCGGCTGTTGTTATTATGATATTATATTATCATTTAATCTTTTTCTTTGTATTGTTTCATAGAAATAAGTAGGCCGGCATTCTTATAATGTTACTGTGCAGTGAATAAGAGATGAATTGCGATATTGTCCTTTATTTGTCTTTTTCTTCATTTGCTATTTTGCAAAATGTTTTCTCGTAATCGTACTTGTTGTAACTTTCTTCTTTTTTATTATTGATATTTATTCCTATAGCTTTGGTGTGTTTAGGGACCGGGAAGGGAGTGGGTTAGACGTACCAAGTGTATTCCGCGTTAATGTCCGGTGTGTCAATCAATTCCTAATCATAATAATTACGTACATCTCGCAACATAGGCAGGAACCATATTTATCATGATTCCTTCCGATTGCGGTTCCTTGCATCATACATTTTGTAGATGTGAATCATTGCTACAAGGCGATAACTGATATTCCTGAATGGTGACGCCGCAGCCTCTTTCTCTTGATTTCGTGAACTGGCGACAAAAAGCAACGAAGAATCTTCGTCATCTATCAGACTTCTCCTTCTTGGCCTAGTTGTAATATCGCAGGTGTAGACCTACGCTCGGTTTTGGTGGGGTTGACATTGAGAAACCACTCTGTCAGGCTTCCCGTTGCTGTTTTGCTCCACTGTGTCGAAGAATGCGGGACACAGTTGCTGTTATTGTTTACATATCGTTTGTTTAATCTTCCACTAAAGGAGAAAAAATCGAATCAAATCAGCTGATTTTTTTTAACTAAATGGGTTAATTAAAAAAAAAATGACGAAAAATCAGTGGTAGGGAGATGGAGTGGGGGCTTGAAATACATTTGCATACAGCCGCGAATACCCTATGACCGAACTCTACATCTGCGCTACAGATGGCATACTACGAATCTGCACGTTTCAAACAGTTTCAAGCAAACTCTAAACATTTATCGCATGCCACAAACCAAGTGAGGCGTTTGATTTTACGTCAACCGTTACAATGATCACATTAAAATAAAAACGTACTTTACACATAGGAATTAGATTCGACTTGAAAATCAATTTTATCTACTGTTCTCATTACCTGTACTATGTGTTTGTCATAGAGATATGTAGAGTAAATCATTCTACAATAGATGGAGGGAAAACACACGAAGCAAGGATCGCCTTGGGAGCGCCCAAAACAAATAAAGACAAGGTACTATAAAAAAAATCGTTAGCGCATTTTTGCTTTATCAAGTAAGGAATTTATCATAACTTAAGTGATGGAGTTAATTTGAAGTAGATTTTTTTTTTCCGAGCCTCTAATTCTACGAGATGTCTATGATGGCATTGTGGTCATTAACTTTTGTATTATAATAATGGAGGGGTAGACAACTGCATGCTACATTTTACTATGTGCTAGGGGCTGTTTTTAACTTATCGGTTGAAATATGGCCATTTCGGGCTTCTTCTTTTGCATTATCGACTCCGAGGTATATAATAATATAGGAACCCCCCAAAAAAAAAAAATAATAATAATAATAATAATAATAATAAATTAATAAATAAATATATGAAATAAAGAACAAAGGAAAAGGGACGAACGAAAATCTTAAATGACAAAAACAATCCTTTCCCGGACGTATTAACATTAATGATATGTTTTGGTATGATAATGTATAACGTTGTTTTAAATGTTTTTATTACATTTTTGTTATGGTCGTTTAATCCCTTATCTTAAAGTAGAGTATTTCTTTATGGGGCATATCTAGCAATTGCAATATGCTACCTTGAATATAATTTAAAGAAAAATGCAGATTATGCAAAGGATCTCTTATCACTTTTATAATAATCAGTAGAACAAATGAGGAGGATATTTAAAACGTAAAGTACTGCAGTTGGAATTTCGACATTGAAATTTGCCAGGGGCGGCGATCCTGAGGGACGGGGGACACGTCCCCTCAATTTTTGTAGGAGGATCGTCCCCTGAAAATTTGAAAAGTGCAAAAAGCAACACACTTTTAGGCTCTGGAGGGCCCAAGAGTGCAGCGTTTAGACAAATAAAAATGCAAAATCTTCTCACTCGGAAGCTACGCTCCTCGTATAATATCCTTCAAAATGTACATGTACATATTGTATAAAACTGAAGTGTACAAAAGTATATTGCTTGTTTTTATACTATAGTTTTTATAATACTACAAAAACTTTAAAAACTGTGAGGGTAGTCACTTCTGTCACCTTCTATGCTCCCTCGCATAGGCGTACTGATGGGGGGCTTGGGGCAGTTGCCCCCCCCCCCAATAAAATTAAAGAAGGGGTTTATTTCTAATTCGATGCCAGTGATTTACGAATGTTGCTGAAATGGCATGATTTTTCCTGAGCTTCCGTGGGCTCTGCCCTGACCCCACCAAGAGCCCTTAAGCGTGCCCCTGGTTGCTCATCTGACCGTACTTAAATGCCTAAAACCCTGAGCCGGGGCTCCACCCCCTTGACCCCACCTCGGCCCTAAGGCGGGCCCTTGGATTCTCATCTGACCGTTATTAAATGCCTTAAACCCCTGAGCTTCCGGGGACTCTGCCCCCTGGACCCATCCAAGGGCCCTAAAGCGTGCCCCTGGTTGCTCATCTGACGGTTATTAAATGCTTAAAACCCCTTAGCTTCCGGGGGCTCCGCCCTCTGGACCCCACCAAGGGCCCTAAGGCAGCCCCTGGTTGCTCATCTGACCGTAATTTAATGCTTAAAACCCTTGAGCTTCTAGGGGCTCCGCCCCCAGACCCCACTCCGATTAATGACCTGCATGCCAGTGACACAAATAAGGTATCAAAATACGCTCATCTGAACGTAATTAAATGCCTAAAACCCCTGACCTTCCGGGGGCTCCGCCCCTGGACCCCACCAGGAGCCCTAAGCCGGGCCCCTGGTTGCTCATCTGACCTTAATTAAATGCCTTAAACCCCTGACCTTCATGGACCCCAAGCCAATTTACGCTCCACTTGCTTTGCTCTACCTGATCGTTAATACCTTAGCCCCCCACACTTTGAAAAACGTTCCGCGGGGCTTTCATGTAAGAATGGTGGTGATGCAGATTTTCTTCTGCCCCCAAACGTTTTTGGTCATTACGCCACTGCTCCCTCGTCCCTCGCATTTCGTCCCCCCGGTCATGAGAAGAAATCGCCGCCCCTGAAATTTGCCAATGGCTGTCATGCATTATATCAATTGAACTTGGTTGGCATGATACTTGCTACCTTGAATATACCTTGAATATAATTTAAAGAAAAATGCAGATTATGCAGAGGATCTCTTATCACTTTTATAATAATCAGTAGAACAAATGAGGAGGGTATTTAAAACGTAAAGTACTGCAGTTGGAATTTCGACATTGAAATTTGCCAATGGCTGTCATGCTTTATATCAATTGAACTTGGTTGGCATGATTCTTATTTGTACACACAAGTGATATACAGTGATTGATGGATAAAGAGGTGTAAGTGTTTGAAAAATCGCCCTGCTTTGGTAAAACTTCCGAATAAGCATAAAACCTTAGGCACAGGAGGAAGTTTACCAGACATGAAACATTCGAATATATGAATTTATAATGCGCACTTATCCGAAACTTTGGGTCTAGGCGCGAAAGTAATGAATATGCAAGTTACATTAAAGTGACTCAGTAAAATTGCCTCAGATTCTGAAACAAAATCAGTCAGGAATCCCATGACTTTTACAAGCCGATCGTCAGTCTGATTATCAAGATATTTATGATTTGATATCGAAATCAAATTTTGAGTCTTCCTAACGGTTTTCATAACACTACCGTCTATTGGGGAAAATGAGTATGGTAAAACCGGTCTCTGAAAGATTTCTACTTTTTTGACGCACTTCATGATCATTTTGAAGCGCAATTTTGTTAGGGCTTCAATATTACACTATATCACAGACACTGATAACACGTAGGCCCATGCATCTCAGATTTAACATTGTTAAACGATGCCTTTAAACCAAAAATATAGCTCAACATATAATCTACAGGTAGTCAAAGTTGCCCTGCCTCTACGCGCCCTGCACATCAGCCCTTTGAAGTAAAACCATTCTAACAATTTATAAATATCTACGTTTATGACGTATTATCGAAATATATTATTTGTGGGGAGCAGCGACCTTTCATAAAATTAATTTTAGAAGAATCAATTTGATAGATGTGCACAGGGAAATATTCATTTTTCATAATTGCTATAACAACTTTAATCATTTTTGCAGGATCTTTAGGCTGTACTTATCCACAATATTATGTTTCGGCAACGAATGATCAGCGTCAATTGAGTACGATAACCGAAACAAACACTGTACCAAACCCTAAGCTTCATCTGATACGTCTTCACAATAAACCTTATTGCAACGCTTACCCTAGACCAGACACTGTACCTAACCTTAACCCTAACCTTCATCTAAAACGTCTTCACAATAACCCTTATTGCAACGCTTACCCTAGACCAAACACTGTACTTAACCCTAACCTCCATATCAGACGTCTTAACAATAAACCTTATTGCAACGCTTACCCTAGACCAGACACTGTACCTAACCCTAACCCTAACCTCCATCTCAGACGTCCTAACATTAAACCTTATTACAACCCTTACCATAGACCAAACACTGTACCTAACCCTTACCCTAACCTCCATATCAGACGTCCTCACAATAAACCTTATTGCAACGCTTACCCTAGACCAGACACTGTACCTAACCTTTACCATAACCTTAATATCAGACGTCCTAACCTTAAACCCTATTACAACCCTTACCCTAGACCAAACACTGTACCTAACCCTAAACTCCATATCAGACGTCCGAACCTTAAATCCTATTGCAACCCTTACCCTAGACCAAACACTGTACCTAACCCTAAACTCCATATCACACGTCCGAACCTTAAATCCTATTGCAACCCTTACCCTAGACCTAACCCATTATCTTTTTAACGAAATAAAGCCCGCAACAATAGTCGACGGAGCGTCATGATGTCGAAGGCTTCAAGCCTTGTTCATTGATTATGACCGATTAGGTCCCTGCATTGGAACAAGAAATCTTAATTAATCAGGACAAAATACCCTGTATAAACATTTTCATGAATCAACCGACCGTATACCCTTCTTTGATTGATCTTTTCGCCCCCTGTTGGAATTATCGTGCTTCTCTACAAAAAGATTTAAAATCCCTTCAGCCTCTTGGGTTATTCTGGCACCTGTTTAGAACCCAGGTCTTCCGAAATAACGGCACCGCTACCCCCTCCCTCCTCTACCCCTCATTCAAAAATGTTTTCTAACGAAGACACCAATGGAAAGATATTGCTATTCACTAAATATCACATCTTGTTATGGTTCTCTTTTACTTCTTCCAGGTTCCATACGTTGTAGTGCTCCGTATGTTCCTCCCCATTCCACGGTGGAAGATCTCCGTCTCAATTACGGCTTCACAGACAGAGTCAATGTGACGTGTGATTCCAGTGATTCTTACTTTACCCTTCAATGTCATAACAAAGGCTTGTGGAGCGGACCTGTTGTATCCTGTCCTGCGCCTCCACCGCCTCCACCGCCTCCAACGCCCGCACCGCCCGCTGCAGGTATTTGATGTTGGTTGTTTAGTATTTATAATCAAAGGAGGTGGTGTGTCGCAATCGGATCGTTGTCTGACTCTCACGACTTTCACAACAGGCAATCGACTAAAGAGATCTTCATGACAGGCTGCATAGCGCTTTTACGATTAACAATAACATAAAAAGATGATCTCTTGACGCAAAGCAACTAATCAATTGCAGTAATATTTTTAGCGAAATTAAATGTTGTCGAACTTTTGAGTATAACATGAACTGCATGTTGACTATTAAATATATATTATAATATAATACTAAATATATACTATAATAATGATCATATATTAATAATACATAAGATTTGTAAGGCGCCAAATCCACTTGACAATCAATTGCTCAAGGCATAACTTGTGCAAAAGATGAAATACATGATAAATGGACAAAAGTACGATAGGAAAGGTACGGACATGAATGGTAATATTATGATCACTTTTACCTTTTAATATATATTCACATTCCACCGTAGAATTAAAATTGTAAATTGTTCTATTGTTTTCTACAGAAACACACTCCTTTCCCTTAACTCTTACTAGTTCGCTATTCAGTATCATGCAATATTTTCATGTAGCAGTGAGGTACTTGTATAGGCAATAATAATTTTTTTCCCCAATAAATCATATCAACTCTCGTTGAAATTGTCTTTATGTAATTTTCTGTATTTTCCCCCTACATCCTATTTTTACTGTGTTACTAACCTTACAATCAGTATCAATATTGTATTTTACTTGTACCATAAAAGATGTCCAGTTTAGTCTTTGACTGAATTTGATCAGATTGAAATGAAATAAGTTGAATTTACATGTGTCCATAATACAAACATAGTTTGAATACCAAAACAAAAAAATGAGAACCATGGTAATTTCTTCTTTTTTTCTGGAATATTTTTTCTCACATTTTGCCAAACGCAAACAGTCGGTAGTAATGATTTTCCTTTTCAAGCACATTTAAATTCCTACCCCTCTAGATTCAACTGGGTGACAACTGTACTGTTAATGATAACCTATGGTCATATATTGATTTCATCTATGCAGTTGCTGTTCGCAATGCCAATGCAGTGCCCTGGCGGTGCCTCCTGACTCAACCATTCAGAATCTTCGTCTCTCATACAAAGAGGGTGACATGATAAATGTGACATGTAACGAAGTAACTAACGAGGGTCGTGAATCGTTCGAATTGACATGTGCGGACGGAATTTGGAACGGACAAAATATAGTCTGCCCTGGCCCTGTTATAGGTAATATTGGACCGCGGTTTGATTTCACACACAAACACAAACAAACACGCACACAGACTTAACAAAATGCATATCGGAGAGAACATTGCACTGTTCGTATAAAACAGGATAAGGCATATCATTTAACTGGTTGGCTATTAAAGAACATACAATTGAGTTTTTTAAACCGATATTCCACTATTTGAATTGTGGCATCAAACATAGAACCACCAGGACAGAGATAATATATTGGGCTTGGTTCCCTTTAGTTATAAGACTATTTCAATGATGAAAATTCTTAGTTATTATTCTTGAGAACAGTCTGCCAAAAATATATATATATTTTTTTTTTAAGAACGTTCCATTTGCTCAACGAGTTATCATTGTCCCTATTATCATAGCAAAATATATAATATGGCATTATGGACGTTTCCGAAACTTTTGGCTAATCAAATGAAAAAGTGGTGTCATCCGACACATCATTAGAAACGAGTGAATAGAACTACATAGAATAAGTACCTTAAAGAGAAGGTTGAGTTCTGGGGAGAGGTGAACAAGAATTTATGAGCGTTTTCATTGCTATTATGCAAATGTGGAAGAACATCAGAGCATAATTGTTCCCTGAAAAGCATGGCTCTTCAAATGCCTTCATATTCTAAATATGACATGTAACAGCTTGAAAAAAAGAAGGACCTCATTTTTATGCCACATGTTTGTGTATTCCCATATAAATCTTTCTGCGTATAGTGCTTGTTACATCTACGGAGACTGGGCCAAATTTTTTATCATTTTAATGACTCTAGAACCTTGCAAAACACACAAATACTTATATAATACATGATCAACTTTTTTCGATCGATTCCACACCGTTTCTTTCGCAATGCAATCGCATGACCAGAACATAATTTCATGAAAATGTTTGATGAAAAAAAAGATGCAGAAACTAATAAATCAAATCAAATAAATGTGTGTCAAATGCTGACCTTCGAATTATAGAGTTAAGAATAAACTTTAGTTCTGGTCATGCGATTGCATTGCGAAAGAAACGGTGTGGAATCGATCGGAAAAAGTTGATCATGTATTATATAAATATTGGTGTGTTCTGCAAGGTTCTAGAGTCATTAAAATTATAATATGGTTTGATACAATATTTCATATGTATATATACAGAAAATATACGGAATTAAACAAAAATATTGAATGCATAATTAACATACATTAGATGCAGAAGGGCTACAGCATAAGCAAAGTAGATTGACGTGCCCTCAGCCCTCAACTTAGATACAAGAATATAAATAAAAAAGCAGTAGAGTGACTTGCAGAGAAGAAAAGGAAAGGGGAGAGACGGAGCGTTGGTTTTCTTTCAATATAATAAAACTAATACATCTGCTGATTGAAAGCAGGTTCATTCATTAACGGTCTAAAACTTTAAGGAAGATGTCACATTAGTAATTTTAACTTTAGAATAGTTTGTTTTTCATATGACTCTTGTTTGGTTTGGATTTCCCCATATTGCATTTTATCATGATTCTGTTATGATCCACATTACTTATTCATTCATTCATTTATTTATTCATTTATTCATATAATTTATTTAGTCATTTATTCATATAATTTATTTAGTCATTTATTCATTGTTTCGTAGAATGCAACCAACCAATCATACCAGCTGATTCATCGGTTAAAAAGATGAAGGCTCGATACAAGATTGGTGACAATGTCAACATCACATGTAACAGTGCGTCTGATTCGTTCGTTTGGATGTGCGACAAGGATGGTCTGTGGCGAGGAGCGTCCGCTCGGTGCGCAGTTTCACAACCACCCGGCGGTGCTGCAGCAGGTTTGTACTCATCACTACTTTACAAATTCACTTTTTTGTTTTGATACAGCCTTTATTTAGTGTTTGTGTTTCATTTCTACGAAATGCTCCTATCGTGTTTGGTTTTGTTTATGATAGCGATATCAATTTCTTTTTTCCAGTGTAATGCTAACACATGTACAGTGTTGTTTTCAAGTATTACATTTGCCTTTGTTTTGTTGTCGTTTTTGTTTGAATATTTATGGTTGTTTACAACGGATGACATTACATAACCTAATTTGCAACTGGTCCCTATTTTTCATTGTGCCTCCATGTCATTTGTCCAACTATAATCATTAATCACTCCAAGGATAACAATTTATAAATTTGAAAACATTGGACCAAGAAAAATATTTCACAACGGTAATTTAGTAGCCGCAGTTGGGGCAATGAAAATGGGTCCAAGACCAAATAAAAAAACCTTGGCCATTTCCGCTTCAAGTATGTTTTCCTAAAAAAAGGTATTCCTTAAGTTCACTCAGATAAATATATAATTGTAATGGGATACAACACTATTTTGTTTTGTTTTACATAATCCAGGTGTCACAACATTGTGGATCTGTATCACTTTAGACAACAATTCACTCCATTTGCAATTTATTTGATTTGTGTTTCAACATCAAAAGACGTGTTAAAATCACCCTTTACTTTTAAACAAAATAGTTTGATAGGATTCTTGTTTTAAGTTAATTTTTTTAATCAAACATTACCGTATAAAACAAGATTATTTATATGTGAAATCATTTCAGCTTTTTACAAGGAAGAGCGTTTTAGCAAAAGTTTGTTATCTCCCATATATGAATAAGAGAAATTGTCTGATCATCTTAATTGAAAATTTCTTCGTAATCTCTTTACAGGGAGAATTGGAAATAAAGAGCCCGAGGAGAAGCAAGATGGACGAAATTTCTTCATCACAGGCCTTTTAGTAGCAGCTGTAATAATTTTCGTTCTAGTCCTGATGTCAATGGTAGCATTTTCAATCTCCGTCAAAGGGTAAGAAGGTCCTAAGTTTACTGGAAAATCCGTTTGTTTTTTTTGTTTTTTTTTTACATACATAGAAATTATTTTGAACTATTTATCTTCTTTTTTTTGTTGTTGCTTTTAAGCTATTGAACATGTTGAATAATTAAACTGAGTTAGATAATAACACCTCTGCGCTTAGAAACGCCCGTATTAAGCGCCCTATAAATGTAATTATTATTATTAATACTGCAAAAATCGAAAATAGCAACGTAAATATACATAAAGCTTTTCGTCTTGCCCTCTATCGGAGTAAATTGCAAGGATGAACATAATTCGGGAGGACTATTGTGTTATTGTAACTAACATTGGTACAGCCCTTGGTCATTAAACAGCCAATCACAATTCGTCAATTCAATTTCTCGCGCGCCTGTTCATATAGTATGTCAGTTTACGTTGCTATCATTTATTTGTGTTGGTTTTTGGCGTTAAAAATGTTTAACCAAAAAAGGGGAAGAATATGCTACATTTTCTTTTGGGTATAATATGTATGAAGAGGAGTTGACAACGATAACTTAAATCATGCAAGAAAATGCCGATATTCATGATTTTATATATGTTGAAACACAGAGATTTCTTTTTGGAAGCTTCACTAGATCAGAAGATTTACCATTTGCTACAATTTTTCTCATGTTTGAATTGTACATTTAGCCAATTGACCTTTTGAGCACCCCTAACCCCAAACGAACGTTACTAATTCTTTGAGAAATAAAATGAGTTACAAATATATTGATGAATTTCATATTTTCATCATTGTTATGATGTTCATTTGCGGTGCATTTTAAATGTAAGCAGTCCCTACTCCATGTTAATTTCAATACGTTGTTACTGACATTACTTTCATAAATTTGATATTTAATGACAGTCGGAGCTTTGTACCATTGAAACATTCCTTACAAGATGAGAAAGCTGACCGAGGACCACTCCCCGATGTTCCCACAGGGTACGCTGATTACCTTGTAGGTGATACGTCACTGTACACTGCACCATACTTGAAACCAGACGAGATTCATCATAGCTATGAGACCTACGAGAAACCAATATAAGTCACCTGACTCTTCTTTTCATGCTATAAATACTAAATGTAAAAAAGGAACTGAACTATTAAGTGCAAAAACTTTTTACTTACCAATTACCTAAATCTAAGTTTATCATCATTCTCTTGTTTGATCCAGACACTCAATAACATTTCGGTCTCGATTGTGAAAGGGGTATTATTCAGAAACCGTGGGTTATGAAAGCGAAGATTAATATACAAATACCTTAACGATTTAAAGTGCAAAATGAAGTTTCCTACTCTTTATTTCATGCATCTAACACTAACTAAACTGAACCGTACTGAACTATGAAACAGATCTATTCCTTTAATTTGCCATGCAATTTTATGAGGTCATATTTTCCCCATGGTTCTATTTAAACGTGACTACGTCCAATGTCCCTTGTCCTGCTTGTCAAGCTTGTGTAATGATGATAAACACCCCTCACCCCTCACCCCCAAAAAAAAAAAAAAATTGGAAACTCAAGTATGATCTTGTAAATTTCTATCTTGTCTTTGCATAATCACTTGTTTATTTAGTTTTATTAGAAAGTAGGGTTATTAATGGTTAAGTACATGAAAATAAAGGTGAGGTCAAAAGTAAAATGTTGCAAAATTAACTTCTCTTGTTCGACTGTGAATTCAAATTGCCCTATTTCCCGGGCCTTTCCAACAGTTGTTAACCTAGGTGTAATGCTTCAGAGAGTTTACATGTCACCATAGTGCATGAATTTCAATTTCAGTTTCTTTACAATTCGGCGTTAATCATGTTTATGGATGACCAGTTCGAAACAATAGCCCCATTGTCATTTTAAAAAATCGCATACTACGCTAAAGAAAGAACAATAACAATACCAGTAATTACCAATTCATTTTGGACCTTTTCATTTTTGTAATTAGATTGTAACAGGAATAAGCCTCCGATAATTTATATTCATCAGTTTTATTTGAATATTTTACAAAGAGTGTATGAAAGCGGTACACATTTACACAGATATGATATTGAATGAATTTCCATGTTGCCTGTATGTACTGATGAAACGTTTACACATCTAATCAGAAAGCAAGCTGTGAAGCAATAAATGATTCTTAAAATGCATAACTTCTCAGGATGTACTGAGATGACAACTATTATTTATTAGGACGTATAATCTTCTTTTGGGTGTTAATTTCTCACTTTGCAGCATCTTTACAACATTTGGCCATTTGTATAATCTATTTCAATACTTGAGATATAACTGCACACGTCATATATAGACATATATTTCTTTTACAATTGAGTTATTTCGATTCAAATTCAAAAGAATATATTAAGTGAATAATAGCAAATAAAGTTATGGGCAATATTGAAATTTATTCATGTTTATTCAAGATACTAGATACTACAATGCATAAGCAACTTGCATCACAGCTCCGGACAAAACTTAATATGCCATTCAATTTTGGGTTATTCAATCGTTCGCTACTGGCCTTAATTATATAATCCTACTGTACATGGTTTGAAAGGCAAAAATGTTTCCCATTAAAAATAGACTTCAATGTAAGTGGTGTTTTGTTATCATTATTGTTTTGTCAAAAGGATTGTAGGTTTCTTTTCTATGAAGTAAAGTGCAAAACAAATCTTAACCTTTTCAACCTTCTTTATATAGCCATCGTCAAAAAGATTGTAGGTTTCTTTACTATGAAGTAAAGTGAAAACAAATCTTAACCTTTTCAACCTTCTTTATATAGCTATCGTCAGTAGTTGATGATGATCATTACATGGTGGCATTTTATTTTAAGTTTTTAACCCAAAGATCCATGAGGATATTAAAGACAGTATAACTTGCTGATGTAAGAAAGGCATTTTGATAGAATATTCTATTGATATCCAGAAATACAATTAATTAAATGATGTTGGATTAAGTTAACATACGGAAATGATCATGTTAAAGGTTTTTTTTGCCCCGACGTTTATGAATGTAGAAATGGTTGCATTCCTATCTTGATTGTTTAATGTTTTTCTAATTTTGGAGTCTAAACACGAGGTATTACTACAAATTCATTGGGATTATTGAATAAAGAGTTTGGTAATATAACAAAATACATTTTCACCTATTAATCTACATTGGGATACTAACAATTAATTTTCATGGTTTTCCTAACCCTATTTTTATTTCAATTTTAATACTTTTTTTCTTACAAACCAGTTTTTTTTTTCTTTCTTTTTAATTTTTGTCTTACTTTTAATATCATTTTATTTTATTTTGTACTCTTCTTTTATTTCATTATTTGTATCTATTCCATTTCATTTTACTTTTGAACAATCACATGTTTTGTTTTATTGATTTTTTTTTATTCGATTTATTTCTTTTAGAAACATGTTGAATTGGCATTCATCAAACATATGACGATGTTTCACAACACAAAGAGTGCGTACAGGGTGTTCATAATGAAGGTTAATTCAAGAGATTATCTAAGCATGTTATATACTCACACGTGATTGTTCAAAAGGATGCCTAGTACCATGTGTATATGCCTTTCTTTGGAGCCAAACAATAATAACGTATCGGCTATGTATGTACTGATTTTTTTTTTTACTGAAAACCAATTACGCGGAAGTATAGTGGATATTTTATTTTTCATTTAATTGCATTGGGAAATACCAGACTATAAGTACAATTAACTTTAAAAACGATGGGTTGCTTTTTTCATATAATTTACATCTTTTGCAGTGCTCATTAACGTATTGTTATTATTGTAATTGATGTATTACGAAATAAATTAAGAATACAAGACAAATGTCGCTTACCTTGTCTTAAATCTAGAATGCTTCTTCTCCGCCTCCTCATGTATGTTCTTTCGTAAGTCTACATAATAATTTTATCATACAGAACTGAATAACGAATGATCAGCTAGAAATTGGTAAAGGCCATTATCAAAAAGCCTAAAAAGTGATGAAAGCCCTTGAAAATATAGTCATAATAATGGGAGCTCAATTACGACAGGATTATGTTTCGCATTGTTTCCTAAGCAACCTTAGAAAATTTTTCTTTAAAATCAACAACACTGGTTAAAATATTTGTTCTCTTTCATAAAAGGACATTCATATTAGGAAGAAAGGGATGCAGTAACATCGTAATTTATAGATCAAAAGTAAAGTGGGTATTGGACTCTGGCAAGGTCCTGATCAGTATACGGGCTGGATATAGATCAAGCCGGCAAATGGCAGTTGTAATACTACTTGGTTATCGTCATCGCATTGTCGTTGTATGTAAGATCTCTTTACATTTCAGGAACCCCCAAAAAAAAAAGGGTGTGAGTGTGTGTGTGGGAGGGGGACAAACGAGCAGTGAGGTAAAAGATGATAGCTCCAGTAAATCCCAATCTAAATCTTTGTTTTCGCCCTACATAATTATGTTTATGCCACCAACTTCGATACTTTCAGATAATAATTATCATCCGCAAGTCATAAGTTTCATCCTTCTTTGCCTTCTCCGAGGTTTGAAGTTTAAGATTTGCCAGTGCGAGATATATCTGATTAAGAGAAAGTGAATTGTCCATTGCGATATTGCCATTTATTTTTAAGTAAACGATAACGAATATGCTGTATAATCAAATATAATGTAATACTCTGCTGTCAAAGAGGACTGAGCACCAATGTTTTCAAAAACCCGACGTCGAATATAAACCTTGTCTCATGTTTAAGCTTACGCAACGAAATTACACTTTGGCTACTTAAATGCACCCATTTTTTTATGCAATCCTAGCAGTTATTTTCAGCCTAAACGTAAAGAGGATTTTCACATTACTTTTCCAAAATCTTGGTGCTTAGTCTTTCGTAGCAGCCGTATTCTGAATAAGGTAGCATTTAACGGGAAATAGGCAGATACAAAAATGCAAGATCACACATAGTACTTTATTTTTTTTCCTTGAGAAGCTATTGAAATCGGGTTTATTTTTTTATTTTGTACGCACTTTACCCGTGTTTTAAGGTTGTATATTGCACACAGGAAATAGTCTTTGCAAGATATTAATCATTTGCTTACTTACAAGCTTCAAAACAGTTTTGGAAGGGAGAATATTTATTTCACCAAAAAATAAATTCTCTATATAATGTATTATTTTGTGTCAAACTTTCATATCATGATAGCCTCGTTTTTAAATATTGTGTTGCAAAGAAATTTACCGTAATTATAACAAATGACAACCACACAGCAAATCAATATAAATTTGCTGAATATCATAAAACTTTGAATTGCTTGTTTACCTGTGGCTACACAGAGGGACAATTTTTTTTTTTTGGGAGGTGGGCAGTGATGCATGATGGTTTCTTGTCGTTTTGCAATATGTGAGAGTAGAGTACTTTGATTTGTCCAGCTTTGAATAAATGCCATTCCTCAAGATTGCAATCCTTCTACATTGATCCCAGCAGCATCTGAACACAATCATGATTTCATTTCATTATCATTATTACTTATCTATTTGGGAGATTAATAACCAACGTACAAATAATAGACTTCAGTAAGGGTGTTGGTCAGACTTATTCACTTAGGCTGTACCTTTGGGACAGCTTAGACTGTTTCCAAGGTACCCAGAGTGGTTAATTATACTAATGCAAGAACATGTAATTACTATTATTTGTTTTACAAAATGGTGGAGAGAAATTCAAATACTGTTTAACAACGAGCATCGCTCTTAACTTGGCAACATACCTCAAGTTACGCACAGCCGCACACATACACATGCACATACATATACAAACACATTGTCGTTCATCGAAAGTGATAAAGACCACTTCCGCGCCAGGCAAAATAATGCCTGTCTGTTATGAACCAATCATTCCATTACAAACTACGTCATCACTTTATAACATAGAGTAAACGTCTTTTTATATCAGTGGCTGTTTCGCGCGGTCAACAATGATCATAGAACATTTATTGAAATTAAGTACCAAGTGAAGCGGGCATTAAACTCACCTACGGACCTGATCAGTATTCAGGCTTGGTCCATATCAAGCTTACAAATGGCAGTTGGAATAATCCGATTACAGTGCTTAATAACTTCACACTTAATCATTAATATGTCGCCAAATTTAAATGTGAGATGGTTAACCATAGCAACATACAAACAATATAAAACATTGAAGAGTTGTCCTTGGAAATATCACTTAACAAACACTGTATGCTTGCCTAAAAGCTCATAATATCACTAATATAATGTTTTCAGATGCTAGAAACCAGGTGAGGCGTTTTACTATACGAATTCAAAATGCTGAGTAGTATTAATTTGGGTATGATGAAAGAAGAGCCACATTCCTTTTTAGGCACTTAAAATATCCACACAAAAATTAAATGGAAATACGCATGGTTTATGCCTTATCTGGTTAGATTTGAGCATGGCTATGAATAGGATAAATTAATTGACTACAATGATTAAAACAATTAAGATGTTAACATGAAAATTGAAATCCGGCGTGTAATGCTCATTCAATTTCAAAATGAAGTTTGTTTTCGGCTCATCCGCGGACCTTATCAGTACATAGGCTAGGTATAGGTCAAAAAGTCAAATGGCACTTCTGAAAATTTGGACAACGCTAATATAAGACCAACATTAAATGTTGCTTTGTTCTATTGAGTGTTGATGTCTGTCTTTCTCTCTCTCTCTCTCTCTATTTGACGAAACCCCGTATAACATGAAGGCATTTAACTTGTGAGGTCTTTAAGTTGAAAGGATACAATTCAATATGTATTGTTCTATGTAAGAACGGAAAATACGGAGTTCCTTTCCCTCATCATTAACATAATTTATCTGCTTTAGGTTTTCTCTCCCAACTTCCTAAAATTAGCTTCGAATTTAACAATTAGTTCATTGAATTTCATGTGAAATTAAATGGAGGCGTAAATCATCATTCAGAAATTAGAATTTTCTCTTTCAATTTACTTTTAGGAGCATGCGATAACATTCGGCAGCTGGAATGTGCGCATTCATTTTTGATGTTAAAATCACTCGCCTAGTCACAATCGGCGAAATAAAATGAAGATTACGCATTTCGAACTTGATTTAAATGCTCCTAATTTGTTTTTTTTAAAAAAAGGATTTTCAGTGACACAAAATTAAATTAGGTGAACAGAGATCGGAATGGAAGCATAGGAGAAACAAGCAGCCAAAATTTGAGGGAACTTGAATGAACGTTGATGAAATTAACTGATGTTTTGACGAATTCGGCAGGGATACATAGTAAAAATTATGGTGCAACTTATCGGCACTCCGGGAACGGGAACGGGGAAATAAAACACAGAAAATATTTAATGAATGATTATAAAAAATATCACATTCTGCGCGCGCGCACACACACAGACACACATATATATATATATATATACATACATATATCACATCAAGCCGAAAGCTCGTAATAAAATTGTAAAGTACAGCTACGTCTCACGTTCCTAGACCATTTTCTTCACGCCTATATATACATATATATATATATATACGCATATATATCTTAATGAAGACGAAATAATAATACAGATCCCCCACCCACGGATAATATCACATTAAATGGCACTAAAATACATGATCCTAGCCTTCATGCAATTTCCTTTAATTCATTTTTTTACGAATATCGGCCCTGAACTCGCCAGCAAAATTAATAGAACTCACGCTCACTTTACAGACTTTCTTTCCAATCAAAACCAAGAGTCTCTCTTTAGTAACAATCGTCCAATTTCGCTACTTCCAAGTATATTTAAAGTCTTAGAAAAAAAATCGTTCATAATAGGCTACATAAATTTATCACTTAACACAAAATACTCAATTCAAATCAATATGGCTTCAGGAAAGATTACTTAACTGACCTAGCATAAACTCAAATTTATGACAAAATTACAAGTGCCATAGCTAACAAAGAACAATTTAGATAAGTATATTCTGTGACTTGAGTAAAGCATTCGATACGCTCAATCACGCTATTTTACTCTCCAAACTCATTATGGAATTCGGGGTTAGCCACTCTTATGGTTTAAAGATTATTTAAAAAACAGAAGACAATATGTTACATTCGATAGTTATGATTCTGATCCTCTTTATATTCAATTCGGTGGTCCTCAATGCTCCATCTTAGGTCTACTATTATTTCTTCTTTATGTAAGTAATATTATCAATACATCCCCCTATTTTCTTTTATCGTATTTGTCGATGACACAAACATCTGTTATTCTCATAAAGACCTTAATTCTTAAAAAATACTTTGAATTATGACATTAACAAAGTATCAAACTGGTTTAAGTCCAATAAACTTTCTCTTAATACAAAAAAGACTCATTTCGTGTATTTTAAACATCATTCTCATAATACAGAAACACCGATATATGTTAAAATCGATGATATGCTACTACAGAAAAAAAACTAAGTCCAAGTTTTTGGGAGTACTTATAGATGAAACTTTGACTTGGAATGAGCATTTACACCACGTTACAATATGCATTTCCAAAAGTATTGGAATAATCTCGAGGCTAAAGTTTCTTCTACCCCATGCAACCTTATTCCTACTTTGTAATCCGCTAGTTTTCTTGTATATAACATATTGTAATATTGTATGGGCAAATTGTGGTTCGAAAAAAAAATTGTTTTTAAACTGCAAAAGAAAGTCATACGTATTTCTACAGGTTCGCATTTCTTAGCTCACACTGATCCTTTATTTTATAAACTTAAAACAAACAAAAAATCGATTTGAACACTATTCAAGTAGCAATCAATATGTTTAAGTACATTAGTAATCAAATTCCACCATCCTTTGATAACATGTTTAGGTTTAATAGTTATGTTCATTCGTACCCTACTCGCATATCTGGAAACTTCCATCTTACAAATGCCAAATTATCAATACCACACAAATCTGTTAGACATTCTGGTCCGGCATCTGGACTAATTTTCCCGACAACCATCTACTTCTTAAAAGCTACACTTAAGCGACAAATAATACAATCATAGGCTCCCCACTCTTTAAATTAGTATAATAAAACCGTGACTTTATTTTATTCTTTATCATGCAACTGCTTTCTGCACCCACTTGATCACTCAGTTTTCCCAAGAGACCTATGTCGCCAATTCTTCTTTCTTTTTATGAGGCCGCCATCCATCTCCAGCCTAACTGCTCACGATGGTGGTCTCCTGCGGTCTAAATTATCTCTCTAATGTATTGAAAAATATTTACTATATATTTCTTATATTAATTGGGTGATTCGAAAATGTTTATTGTATGATATAATTGTACATGATTTTCTAATTAGTTACTTTTGTAAACATTTTATTCATTGTATTTGTTATTGTTCGAATGTTGGTAATTTGAGTTTGAATTTGTATCTTTTTGAACGAAGAAATAAAATCAAACAAACAAACAAACAACCACAGAAAATACAAAATATACGAACATTCCTATTCATTGTATCTTCTACGGTTGATTCACTATTTCTTTCCACTTGTCTATTTTTCGTCAACCACCACATATAAATATATATATATATCTTTATTTTTGCCATGCTGCTTTTTTTTAGTGTTGGGGCTTAGAGTACCTTCTACTTGTATTTGTTTTTCAGTTTTGTATATAGGTAGGAGAGGGAAACCGATCCGGACATAGAGCTTTTGCCTCGTTGTGCTTTGACCATCTATCGCTGAAATTAATATCCATTACAATTATAGATTAATAAATAAGGATGGACGACTGAATGTTAGTCTTAGTTATATGCGTAATCGCCGTTGTATTCCATTTTAATCTCAGGAAAAGGTATACAAGAACATGAGGAAAAGTGATTTTCTTAGGATGAAATTCATCTACGGTCCTGACCAGTATATCTGATAGATAAAGACATCAATTTGATAGTAGACAGTTCAGTTTACGTGTATTCAATCGCCTTCAAATATTTTTGTTCAGTCTTGATAGGGCTTAAAGGTGGTGGAATATCTTTAATATGGCACCGCGTTCACTATGACTGCAATGTGGAGCTGCACATTTGATTTACACACCCCGAACCTGCTCCTCAATTTCAGAACTACCAATGTCTAATGCCACAAACCAGGTGAGGCGTTTGACGACACTGACTGAAAATACGTCTAATTGATGTTCAGGAATATTTCATGAATAGTAAAACTTACGTTGAATTTCTTCTAAGGACACTCGAGAAATGGAAGGAATTTCTTTACACAAAATAGTGTAAAAGTGCTTATATACACAAACGATCTAAATATGATTTTCGACTTAGCATCTAAAATGTTATCCAAACGATTTTAAAGTAATAATCACAATAATATATTTTTAAATGAAAGCCAATGGTGAATACTTTGACTTAATGTATTTCGATGAGCGAGAGTTAATTGCCTTCCCCTTCTTTCCTCGAAAAAAAAGAAGTGCAGTGATTCTGGTATAGACTATGTAACTTATTCATTAGAAAATACAGGCAAAACAATGAGGGAAGAAGTGATCAGTAATAACGTTGACCTGTGATGATTATGTTCCCACCCTTAGTGATTGCATTTTTTGCGCTCACGCCATATAGACCAGACATTAGGTATGTAGTAAATTAAAAGTGTTTTAGCTTTTTAGACACGACGTATCCTCTTGTGGTCACGAGGTACAGTCTGCATATTAATCGCTTGTCAAAACAATAAGTTTATCCCATGGTTTTCAATCCAAATTCTACATAAGTAAATTGTTGTAAAACTGCATCCGCATCAATTTATGTAGACGACAAGCATGGAAAAAAGGCACGAATTGGAAAAAAGGATAACATAAAAGAGTAGTCCCCATATTCATGATACTTTGATTTGATTTATTTACCAACAGCAATACATACATTTCATACAATGATTTTACATATGCAAGAAGAGAAACTATTGGTTGGTAAAAGGGGCCAGATAATAGCACATGTGCTAGTCGAGCCTCACCCTTAAACAGCTTAACAAAGTATTTTGGTACAAATCAGTTTAGAAAACGTAACAAAACAAAAATAATGAATTTACTATTACAATCGATACTTTAAAAAACAAGAATACTCAACAATGTCTTACAATATACAAACTAATAATGTAAAATATAAATTGTGTACATATGCAAATTATTTAACTCGATATTTCATTCATGACTTATTCAACAAATGAATTGTAACAGAATTCCGAAACCTATTTCTAGACCTTGTCAATCTGACATCAATTGGTAATCTATTCCAAAATTCACTGCCCACAAAAGACAATGAAAATTGACCTTGTGTCGTTCTTAGTTTTGGAAGACGTAATTGTCCACCTTCTTTTTCTTGTGGAGTAGCCATGTTCTATAATGTCACAGTACTCTATCAAAATATGAGGCAAATTGCCATTGACTAGATCAAACATGGAAGTAGAAATGGATAAATCATGTAAATTATACACATTTAGGATTCGCATTCTTTTAAATAATGGATCTGAAGGAGTTCTCCATTCACTAAATGTTATAGCACGATCTGCCATTTTCTGTGAATATAATATACTTCTTAGGCTAGTCTTATAAGTGCTTCCCCACACCTCTATTCCGTAAGAAATGTGTGGTTGTATAAATGCTTTTTATAATAATATCAGAGTACGACTAGGAACAAAATGTCGCAATCTAAATAGCACTCCAACTTTCTTTCTTATACACTGATTTACAAAACGAATATGACTATTCCAAGACAAATGTCTATCAATGTGAACCCCAACAAAAGTGGCAACATTAACCTCTTTTATTTCCTCGCCAGCGATTTTCAGTTTACCATTCGTAACTATTTTTTCCTCCTACTACTTATTAACATGAAATTAGTTTTCATTGAATTAATTGTAAGTTTGTTAGCAATGCACCACTTATGTATCTTCTGTATGTTGTTATTCACTTCATTTACATCAATGTCATCCTGGTCAGCAGGAAAAGTATGAAATAGGTTGGAATCATCGGCAAACAGCCGAAAATTGAAATAATCAGTAACATTTGGCAAATCATTTATATAGATTAAAAACAGAGTTGGCCCTAATACTGATCCTTGTGGATTTTTGATAACGTTTGACCACACTGAACAAACTGAAATCGATTACTGAGATAATCCTTAACCCATTCTAGAGGTAACCCTCGAATGCCATAACTAGATAGTTTACCTAGTAATATATTATGATTAATTGTGTCGAATGCTTTTTTAAAATCGATGAAGATACCCAGAGTTACTTTTCCCTGATCTATAGATTTCAAGTTGAATTTATCAAGTTGATCAATGACAATTTCGTGCTATATTTCTTACGGAATCCATATTGATGGTAATAGAATATATCATTTTTTTCTAGAAATTGTATTAATCTGATATTTATCAATTGTTCGAAAACTTTACCGATGACAGGTAGAACCGATATTGGTCTATAGTTACCTGGATTATCTCTTGGCCCTTTTTTGTGTAGGGGAGTAACCTTTGCAATCTTTATTTCATCTGGAACCTTGCCAGTTTCTAATGACAAGTTAAACATATATGCCAGTGGATGTGAAATATATGGAGCACTATCTTTAATTAATTGCACTGGAATGTTATCGTGACCACAAGCCTTTTTGGTATCAAGTAGCAAAACTTGACTCCTAACTTCAACTGCAGTTATTGGTTTCCAAAATAAAGATTGCTCTATATTCTGCCCAAAAAAATCACCATATGCTATATCTGTATTCCGCATTTCATCTGCTAAATTCGGTCCAATATTTACAAAAACAATTTACAAAACACGAATAGATTTCATCATCCCTCGAGATATCCATGGTTTTTTGGCAGCTTTCTTCTTTCCTAACTGCTTAGTAACCAATGGTGCATGTTTATTACAAAGGTTAGAGAAAGAACTACAAAAATTGAGATAAGCTGTGTTGACATCTTTTGAATTATATACCGTTTCAGTTATAGGCAGCAAGATCTTCTCTAAATACATTTATATCATATTTCTTGTAACATCTATATTGAATTATTTTTTTTCTAGACTGCACTTTTGCTATATTCTTGAAGATTGCAAAAACTGTGAAATGATCGGACACATCAGATTGTATTATACCTGAATGGATTTCAGATATATTGATATTTGAATATATATGATCTAGTAAAGTAGCTGATTCCTTTGTTACCCTTGTTGGTGATTTACTTAATTGATCCAAGCTTATGCATTGTAATGATGTCAGAAACTCTTCTACTGTGTCTTCTTCACTCAAAGAATTAATATTGAAGTCACCCAAAAGTACACATTTATGTTTATCTACTCTTATTTCTTCTAACACATCCAGTAAATCATCTTGGAATTCCTTTACATTTGTATTAGGTTTTCTATAGATTATCCCAACTGTAACTTTTACATTATCTGTAATATCAATATGCAACCAAAGGGATTCTGCATGAATGACGCGATATTCAAGACGCATGTACTTTGAAGATGTATTAATATATGCTCCAACTCCTCTCCCTCTTGAATCACCGGAGCGGCAATTTACTTCTAACGAATATCCTTCCAAACTGAATATTTATTTGTTGGTTACATTCCATACCTCAGACATAGCAATAATATCAAACTTTGTACAAATGCAATCTTCAAACAATAATTTAAACGATTCAAATTTTTAGACAAAGAGCGGACATTAATGTGAGATAACTTTAGTGAGTTTGACTCATCAAATTTAAGAGCAGTATCAAATGAATTAGGAGTCAATTTATGAGAATAATGCGTATCGTTCATTTTAAGGATGCTTAAAAGTGTGCCCACATGGGGCGGTTACAAATGCATTATTCCATGAAATGCAGTTTGAAGTCCTTGTAATTAATATCGTTGAAGCCAATTTCAAAGAGGTCATCCGGTAAGGCAATGGTGACGTATTCATCATTTTTTTTCTTGCATACTATATTTCCGTTCTTCGTAGAAACACGCTTCACAGACGAAGACCTTTTTGCTGCCCTCAGGACTGCATATCGCATCGGAGTGAGGTCCTCATTTATGTAGACTCCCTCACGAGGCTCACATCCATCCTTTCCTTTTAGTGTGAAGCGGGCGTCGTAAAAACAATCTCGCTGCCTCCTATTGCTCAGATGAACAAAAGTCTGACGAGTTTTGTCTGCGGATCTCTTCCCAAGGCGATGGCAAGATGAAATGTCGACCTCTTTCACATCTACCCCTGCCTGCATTACCACTTCGCAAACTTTGGTTGCAAGCTGCTCCTCAGATTCTTCCTCTCTTCCCTCCTCTATGCCTGTTATCCTTAGATTATCCCTCCTGCTTATTTGTTCAAGGTGGTCAGTCTTGTACTGCAGACGGAGGAGACGGGGATTGACCTCCTCCTTCACTGCAGTGAGACATATATCTTTTACCGCCTTGATGATGGCTGGTACAGCTGCCTCCACCGTGGCCCTAACCAGGGAGATGACCCTGCCCTAACTACTCTCTCCACAATATCTCCCATCCTCTCCTTTCCACCTGTTTGCAAATCTTACAAGTGTTCACTGATATCAAAATTGATAAACATCCCCTTTCCGTGACATGGGCCTCAGCCGCCATTCCTTGTTGGGCAGCGACCTTGCGGTCAGTGTCCATATCAGCAGCAAATGGGTGTCTGGGGGATGCTTGCTGTTTTTGGACTTTCTGTACTCTCTCTTCCTGATGAGGAGATATTTCCCTGCCTTGCTGGCTTTGTTTGAATGCTTGCTCCGTGTCATGATCATGAGTAGACTTACAGTGTACTTGCACAAGAGAAATCAGTTAATTTTATCAAAATGACTCACCCAAAATTACTTCTGAATGTTCCAGATTGATCAAAAGCGAATACCTCATAAGATGATATTAATTGATATTAATTGATACACAAGATTGATTCCTTCTTACAGTGAAAAGTGTCCGAATATCAGAGCACATTGGGAGAGCTGCCTACATCGTAGGCATCATACTTAGTGCATCATTATGCGAATAAAGGCGTCGCTCCCCCACCCCCTTCCCCGCCCTGCTCTTAGTGTGTAAATATATATCACTTGATAAAGACGTTAGGTTAGTGAACATTTGTGACCTAATAAACGCTGGTGGATTTAAAGCATGATACTACTGATCTTAATAATTTTTGCATCATGGACATTTATGCAAACACGTGAACTTAATGTCTGATATACATATTGTTATATGTATATCTACAACAACACAGCAATATATATATGACTTGATAGAGACGTAAGGAACGCCGATAATTTGTGACTCAATGAATACTGTTTGAATGTTAGCACGAACCTCCTTCTTCACCTTTTTCGCGTTTTAGATATATACATATGTATATATAAATATATGAAAACAAAATATATATGTATATATATATATCAAACTAAACAACGATGGAGCAGAATGTGAATGTGTACGCGTTTGTGCGTGTTGGTGTGTGTGTTGGTATGTACAATAGTTCGCTGGTAACGAGATATTCCTAAATATTGCATCACCTACATTATGACCCACGCGTTTAGATGAATTTAAGAATGTTGACACTTCACAGTCTGCTCAATTACTCCAAAAATTTAAAGAAAGAGTTCTTTTAGATCAATGTCATTCCCGTCCATCACATTCTTAAGATTAATGTGGCAGCCCCAGTCAATTTACCTATTTGTATGCAACTCAATTTGTATCCAATGCAACATTGCATTTTTTAAAGGCGTATGCTAAGAAATTAATATTATTTTATTTCTAAATTTCCAGCGTAAAGCGACTACATAGAGAAAATACAATTTTCATTCTTCTATTACATAATTCTGACTATGTCAAATGAAATTAAACTTTAGACATGAAAATTATGAGAAAAAAATTAATCTTCTATTGACTCAAGGAACACTGTACACCTAAGAAGCAATAGTGGTCAAGTTGGTACTTTGACCTGAATTATATATATATATATATATAGATATTTATATTTATAGGGCAAAATTTATGATGATATAAATCAGCATATCCCGAGCATTTGTATACAACTTGGTTTGTGGATCAGATTTAAGATTAAATTATATTCCCCCAAAATTACTATGACACTCGTGTCTACTTGTCCTTACTAAATTTGACACAACAGACCTACACGTTTGATCCATACTCATCCCAATTCCAAGCATATATCGGATACCACAAACCAGGTGAGACGTTTGACTGAAATAATATTAGATACATTCAAACACGCATTGCAAGCCATAGAAAAACTCAAAGAGGCGTGATGGCTCAGTGGTATAGCAGTGGTCTCGTAACCGAGAGGTCCCGGGATCGTTGTGCTGCTGCCCTTTGGTATTAAAGACATTGAAGCCCTCGGAGAGGTTGCCTACTTACACGTACACAAACTTTCCTAGCAGTCAGGTATAACAAAAGGATGGATTCTTAAGACATTGAATATGTGACAATTCAAGAATTCTCAAAGCCGTAACGCATATGACCGTACTCCAAATGCAATAAGATATCACTACTTGCGTTACGCATATTACACGTTGTCCTTTAATATTTCACATATTACTTATTATGCATTTTATTGAAGAAGCTGGAAAACCAGCCCTTGTTTGCAATAACAACTGAATATATATTTTGTTTAAACTTGATACTACTTTTCAATTGGCGGTACCTCCATAAGAAGAATTTAGTGTTTATTATTATGAAGGATGATAATAATAATCATAGATAAATTCATATAGCGCAGCTACTATATAAATATACTTTACTGCGCTCAGTACAATGTATCATATTATTGCCCTGCTGTAACTGAGCTGCCAGAATAAGGGGCTAAAGCATAGAAGGAATGCCTTCCTACCGGGTACCCATTTTCTTCACCTGGATGTAGAGTGGCAAATGTAGATTAATGTCTTGTCAATGGACTTTAGTGTGTCGGCGGAAATCAAACCTCGAACCATGTGATCCGCAGTCCGGTGAGGTATCCACTAGACCACCATACCTCCATGAATGGGGATGATGGGGAATAAGGTGTTTATAAAGGCCATACTGTACTAGAAGCACCACCAACAAATCCCCTCTAGCACTATTTCAGGTCAGCTGTATCAGTATGATCCTGTAACTCGCTGCATCCCTAGCTGCGCTGTTTGTTTTCGAATCGGATCCTCTGTCTGCGAAATGGGAACTAGGTATTGGGTTATGTACTGTCGGCAAGTTGACCATAAGATGGCGCTGTGCAATAAACAGTACGCTAGGGCAGAAAGTTCACCAGTACAGTATCGCTTTAAATGGGATTGGTTTGGTGGAATGTCGTTGATTTCAGCATCACGATCCCTATGACCAAAGTAACAAGATGCAGTTAAGAGGTTTGACACCACTAAACCTGCTCGTTCACTACACCATATTCAACCATATACTAAGCATAAGTCGGATGCCACAAACCAGGTAAGACGTTTGAAGAAAAGAATTATTATAACATAAATTCATAACACTTAGTAAACAGCGAGCAAAAATAACTTTGCTTATTTTAAAGAGGAAGACCAGTTCTGGTCATGCGATTGCATTGTTAAAGAAACGTTGTGAAATCGATCAGAAAAGGTTGATCATCTAGCATATAAGTATTGGTGTGTACTTCAAGGTTCTGGAATCATCAAAATGATAAGAAATTTGGCCCAGTCTTGGTAAAGTTACAAGCACTGTACACAGGAAGATGTATATGGGACTACGCGACCACGTGCGTGGTATCTATTTGGTCCCAATAGATATAATAATTTACCAAATAGAGGGTCTATATCAATTAGTAGGCGGTTTCCTGGCAAAATTTGTATCATCACGTATTAGTCAAAACATATTCTTTCACATGATTGGTAATGAGAGCTTCTATTTCACAGATTTGAGAGAGGGGCGTTTCCAAAACTGGTCTTTACCTTTAAATACAGTGTACACGTGAAAAATCAAAGGTTGATGCGAGGTTTATTGAAACATAAACAATACACATGCACACAAAAATGGTAACGATCGTGATAAAAAAGGAATGAAATATCACACTTTCTGTTATCTTTATTTCATATTGCCTGTTGGAAATGCGCACATATCTACGACAAATGCGTTTAAAATGTCCGGTGCAATGCGTTCCAAAAATAATATAGGATAACTTTTATAAATTAGAGAAAAAAATTGAAACGAAATTCATTTCCGAACTATGCGTTTTTTGTTAATGTAAAGGAGCAGTTCAACTTCATTTCAAGTTTCAATGTTTACTATACCTTTATACAAACTCCTAACCAATCTGATGCCACTAACAATATCAGGCTGAGAAACACCAGACAAGAACCCTTTCTTTGGATTCATAATATTTTGAATATAGTTAATTAACCAAATCAGTGTCTAAACAGAGCCTGTATAAGAGTGTGAAAATTATATTGTGAGTATAAGTTATATATACAATCAGTGGCTGCTCTCCATTTCATTTTAAATTTGTAGGATTTTCAAGATTTTAAATGATTCATTTTTATACAAGTTAAAATAAAGAAGGCCGGGTAAATATTCAAAAAATCTTACACGATTGTCCTTTTATTTTCTATTACTATTTAAAGGGAGGTTCAAGGGAGGTTGCAAATAAAGAATCATACAAATATGCTGGATGACAATTACGTTTGACGCATTAAAAAAATATATATCTTAATAACAGAAAGAGCTGTGATAGACAATCGTTTAAATGTTGTATAATGTTTCATTACCCTATTGACTGAATTTGTTACTGCATTATGTCGTGGGAGGGAATCAAAAATTACAGTGTAACAAGTTAAGAGCAATTTCCCCTTTTTGAGCAACGGGAAATGATAAAGTAAATTACTTTAAAAATTAATTATAACTTTCCTTACAGGTTCAATACCTTGCATTGCCCCGTACATTCCCGCACACACACACGTCGCAAATCCTCGTCTCAACTACAATTTCGGTGACAGGGTGACTGTGACGTGCAATGCTAGTTCTGATACCTTCAACCTTCAGTGTCATAACAAGGGGCTTTGGAGTGGACCAGTCGTATCGTGCCCGGAACCGGCTGCACTAGGTATGACAGAATTCCATTCCATATCCGTTTTTGAACTACTTTAACTTCTATAAATTTGTTTATCTAAACAATGCATCAAACCAACTAAACTTACATCAGATAGTACGATGTGTGATTATGTTCGCCCCATGGCGAAACATTTTAAACAGACATTTTCGCTCTGTTCCTAAACACCTGTCCATAGTCCAAAGTCATTACCCGCATTAACCCGTTAACTGCCAAAGCTCGCACTGATATTTCAACTGGGGAGTAACTAATTGCCTCATTGTATCGTTGAGTTTGATGCATACCTGACTTGTTTTGATGTTCTTTAGTCATTTTTCTTACTTGTGGCACTGCATTACGTGAGAAACATTCACAATTTGTTTGAAAATGTTAAATATTCTTTTCTGTTTAGTTAAGCATACAATATCCTCCACATTAAAGGTTTATACACAAACAAAAACGAGATTTTTGTTTTGGAGAGAGAGAGAGAGAGTACAGTGAACAATTCAAAAAAATAATTCATCATTGTTATTATTCATGTTTAAATGCTACACTAATGTATATTTCGGTGTATGACCGGCAGCAACATGAAGAAATTAGATTTAGTGTTTTGTCTCGGGAAACCAATTAAGGTCGAGCTAGCAGACGGCAGTTGGAATCATCAAGAGCGCAGCCAGGGTTTCGGAACTTTACTCTCTCGCAAATGTTTCCCCTCGTGGTGAGTGAAGAAGGCCTCCATGAGTTCCCTCTGATGCTTTGCATCTGCTGTAGCTGAGTTACGAGGTGCAGAAGGTTGATCCACATCTAGCCAGTGCACAGTGTTGGGATTCTGCTCTAAAGTCCGGAGAAGGCATTTTCCACCACTCTCCTCCGTCTTGAGAGTTTGTAGTTGAAAATCCTCTCCTCCCTGGCCATCACTCTTCTGCCGTATGGCTTCATGAGTTCCTGGTTGCGAATGCGTCATCCCCCAGGATGAAGAAGGGCATGTCTTGGTGGTCATCAGGGCTTGCAGTCAGAGAGCAGGGTGGGGGCGGTCCTAGGGCTTCTCTCCCAGGCCGTTGAACAGCTCAGAGTCGACAAATATCTGAGCATCTGACATGTGTCCTTTTCCAC